>CANSZD010001578.1:0-578232 GCA_947648045.1 Beta corolliflora
ATATGTGGCATTCAATTTGCACCTACATGGCATGGAGATCCATTATCTCACCATTTTGTCGTGCAATGTAAAGGCTTTGATGCTTATTGAATGCCATGTGGCAGAAATTTTTCTTCTTTTATTAGTATATGATATGATATGATATGATATGATATGATATGATGATGATAAGTTTGTTTTTAGCCCATTGTTGCAAGGTAAGATAACGGCATTTATCTTTACAGCAATTAAAGATATTAATTCGTGTTTTAGTCAATGTAACCATATAAAATTTTATCTTATGATTTAAACACTACTTATTGTATGCTTTGCCAAACATATATTATGAGTGGGATTGAAGAGACGGTCTCCGTATTGAGAATGTTAACGTGAAGACTGAAATTTCGATAATAAATGTGACATCTTGTAGTGCATCAAGCAATAGCGAATTGGTCATGTTTGACCCTATTAGTTATGCTAACTGCAATTATGCGGATGAATTAGTTAAGCGTAAAGTATATATTAGTTAAGCATTCCGAGTATTTTAGTTAAGCGTAGAAGTATATTAGTTATGTCATAATATATTATAGCAGCATTTTGTTATTTTTAATTTTAATATCATTGCATACATCATTACTCTCTTTCTATTATCATCATGAGGCAGCATAAACATACATTATTTTCCTCCTCCATTCTGCATTCTACATCTTAGATTAATTGTTTTTATTTGAATGTAGTAAAATATTTGAGCACGAGTTTGCAATGACAATGTCCACAAACACTTACTTGTTATTGTTTCACCTGACAAGATGTCTATCATGTTTGAAGTGAAAGAAGAGTTTGACACAGGATCCATCATGGGAAGGTCATATATAGGGGTGTAAATGATGCGAGTCAGCTCGAGTTTGGCTAAGCTCGACTCCCTGAACCCTTTCAACTTGTCAAGCTCGGCCTCGACTGGAAAACCCGCGAGCTTGAAAAAAGCAAACTCCGCCTCGGAACTCGAATCCTAACCACCAACTCGAACCTCAATTAGCTCGACCCGAACTCAAATCAAGCTCGAACTCGTTTCGAATCAAGCTCGAACCCAAAGCTCGAACTCGAACTCGAATCGAAGGTTCATTTCAAACTTTAGTCAATCTATGTACCTTGAGTTAGGTACTTGTAGCCCCTCATAGAGGGGAAAAGTTAGTGTTTCATTGTCCAACTAATGTGGGACTTTATGAAACAAACTTTGTAGAAAAGCAATAGTTTTGTTCCATGTATAAAGAACACAAATTTAAACTTTTCCGCCCCAACGAATTTGGACAATTAAAATTATCTACAAAAAGGCTCAACTCAAACTTCTGAGTCAATCCCACATGCACCTTGAGTTAGGTACTTGAGTAGCCCTTTATAGAGGAAAACTTGAAGTGTTTCTTACATTGTCCATGAATGTGGGACTTTATGAAACAAACTTTGAAGTAAGAAAACAATAGTTTCCACCCATTGAAGAAATGTGACAAATAATTTTTATTCCATTTATAAAAAGAACACAAACTTAAACTTTTATTTCCAACCAATGTGGGACAACTCAAAATTAAATAATAAGGGGATAGTTATAATAGTAACATTTTATATTGAAAAAAACTATTGTTTACACTACAAAAACCAATGTGGGAATTTAATATTTTTACATGAAATATCGTTTTTAATAATTTTTGGTTTGTTCATGAGCTTTAGAGCCGAGCCAAGGCTAAGGCTCATTAAAATCTTGAGCTCCATGTTGCAACCAACCATCACCTAAAGACAAACCATGATTAAAGTCCCACCATGAAAAATATTTTCTATATTAGTAGAAATCTTATTTCATGGATTAAATCTCCTTTAAAAAAGTTTGAGAATTATTTATTGAAATTACAAGTATTATATATAATTTTTTTCGAGTTTCTCCTGAGCTTTTCGGAGTCGGTAGGTACTAGTTCGACTCGACTCGTTAGTCTATCGGAGTCGAGCTCGAGTTCGGAAATGAGCCTACTCGAGTCGAGTTTTGACCAGTTTTCACCGAGTCATTCCCGAGTAGGCTGGGTTATGCTCTTGTTCTGCCTCATTTTCACTCCAATATACTATACTTGTCCATGATCGACGATAACTTGCACTTGCTAAAACTTTGAAGAAACAGGTCAAATCACTTTTGGTATCGAAAACTTAACTTTTGCATTTGAAAGTTTAACTTTTTATATGAAAACGCACTTAATAACTAAATGTTATTAGTTAATAATTTAATTTTAATAGTTAAATAACATAATGTAAAAGTTATCTTTGCCCGGGATTGTTAGTGTTTTCAACCCTTGAGAATCATGTGCACATGCATTCAATCACAACAATATCGCATAGGTACATATAAAAGGTGGACTAGATTTGCGTAAAGAGCGAAGTGTGGAAAAGAGAAAATGGATAGAGAAATGTTTGGAGCAATTATAAACAACGTGTAAACCCACGTGCGTGATATGAAACAAGAGAAAGTTCTACAATAAGTCAAGATAATGAAGTCTGCAAGAAAGATGCTTTGCTCAGATTCTGCAAGCACTCTCACGTAAAGTATAACCGAAGTCTTAACTACCTAAGAAACCAATTATTATGAAGAACAATGCTTATCCAGTACAACTACATTGGTTATTTTGACTCCTGATCGTGCAAAAACAAATTAAAGGAAAGAAGTGTAAGCAAGAAATTAAAGTAATTTTAAGAAGACTAAAAAAACAAATTCCAAGAATTAAAAAAGCGAAATTGGTACAATTACTCCAAATGTTAGGTCGTTTTTAATTTTTTTTTTTTTGTTGTCTTTTGTATTTGACATTTTAGATTTATAAAAAGTTATGTATTCGTTTATATTGAAACTAAATAATGCCAATAGATCTTAACTAATTATGGAGTCAACACTAACTGAATGTACTAGATATGTTAACTAAAAAATAATGTAAGTCACATATAGAGATTTGACAAATAAACTATTGTGTTAAAATACTTACTAACTTCGCCAAAAATATTAACCAATTCAGCCAAAATTATTATCGTAAGAATATGTGAGGCGAGGGCTGTTTTGAAAAACACATCTCTTAGTTTAGGGTGTCTTACGTTAAGACTAATGTGAGATTGTCTTTTCCAAGAATTTGTGATATTATATATGTATAAACCTTATTCTCTTTCTACTACTATCTGCCTAAAATCCCTCATGCAGCAACCCTCTGTCATAAAAACCTGTTTTTTCTGATGAAACTGTGATGAGGATAATCAGTAGTCTTAATCATTTGAATATACAAAACCAGTCAAGGAAAATACAAAGCAAGTGATCGCCCCTTCTATTGTGTGCAGTGTGCAGGGCAAACCTTGAGCCCGTCGAAAGCAGAAATTTGCAGAGAAGCTGGCCACTATGTTTTTACAAACAATGAAATGCTCTAGAGTATATGGAATTTCACAGAAGGAAATTCTTAGGATCAAAGATATTTGATCAATGTTGGGGTGTTTCTTCATTTAAATTTAATGATTGCGGTTATATTTACTAATTGAAGAATAGAAAAGAGGTCGAGAATCATGAGACTACAAAAGCACATTGTTGTTTCACTTGTGGGTTTGTATTGCAGAATGAAGATGTAATATGTTCTGCTCTATCCTCTGTAAATTCGCTAGTAACGCGCCTGATGTTATGGGGTGTGTGAGTGAGAAAAGAGAAAGAGGAGTTCAGGTGAGGAGAACGCTGATCATAATAAGAACAAATTGGATACTTTGATTTCAGCGGCACTTGACACTGTTGACAGTGAGAAGAAGACAAGCACATCAAGTGCATGCTGTTTGAGAGTTAGGAAGAAGAGTAGGAAAGGAAAACCCTCTAGAGCTCCCTTTATTCTGATTTTTCTAAAAATATTCTACGGGGTCGCTAATTCTTTGATTATAGTCTAATTTAAATTTCCCTTTATACTTAGGGTGTGTTTGGTTAGACGGAAAACATTTCGATGGAAAGTGATTTTCCGTAGAAAACCATCTTCTAGAGGTATTGAGTTTTCTTTGTTTGGTTGCAAGGAAAGTAACTTTTCCTTTGAATCCATTTTCCATTTCTTTGTGTTGTAGTATGCCTCCTCAGGGAAAATAATTTTCCACCTTGGGAAAATAATTTTCCACGCTTGAAAATGAAGTTCAAGCCATATTTTTTTTCCTTTGATCCGGCCCAATCCAAACAGGGGAAAGTGAGTGACTCCCAACCAAACACACCCTTAAAGATATAGTATTATTGATAGCGGATTAGTTTAGTTCGTAAAGTATTGAAGGATGTTACTGAAAAGACTTGGAATCCAATCTCAATAGTATAATTTTTGCACTGATAAAATTGATGCATATTTCGCTCAATGTCACTGGTTAATTAGTTAGATACGAAACCAGGGACACTAAATAGAGAGGATATGAGGCATGAGCTGCTTTTATTGCCATTGGCGTAGCAGGAGGTGTCAGAGAAAAAAAAAAATAAAGCTCAATTAACAAATTTAGAGAAAGCAAAACCAGAGGATTCATATAATCTCTACCAGATCTAGTATACTCTTACTTTCACTATGTTTGCACAATCTCTACCAGTACCAGTACCAGCAAACTATTCATTTACAAAGAAAATAAAACAAAATGCAGAGTTTCGGAATACTTACATGTGAACAAGACCTGGAAAAAATCTTGAGCAGGCAGCAAGTTTCTATCCCTTATAAAGCTGGTTGAGCAATGTTTAACTGAGTCTGACTATCAAATGCCAATTCAAGTAACCTAGATGGTTGATCAGTACTCTAACAGCTGACAGACTTCTATATGCTTCTCTTAAAGCAGGGAGTCAAGAACATATACAAATAAATTTCTAAAGGAACTTCCCAAAGCTCGAGTTAGTTGTGCTGCAAACAGCAATAGACAGGAAAATCTTGAGCTAACAGCATTGGCATCTAACAGTATCAGGTAGGAACCACTAATAACATTCCGCCTCCGCTAAGAGAAAAAGATAACTCAGATTTCCGTCTACAGGATTATTAATCATTATGTATCTGGACCTTAAATATATTGTCACTGAAGTGTGCTCATGAGAACAGCTGTTCGGACCCAAACATCTTGCAAGAGAACATTATGATAGCAGAATATAGAGGTTGTAGCTGTATCAAATCAAACCAACAGGTTCAAAATGTGCAACTAGTCAGAAACCTTCTGTTCTAAGTTAAACTTACCCTTCCATGTTTGAGCCATTTCACAAAAGTGTTACCATATCAAACATAAGCCATTTTGTCCTTGAGTGCCTTATGCCATCATTTCATCAAGTCGCCATCAAAGTGAATCAAATTCGAAAAAGTGACAAACTGATAATCATTTTGATTCAACGGGATTGAATGCTTTTCAACAGACATCAATATCTAATAGATGTCTCCTGCAAAACATATTTCTCTTTGACCTTGAATACTACCAAATTTTAATCCTTCAGATGCGGTATCAGAAAAGACGTAGAAAGCAGAAAGGATCTAAGAAATTGGGATCACCTGCTAGGTTCAAGTCGAGCATTAGCGAGACCTGAACAGTGAATCACACAAGGCTCCAGCCAGGTTCCTTGCTCAACGTAGTTCCCTTCATTAGATCTCTAATCTCCTCCATTTCCTCCCATTCCTATATCAGCACACAGGTTTGACAACGATATATAAGCCCCAGGATCAGATGGCAGCAAATCAATAACTTTTTGGCCGCTAACCTTCCAAGTTCAACGTAGCCATGAACTTTGCAGGCAGCCAGCAATGTTCCCCAAATCAAGGCATCAGGCTTTATAGGCATATTATTAATAAAATTTTCTGCTTCTTTTAGTCTTCCAGAGCGACCAAGAAGATCAGCCATGCATGCGTAATGGCGAAGGTGAGGTTCAATACCGTAGTCCTTGGACATGGAGCTCAGATGAGAATATCCTTCTTCAACCAAACCAGCATGACTACAAGCAGATAAAACTCCAACAAATGTCACTGCATCAGGTTCCATGCCCTCACTTTTTCATAGCTTCATAAAGTTTTAAAGCTTCTGCACCTTTTCCATGTTGTGCATAACTCACTATCATAGTTGTCCAACTAATCAAGTCAGGCCTAATTATCTGGTCGAAGCTTTATGACAATCATTGGCGACTCCCCATTTGAGTACATTGTAACCAGTGAACTACCAACAGAAACATCAGACTCCAAACCTAATTTTATGATGAGAGAATGTAATTGAATCTCAACGTCAGTCCTTTTTAAAATAGCATCAGACCCAAGGATAGATGAAATTGTATACGAGTCAACCTGGAGATCATCCACAAGCATTCCACGGAGAACAGAGAATGCTTCTCGAATGTATCCAGATTTGGCATACCCTGAAACTAAAGCAGAGTACATAACCTGATCTTCATGGAGAATCATATCCAACACCCTCCTTGCTAAATCTAGAGCACCACATTTTGAATACATATTTACAAGTGTACCTTCCAATCAGGCTCTCCCACCAAGCCCTGCACGGAAAGCATAGCCATGAACTTCCTTACCACTTAAAGGAATCACAAGGGAGGAGCAAGCTGTCAGAACTCCCATGAGAGCTAATTGATCTGGCTTGCTCTCTGCAAGCAACATCTCTCTGAACAGCTGGATGGCTTTACGAGAATATCCATGTTCAACAAAACCAAAAATCATTGAGGCCCATGAAGCTCAATGTCTTTATCAGGAAGCTCTAGGAAAATTTCATAAGATTCAAACAAACGACCGCATTTTGAGTACATAGTAAAGAGTGAGCTACCTACGGAAAGATCAAAGACTAATCCAGTTTTAAGCGTGTAGGAGTGAATCTGTTTCCCCGTGTAGAGACAGTCTATGATGCTCAAAATACTAGAAATGGAGAAATTGTCTGGTTTCATACCATTCAGTAACATTTTGCAAAATAATTTCATTGCTTTCTCCATATTCTTATTTTGAGCAAAAGAAGATATCATGACCAGTCCACACACCTTGATTATCTCAGGCATCCTGTTCTAGATACAAGAATTCAGATAAAAGACTTCTCCGACTTTGGAATATGTACTAATCAGAGAAGCCGCCACCACTGAATCCGCAACCAACCCAGATTTAATAATCCATGAATGCATTTGCATAGCTACATCAACCATGTATGACTTGGCACATGCACTGAGTATGCTAGTGAGTATACCTATTTACCTCAACCCCCAACTTTCCTCATTTCCCTAAGTAGCCCAAGAGCCGAAACAACATCATCCTTTTGCACATAACCAGAAATCATAGCAGTCCACGAGACCACATTTTGCACTGGCATTCTAAAGAAGTTTTTGGTAGCCTCATCCATATGTCCACATTTAGAATACAAATCACTAATACTAGTTCCTACAAAGACATCTTCCCCTGCACCATGTTTAATCACCAATCCATGATTCTTCTTTCCCATATAATCATCTTCAAGTGCAATACAAGCACCTAAAACACCAGAGAACGTAAAACTATTAGGAATCACAGCACACTGACGCATTTGATTAAAGAGCACGATAGCCCTTTCATGGTCCCCATTTTTCACACCCCCACTTATCATGCTATTCCAACAAACCACATTTTCTTCATAAGGCCAATCGTAAAACAGCCGAAAAGCATCCTCAACACGACCATTTTTCGCAAAGAGATCAATCATTCCAGAACGAACATACCCATTGGAAAAGAACCCATCTTTTAGTGTCAATGAATAAACCATCTTACCATACAACAAAGACCCTAAACCACTACAAGCAGAGATAACACTCCCATAAGTAAACTGATTACTACCATAACCCATATACCTCATACGGCAGAAATATCTCCAAGCATCATCATATAATGAGTTGTTATTATGACCAGAAATCACAACATTCCAAGATATGGAATTTGGGCTAGGCATTTGATCAAACAGTTGGACTGCATCATAAATAGAAGAAAGTTTCAAATACCAATCAATTAAACTGTTTAAAAGAAAGACATCAGAGTGAAAAGTAGCTGATTTTATCAAATGGGTATGTATAATTTTGACATTTTTTATTGAAATCAACTTGGATTTCTTCCATGAAGCTAAAGATCTGATAAGGGTCGATATAATTATTGGGAAACGTGTCAACGTTGGCAACAGAATTTGAAGGGTTGTTCAACGCAGCAATGGAGTTGATAAATTTTCCAGAATAAATTGGTTTTTTGGGCTTTTTTGAAATTTGATGAAGGAGGGAATTCATGGTAGTTGCTTTTTCAGCTGTTGTTGCAACTTGTATCTTAAGTTTAAACTAAAATTAAGCTTCTTAGAGAAGCGTAAATTTAATCAACAAAAGTATTTTCATTTGGTTTCCTATATACTGAAGTCAGGATGGCCGAGTTGGTCTAAGGCGCCAGTTTCAGGTACTGGTCCGAAAGGGCATGGGTTCGAATCCCATTCCTGACATATTAATCGAGTTTTATTTTTTGTCCAGTGGGCTATAGAGAAATAGCAATGAAGCTTATTCGAGTTTTATTTTCATTAGATTTTATGCAAAGCTATTTTGGATATTAGAAAACCTGTATATGATGGTTAATTTGAGTTGTATAAGTTAAAATTTTTTTATTACTTTGTGCCATTTTCGATTTTAATAATATTTAGTTATAATTTGAACAAACAAAAAGGTTGTATTATTTGAATCAATTATTCCATTTTTTTGGGTCAGCAAAAAATCTTATAATCAAAACAAAGCAAATTTACAACCTAAAAGATCACTGGCGCATACAACCTTGCACCCAAACACTATAAGGCGTAAGTGGCATGACCAACGCCCAACAGTTTCTACCTACTAACTTTCACCCCAATCCCTATCCCCCCTTTTAATTTTCGATCCTATAAGCTGCAATTCTATGTTTAATGATATTTACAAAAAAAAAAAAAAAAAATGGCATATAGTCATGCATTGCACGGGCTAATGACTAGTTTCCCTTAAAGTAAGAAAATTACGTCCAAGGTCCAAACTTTGGGAAGCTCACTGGAAACTGTAGGAATTTTAGGCAAAATATGTAGTAGGCTAGATATGTGTAAATGTGTTGTGAGAACTGAGAAGTATTTAATAGTGATGATAATAGAATATAAGGAGAGTTAGAGGTGGACTTGATTTTTGTAAAAATGATTCTTATTTTTTTTGCTTGCATACATCATACAAACCCAATATACCTATTTATAGTGGTGTATGTCGGTTAATTGCACCACTCTTTGGATTTCTAGATTTTTCTCCAGTACATTACTTATACTCATATACTAGATTCTTCTATCTCTTTCTTACATAGTAGTCCCTAGCTAGAATTTTCTAATATGTTACATCATTTTATTTCTAAATTTTACCAATACTCATTTCGGAATTTTCTAGATAATGTAATAAGATATTAATTTACAAGATTTTTTAGATTACTTCCTTCAGAAACTAGATTGCAAGATAATTCAAAGCGTCTTGCTTCTCATGCCAATTTTATTTTGGTCCGGCCTCTTCATAAGTTTCCACCAGCAAACAACGCTAAAGCTAACTATGGCTCATTTAAGCATTAATGGCATAGTTTCCAAAAAACAGGCATCACCGTAACATTGTAGTAAAATCCATTCTCACTTTAGGCTTTACCCCATCCTTTAATTTATCAATGATTGCAACGTCTCGGTCTCCTTTGAATAGTACACCTGATTACCATTGAAAAGAATACATAAGATTAAGAATATAAATGAATATCTTTGTCAGTTTGATTTAGTTGTGACACTTTTTTTAAAATCACTTGGATTTCTGAAGCGATTTTTGGAAAGCGAGAGAGATGAGAAAAAAGAAAACAAAAGGGTTTCATGTGATAGGAGGCCTAGGAGAAAGATAGAGAGAAGTTATTACCGAAAATAAAAGTGTAACTAAGTAATTTAAAACTTCCAAAATGGAAAGTGTCACAATTAAATTGGAACGGAGGAAGTAGCAAATTTGCAAATGAATATGCTTTAAGTTAAACACTTCACACTTTTATGTGAGGAGGCTTTTTGAAAGAAGTGTGTCACTTACTACCTCGGTTTCACGATAAGTTAAACACTTTCCTTATTTGGAATAGTCATAATAACTGCAACAATGCTCTAAAATGGTTAAAAAATTTACTTATTACAAATTACAAATATCTTGAGGGACCACAATTTTTTTTGTTTCGTCACTCTACTTTATTGTGGTTCCAACTTTTTCTCTCTACATTCGTAGTAGCTCCACTTTCTCATGTTTATTTTATTGTGAAACGGAGGAAGTATTTCACAATGGAAGAAGTACTATATACAACAAAAAAATGTTCATATTAGATACGAACCTGTCAGCACTGTGACCTCTGAAATTACTCGTGTACTCCTTTGAAATGATCAATCTTCTTTAAAAGTCATTATACTGTGAATTTTGAATTATCAAGTACTAAATCATCTTTTGGCTCCTTTTGAACAACTAAAACTGAGAATCCAAAATCTGGTGTAGCTAACAAGTCACCAAGCATCCCCAACTCTGGATACTCACACCATCCGTCAAGAGAAAGCCCATGCAAAGGGACACAATTTGAGTCATGGTGTCTTCCTACTACAACTAAATCAACAACGTCGTTCATTGCTAGCAAAATGTTAGTTGTATCCGAGCCGTCGTTCACCGTCACTTCCTTCAACGTCATCGTTGTCTCATTGTCCTTGGACTTCTTGGGAGCTTGAAAGCTCATTATTGTATCATAATCTGAAGCATCATTTTTGTTATCATCCTTTATTGACGACTTCAACCATATCACAACTACCTTAACATTAGGATGACTACCAAGAAGTCTTATAAATGCGAGAGCTTCAAGATCATCTGGCCCTCCAATGAAGATAATTGCAACTTGATAGATAGAGGTTTGCGCGATACCAAGGTGAGGATCACCTCTATCAAGCAACATTCCAATAGAGCACGGTGCCTTTTCGAGCACCATCCTATTAACTTCCCTTATGGATTGAGATGAGTCTTCAACGATCTTTCCGACTTTGGTCCATTGTACATGCATGTGGAATGGTAGAATAAGTAGGCTTACACCTCTTTGATAAGCAAGGCTACATATATCATTATGCATACTTTCGTACGAAGACATGGCTACGTAGTGTTTAAGGCGGGTATAGCCTTTGGACTGGCGCTCAAGGTTTATGAAAGCTTCAACCACACGATTGGAATATGCGATCTTTGAGCGAAAGATAGCCATTGATTTAACTTGGTCTAAGGGTGCCATGATAGGCATGGTGCAATGACCAGATAGTGGCATGAGTTGGAGAGAGATCACAGGAATTGGCCTCGTTCGTGAAGGGTGAAAAGCCTCGATAAGGCGTATGATTCCAGGTAGATTATCCTCCTTATGAAGGCATGTCAATGTCTGAAATGTACCATTATTGTTGGTAGACTCTGTCAAATTTCGTCTAAAAAGTGAAGCATATTGACTCAGTGGTTCATAGAAATGCCTTACTAGAGGCATTAGTGCTCCTGTTGTTATCAAAAAGTGGGATATAGCTAATGTGTACTCCTCCACATCCAGCAACTGTAATTATATCAACAACCAAAACATGAAAGGTGTTAGCAAAATCCAATTTAGACTATTAACAATTAGCTTTGATTAGTAGGAATCAAATCTAAATCTCAAGTACTCATCACAAAATAAAGATAAAAACACAGGTAGGTACGTACCACGAAAAGTTCATATGATCAGTAAAAATCAACAATTAGAATATATAAATATAAGGAAAAAATAAGAGATTAGAAACAACATACATCTTTATCTCTCCAAAGCGCAAGTGAGACAACATCCAATAAGCCTTTAGAACAAACAATGAGAGAAAGGGCCATAGAATTCCAAATTGGAACACCAAAAAGTGTTGAAGAAAGGGTGGTTCCACAAAACTTGCCAATATAACCCACAATCAAAACAAACTCAATCTCTAAAGATCTCTTAGTTAGAGAGTAAAAGTTAGTTTGGAGTCCTTGTGTTGCACAATACACAGGGAAGAAAACAGCCGAAGTAATGGCTTCCAATTTCTCGGAGAAAACTGAGGATAATGGATATTCTGGTAAAGATAATGCAAAGAAAAAAACTGCAAACTTTTCATCCAGAACTTCTCCAAATCCAGCTACCATTAGCACAATCAAAAATATGTACATAAAGTGGGTGTTTTTCATGTCCCTTCCTTCAGGAGTTTGACTTAAAATGAATAGCAAAAGTGGCCTGATGATGAAGAATATTATAGCATAGTAGCCTAAAATGATCAAAGATCTCTTGACATCTTTGCCGCCGGAAGTGAAAGGTGGCAAAATCACAAACATGATGAAATTGAATCCGAATACAGATAGATCAAGGATCAAGGATATCGACGAAGCCAAACGACCGATATCCGAATTGCTTATACCAAGATCGTTTAGGTTGTTGCATGTAACCATGAAGAAGGATTGTGCATTAAGAGTCATCAAACCTATTAGTCCTCGAAATGTTTGTTTGTTGTGGCGAGAGAGCTCGAATTCGGTTGATGTAAGGCAAAATGCAGCAATACCAAGTGCAAAAGAGCATAAGGAACCAGTGACACCAATGACTAGAGACTTCTTTTCTATCCTCCTTATGATTATTCTCATGTTGGTTTCCACTCCCAACATGAATAAATGAAATATAAAGCCATTAAATGATATAGTTCTTAATATGAATACAACTGTTGGTGGAAGCAATGTGTGATACTCAAATTCTCGATTTGAAAATATTAATCCCGTCATAATCACGCCGCCCTGTCATTTATCATAGATGAAAACAAAGACAAAATGTTAATGAAATATTCATTTTGACATTGTACTCATATGTAATAATGTAATGTATAATTCGCATTGATTTCCATTAGAAACATCAAATAATAATATTAATTATTGATATTATAAAATATAAATATGAATGTATAGATAATGAAAATAGAGTATGCCTTAAAATAATTCTTATATCACGATTGTCCATTGACAAATTTACGGTCAAAGCATAACAAATGTAACAGCAATGCCAGACCCTTAATCCCAACAACATGAAGTCGACTGTCAAAGCGCAACATATATGAAGATAAATTATTGACAAGAAAGAAAAGGCTTATGATTCAAGGGAAATATAGAAACTCACAATCATCTGGGACGTGAAAGGCATGCGAAGAGGTTTAAGGAAGAACCATGTCGTGATAGTTACGCTCAAGATTATAGCAAGATTACATAAAAGAATTGACGAGTACGACTGTAGAGGATATAATTGATTTTCCCAAAAAGCCCTGTATACTTTATGTGGTTGTACTTCTTCGCACAAAATCTTTGTTTCGTTCCATATACCTTCACTCCACCATTGATGTGATTCCATAGAATTTATAAGATTGTAAACCCTAATTAATTGTATTTTCTGCAAATTTAAACTTGTATTTAGGCATGTATACTTAAATATTTTTTTTAGGGAGAGGAGATAGATCAAAAAGAGTGTTTGAGATATTAAGCTACGCAGGGAAAAGGAAAAAAAAGTTGAATAGACATTAGAAATGGTTTTGACAGAAGGAAAAAGATGTAGTTGCTAAACTTGGGATAAATGCGCTGGTTATTGCGAGATCTAAGTGGAAAAAATAGCTGTCCAATTTGTCTAAAGAAAGAAATTTTATGCATTAATGTTTTTATTCTCAAAAAAAAAAATGTACAATACATTTATTTTCAGACCAGCTCACTTTTACACAAAATAATTCACTTTTAAGTCAAAATATATTACCTTACAAGTTATAAAGATTTACTTTTAAACGATGGGTAACTTTTAACCTTAAATAAGTTACTTCTAAATACACATAAATAACCATTCAAGCAAAAAGTTACCGCCATCGGACAAATAATATTCTACGTTAACAGACCTATTATATCAATGCAGGTGACCCATTTAAAGTAAAAGGTTACCCCCCTCTCACAATAATTTATTGTACATCTATCTTATTCAAGAAATTGTGTTTTACTTACGAGTACATGTATGGTACACCCAAGTGTACCATATACCATATATACTCAGAGACAATTTTGAAATAAATTTTCCAAATGAGCAAATTTTTACTCATTTCTAATCACTTATTTCTCTCCCTTCTTTCCTCATCTTCTTTATTCATCTTCTTCTTTGTTGTTTCAATTTTCTCTCTCCATTATTTCTCTTACCTCAAAATTTCTCTCTCTTCCATTGTTTCTCAACTCCAAATTTCTCTCTCCTCAATTGTTTCTCATCTCCAATTTTTTTCTCCTACATTGTTTCTCTCTCTCTCTCCTCCAAATTTGCAACCTTCATTAAAATTAATCAATGGCAAAATCAAATATTGAAGCTCCGAATTTTATCAATGGAGGATTTAATTTCAGATTTGAGAATCAACATTAGAGTTTCCAAAATTCTTCAAGGGAAGAATTAATAATCAATAATGCAAAAGATGATTTAATATTTCTCTTACCTCCATTGTATCTCTTACCTCAAAATTTCTCTCTCCTCCATTATTTCTCACCTCTAAATTTCTCTCTCCTTCATGGTTTCTCTCTCATCGTGGCTAACCAAATTGTAGAGCTGGTAAACGAGTCGTGTCGTGTCAAATTCGTGTCAGGTCCATCGGTAAACGATCGGTAAACGGGTTGAACACCCTCAACCCTAACTCGATCCGTTTATTAAACGGGTTACCCAACCCGTTTATTTACCCGTTTATCACGAGCACATATACATATAAACTAAACAAATATATGTCATATATTTCTTAACCCATGTCTTATATACTAATATCTTACCTAAATAAACCAAAACGGATAAACAAAGAATAAATCTTATTTATTTATGAAAAATATTCAAATTATTTCAAGCCCAATGAATAATATTGATAGTAGAATAGTAGTTAAACGGGTCGTCGTGTCGGGTTCGGGTTAAAATGCTCAACCCTAATATGGCCCGTTTAATAACGAGTCGTGTCGGGTCAACCCGCTTACCTAAGCGAGTTGGAGACCTTGACCCAAACCCGCTAATTTCGGGTCGGGTGAGAGGGTCGTGCCAACGTTTACCACCTCTACCAAATGGATGAACTATATAATATGATTGAAGAAAGTTGGGCATCATATATCAATGGCAAAAATAAATTAAATATTGATGTATTGGAGTTCATCAATGGTGCACTTACTTTCATATTTGAAATCAATATTGCAGTTTTAAAATTAGCAGACACTTATGCTCATTTGATGTGTTTACTCATTTGAAGTGTTTGCTCATTTGAGAAAGTTTGCTCATTTAGGCAAATCAACATAATAATTAGAATTTTTAGGGGATCTTCTATATAAATAGATAACCGAGCTAGATGTTAAGGTTTTATTTTAATACCGCAAGTGTACGGTGTCGTAGCACATACGGGTTGAACTCAGGGAGGTGCAAGATTAACCACTACTTGATTTTTGATTACAAAACAGTTACACAATCCAGAAATGAGGGATAATCTATAAACTAAAGGCTAAACTAATGACAAAATATGGCAAACTATATGAATATGATAATTAAAACACTAAGATTAAGTATCACCACTACTATGAATTGATCAAACCATAACTCGCTTCCCAATTATTCAATTATAGTTTAGGTAAGAATGACATTCCCTTATGACTTAGCAATAAAGCACAGCTGCGAACCGAAACTAAATCCTAAATCATCCATCAATACCTAAAGCTCACTTTCATGATAGCAAATGGCCTAACTAACATATATGTCTCCTATTTTCATGGCTTACATACACAATTAGATGCATTAAGAGCCAATGTCAATTAAATCCCAATTCCAATTCTCACCTATTTTCATGGGAGAATTTAAATCAATGACAAGACTATCCGAATTAAGACCCAACTTTCGTTGATGAACTTAATTAATAAAATAACAATTTAGCAAACAAACATATGATCCTAATCTCTACTCCAACTTTCGTTGATAATAAAAGTTAGGGCTAAAGTAAGATGCGAAATTGACTACAAATACAATCTTATCAAACCCTAAGCATATTATTCAATAACATGGGAATTAGAGTAACAATTTACATGATCAATCCATAATAGGGCTCAACTTAATCCTAGATAGAAATACTACTCACTAACCATGGCAATAAGAACGACAAGCATAATTGAATACATAATCTAATAGATCAAAGAGAGAGGAAAGAGTAAAACTTATTAAGATTGCTTGAATCGTAGAGGAATCCCAAAATACTTGATCAAATTAATCTTCAAACTCCAAGTTTTTGCATCTAAACTGAAACTAGGGCTAGAACTCTAATAATAACGTGCATAAAAAAACTGAATAGAAAATAACATCCACTATTTATATTTTCCGAAAAATCACTAAAAATAAAAGCGAGAAAATAACACACGGGAAAAAGCTGCCTGCGTCCACCGCGATCCGCGCTGAAAACTGTGAGTCGCGCCCGGAGCCGCGAGTCGCACCTCTTACCGCGAGTCGGCGTAAGCTCTCGGCATTCCACCGCGAGCTGCTGCCAACGCCGCGACTCGTGGTAGAACCGATGTCTCTTTTCCTTCCTTGGACTCTTCAAATACGGCTTCCAACCCAATTGGACCTTGTAGAAAGCCCAAGTACATCTATCCTGGACCTAGCATTATACCCATGGTGTCATTGAACCTCCAAATGAGCCACAAATGCATTCTCCTCTCATAATTTGATATTTCTCCTCAATTCCTATCACTTGGGCACAAATCTACTCAAATCCATCCAAATCACAACATACTATCCCTCAAAATGCGCCAAAATAAGAGTAAAATGCGGACTTAACAAATTCCCCCATGCTTAGACCTTGCTCGTCCTCGAGTAAGCAAGAGGCAATGAACAACAAGATAACCTCACAAGGCCTAAAACATGCAACAAACAACGAATAACAATCCACATCCAACATCATCTAATATCCACTCTAGCGCCCTTCTCATACTCCATAGTAGCAACTAACCTACACCCAACTCCGCTACTCCTAAGCATACTTCCCCCATGCTTAACCGAAAATAGAGTCATGTGTGACCATGTTCTGAAAAATCTCAAAGAACATGCACACATCTACGCATACCAACCATCAAGCCAAAAATCACAAAAATATATCAAGTCAATCACAAGGGGTCAAGTTGACACCCCCATGCTTGAACTCATCAATCCTCCCTTCAATCGAATCTCCAACATCCTCAAGTGAGACCTACATATCACACACCAACCATCGAGTCTAGTCCTACCCAAACACTCCTATACTCCTCCATCCTTATGTCAACCACGCCGGCAAATGAGATGAGTAACTTTTCTCTCTTTTCTTTTATCTCTCATTTTGCCTGGGAGCCCTTTCGGGTTTTCATCCTAGCCGCTCAATTTTTTTTCTTTTGCTCACTTTCTCACCCGCTCAAATTAGCCACTTTTTTGCCTAGGTTTCCCTTTTGGGTTTTCAACCTAGTCGGGCCCCCAATTTTACCTAAGCCACCCTTTCGGTTTTCAGCTTAGCGGGTCATTTTTTTTTCTTTTCTTTTATTTCATTTTTTTATAGAGAGAAAGAGTATATAAACAAGCATATATACAAGTGATGAGACATCCCCTCCCCCATGCTTAAACAAAGCATTGTCCTCAATGTAGAAAAAGGACAAAATGAAAGAAGGAAAGGGGAAGGACTCACCAACTAGGAGCCAGAAGGCCCGCCAGGATCACGACGTGATCTCCTGGAGGCACGCTCCTCCATACGCTGCTGTCGTCGCCGTGAAATCTCCATCTCGGGGTCCGTATATGTATCGGGGTAGGTATGGAGATGGAAAGTGTTAAGTGAAGACATCATGCAGTAGATAGCGTCACGTTGGTCCTCGGTCCCATCTAGGCGAGATGAGAACTCATCCTGCCTCAATGAAAACGCAGTGATCCGCTCCTCGTATGATGCAAAAGGAGGATGTATATGTGTGTGAGAGGATCCGATTTGGCCATCATGGCCACCAACACCTCCATCTCTAGGTACAGGCTCCTCCTCATCTTAATCCTAGTCAAACTCATCACCTTCACCCTCTTCATCATCTTCATCATCCACATCATCCACCAAGTGACCTCCTCTACCCCGGGTTTGCGAACAATGCAACCGCTGAAACTCAACACGCACCACCGTTGCAAAAGCGGCGTTAGGGGCAAGGAAAAAGTGCTCTGCTGTAGCATTGGGAGGAATAGCCACCCGAGCAGGTTGAGGTAGGGTCATGAAAGTGACATGCCTACCTCCATAAAGCCACACAAAACGACCCTTCACCCCTGCAAATAAGATCATCTTTGCACTAACCATCTTTGACAGGTCATACATGTAAGAATCATCGATCAATACTCGGACATTATCATTTGGTTGCACACCAAGGTGCTCAGCAATCAAGGAGATCATGCCACCAACACTGATTTTACCTTTCTGCAGCTTAGAAAGCTCTAGACATCGAGCTACCCAAATTGCAGCTAGATCAGGCGTCCCCCGACCTGCTGGTGTCATAGACCATAAAACCTTCAACTCTAAGCTAGGGATGTTAGTGGGTTCCCCTTGCTCAAACACAGTCATAGACAATAATCGATGTACATAACGAAGAAGGGGGTGGCGCAAGAATGAAATCTTGTCATTGGGGGTCTTACTCAACTGAGTGAGTGCGTGCCAAAAAGTATCCTCATTGTAATCAGTGTTGCGGTGAAAGTTTACTGCATTCATGTTCCTCCAACCAAAAATGGCTTTCAATTGTGGCATGGTTAGGGTATAAGTTCTGTCATTAAGGTGGAACTCAATCCCAGGATGTTCACCCTCAGTTTTTTTAGAGTAGAAAGGAATTCTAGGGTGAAACGCTCATAGGTAGGTGCCCATTTGCTCACAAAACCCTCAAGCCCAATTTTTTGAAGCAGTTGGGTGACTTGCTCAGCTAACCCCAATGTCTCTAGTGCGGAGTAATCAACGAACTTAGTAACCTTGATGTGACGGTTGGGCTGCGTGAGACGCGCCCAACGCCCACGGTGCTCGATTGTAAGGATAAGAAGTCCCAAGGTATCTACCCTAGGGGTTGATTGAGAGGTGCTAGCTTCTCCTGTTTTGGTTCTTTTGGTTCGGGGTGGCATGGTTCACAAGTGTAATGACTTCCAATTCAACAAATACAAACCCCAAAAGTACTCCACTCCACACTCCAACAACAACCAATTCACAACAAGGCACAAAATTACCAACCACAATAAAATTATCCAACCAACAAGCACCAACAATCACCAATAATCACCAATAATAATCAACCACAATCATATATATCCACCCATAATAATTTAAACAATCCTAGATATGAAGCTAGAACAAGGAATTCAAGCTATATCAAAGGAAGGTAGGAATATGAACTTTATACCTCTAGGAGATCAAGTGATGCACTCCAACGCTAAATTTGCCAAGCTAGTGCCCAATGTGGTCGATTCCACTCTCCAATTTCACTAAACAAGCCTCAATGCAAAAAACCCCAATTTCTAGGGTTTATGGTGGTGTGGAATTTGGGTTGAAATAGGAGTTAGGAGAAGGTTGGGGTGGATTTTGTAGTAGTAGGGGTTGAAAAGAGGAGGGGGTGGTGGTGATGTATGTGGTGGTGGTGGTTGATATGGTGGAGGGAGAGTAGTGAGTGAGAGAGAGATATTTTTTTATGTGAGGGAAAAGAAGGAAAATCGAGAGAATAGAGTGAGGGAAGAGAGAGAGAAAGACGCGGGTTTAAACCCGTTTCAACTTACCTCACAAACCGCGAGTCGTGGTTCCGACCGCGAGTCGCGGTCTTGGCTGCGATGCGCGGTTTTTGCCGCGAGTCGCGGTAAGCTCTCGTCATTTTACCGCGAGCTGAGGCGATGTGCCGCGACTCGTGTCTTTGAAGGTGTGCTGGCAGCTTCTTATCTACGAACTTTTATTTTTAACCTATAAACACACCAAAAATAAACACAGAGACATCAATGTAAATGAAATCACACAAAAGGGAAAAAGAAAAAATGAAAGAGAAGTAGGTGTAGAACTCGGGTTGCCTCCCGAAAAGCGCTCATTTAAAGTCAATGAGCTCGACTCCTTAAAGATCATGGGGCAGTTGGTGGAAGAGATAGGCAATAGACTTGCTTGTCTTCAATAGGATCACCGGTGACATAATGCTTGAGGCGACTTCCATTCACCTTGAACGAGCCACTTGCTTCACTAGTGACTTCCACCGAACCATATGGAAAAACCTTGGTGACCCGAAATGGTCCAGACCACCTAGAACGCAGCTTGCCGGGAAAAAGCTTCAATCGGGACTTGAATAGGAGAACGGAGTCACCAATGTGGAACTCTCTCCTCATAAGCTGCTTGTCATGCCACTTCTTAGTGCGCTCCTTGTAAATACGAGAGCTTTCATAAGCATCCATGCGGAGCTCATCAAGCTCATTCAATTGCAAAGCTCGGTGTTCACCCGCTCGGTCAAAGTCATAATTTAGGCTCTTGATGGCCCAAAATGCTCTATGTTCTAGCTCAACGGGTAGGTGACATGCTTTTCCATATACTAGACGATAGGGCGTGGTACCAATAGGAGTCTTGAAGGCCGTCCTATACGCCCATAGCGCATCATCTAACTTAAGAGACCAATCCTTGCGCGATCTAGCCACGGTCTTATCAAGTATAGATTTTATCTCCCTATTTAAAATCTCAACTTGTCCACTTGTTTGCGGATGATAAGAATGACCAAAACGATGTTGCACACCATATTTCTTGAGAAGGGCTTCGAACTTACGTTCAATAAAGTGACTTCCTCCATCGCTAATCACAACGCGGGGGACACCAAAGCGGGGAAAAATTACCTTCTTAAAGAACTTGGAAACCACTCGGGCATCGTTCGTTGGAGAAGCCAAGGCCTCTACCCACTTAGATACATAGTCAACGACTACCAAGATAAACTTATTCGAATAAGAAGATGGGAATGGTCCCATGAAGTCAATAACCCATACATCGAATATCTCAACCTCGAGAATGAAATTAAGAGGCATTTCATTTCGGCGCGAAATATTCCCCGTGCGTTGACATCTATCACACGCCTTGACAAAACGGTGGGCGTTCTTGAACAGATAAGACCAATAGAACTCGCATTGCAACACCTTTGCATCGGTTTTGGAAGTACTAGCATGGCCTCCACAAGGCATATCATGGCAGTGAGACAGGATAGAGGTCATCTCCTCCTCCGGTACACAACGGCGGATGACCCCATCCGCACAAGACTTAAAAAGACAAGGATCATCCCAGAAATAATGTTTGACATCATGAAAGAACTTCTTGCGTTGATATGATGAATAATCGGGAGGGGGAACTCCACTAGCAAGAAAGTTCACTATGTCAGCAAACCAAGGAGATTGACCAATTGTAGTAGAGAAAATACCAAACAACAGATCATCAGGGAAGGAGTCGTCCAACCTGAGACGATAAAGATGGTCTACCACATCATTATCAGTTCCTTTCTTATCCTTGATCTCCATGTCAAACTCTTGGAGAAGCAATATCCAACGAATCAAATGGGGTTTGGCATCCTTCTTGCTAAATAGAAACTTAAGAGCCGCATGATCCGTATGCACTATCACCTTCGATCCCACCAAATAAGACCGGAACTTCTCCACTACAAACACAACGGCTAGCAACTCCTTTTCAGTGGTGGTGTAGTTCATCTGAGCACCATCTAAGGTTTTGCTAGCATAGTAAATGGCATGCATCTTGCCATCACGCTTTTGCCCCAGCACAGCACCTACAGCATGGTCACTGGCATCACACATCAACTCGAATGGAAGGGTCCAATCTGGAGGTTAAATAATAGGTGCTGAAGTCAATGCCTTCTTCAACCTGTGGAAAGCTTCAAGACAAGCATCAGTAAACACAAATGGGGTATCTTTGGCTAGGAGCTCGATCAAAGGCCTAGAGATCTTAGAGAAATCCTTGATAAAACGACGGTAGAACCCCGCATGACCAAGGAAACTCCTCACCCCTTTTACATTGATCGGGGGTGGAAGCTTCTCTATGACTTCGACTTTTGCTCTATCCACTTCGATACCCTTATCAGATCCAACATGACCCAAAACTACTCCCTCTTGCATCATGAAATGGCACTTCTCCCAATTGAGCACTAAGTGGACTTCTTGACACCTACGTAGCACTTTTTCAAGGTTTAGCAAACATGCATCAAAAGAAGGGCCATAAACAGAGAAGTCATCCATGAAAACTTCCATAGAGTGTTCTATAAGCTCAGAAAAAATAGCTATCATGCATCGTTGAAAGGTTGATAGAGCGTTACATAGTCCAGATGGCATCCTTCAATAAGCAAAGGTGCGATAGGGACATGTAAATGTCATCTTCTCTTGGTCACTTGGATGAACGGGGATTTGGAAAAAACCAGAAAATCCATCCAAGTAACAAAAGAAGGAATGTTTTGCAAGACACTCCAACATTTGATCAATAAAGGGAAGAGGGTAGTGATCCTTACGTGTGGCATTGTTCAACTTACGGTAGTCGATGCACATTCTCCATCCAGTGATAGTGCGAGTAGAGATGAGTTCACCTTTTTCATTCTTCACAACCGTCATGCCGCCCTTGTTGGGAACAACTTGAACCGGGCTTACCCACTTACTATCAGAGATAGGGTAGATAATGCCGGCCGCAAGAAGCTTTAAAACTTCTTTCTTCATAACTTCTTTCATATTAGGATTAAGGCGACGCTGTGACTCAATAGATGAAGCATTTTCTTGTTCTAACAAAATTCTATGAGTACAAAAAGATGGACTTATCCCCTTAATATCATCAATAGTATACCCAATGACACTTATATACTTGCGAACAAGACATAACAACCGTTCAAGTTGAGAGTCATTAAGTGCATTATTGACAATAATGGGATAGGTTGAGTTTTCACCCACAAAAGCATATTTTAAATGAGAGGGGAGGGATTTCAACTCTACCTCAGGAGGCTTTAAACACTCCTTAGTTATGGCTTCAACCTGAAGGACCTCGATTGAGGGATTGTCGGACTCACAAACCAGTGCATCATCTAACATCTTCTCATATGCCATAGTCTCTTCATCACAAGCCCCATTACTGCTTAAGCACCGTTGAAGAGCATCATCATCCGTACTCTCCATTGGTGAATCTTCTTCCCATCTCTCAACAACATCAACGCGGTAACAAGTATCTCCCAAAGAAGGAGCATTTAAGGCTTTGTGTAGCTCTAATTCCACCTTGTCGTCATCCACATTGAGAGACAATTTGCCGTTTTTCACATCAATCAAAGCTCCAGCAGTGGCAAGACACGGTCTACCCAGGATAATTGGAGTATGTACATCTTCCGGCATCTCCATGATAAAGAAGTCACATGGAATAGTCAAGTTGCCCACTTGGAGGGGTACATCCTCCAAGACACCCAAAGGAAATCTGATAGACTTATCCGCTAGTTGTAGAGAGACGCGGGTAGGGCTAAGGTCACCGAAGTTAAGCTTCTTGAAGATAGTGTTAGGCATGAGGCTTACACTAGCTCCAAGATCACAAAGTGCTCTTTAAATAGTCACATCCCCAATGGAACATGGAATGGAAAAACTTCCAGGATCACTCAACTTTGGAGGAAGCTTGTTAAGAAGAATAGCACTACACTCTTGAGAGAGTTCCATTGTAGAGGCTTCACAAATTTTGTTCTTACCGGACAAGAGTTGCTTCAAAAACTTAGCATATGTAGGAATCTCAGAAATAGCCTCAAGGAACGGGATGTTAAGGTGCATACCTTTCAACAACTCAAGAAATTTCCCGTATTTCTTCTCAATTCGAGCCTTTGCCAACTGATGAGGGAAAGGAGCCGGCTCAACATAGACTCTAGAAGGCTTGGATGGTGCTTTCTCAACCTCTTCAATAGGGTCCTCCTTATCAACTACATCACCAACATTCTCAGAAGTGTCTCCCACAACCTTTGATGGTGTCACAGTTAGCTTGCTTGGTTCCTCTAAAGTTTTTCCACACCTCAAAGTAATTGCACTCACATTTTGGTGACCCTTTGGATTCGGTTCCGGCTGCCCCGGAAATTGGGGTGGTGCCTTTTGAAGTTGAGTCACCTGTTGAGTCACATGAGACATTTGTTGGGCTATGGTGGGACGCGGTCGTACGCGCTACCAAAGATAAAAGTTTATTTTCCTTCTTTCCAATACAAATAAATGTAAGTAGCAAGTAGGGTCGAATCCACAGAGACTTGGGGACTAACTCGTGCTTATAATAGATCAAATGGGGGTTTTGGGATTAAAGAATTGAATAACTAAATATGAAGAACTAAAGAACAATAAAAAAGTAATGTAATCAAGAAGAGAAGAATCTTGAGTTCGGTTAATGGCCACTTCGATTCGTACTATTGATCATTGGTTTCTCAAATGTGTAACTTTATTCTTAATTACTCAAAGTTGGAAATCAAATTCCTTTCCCTCAAAAGTACCGTTAAACAATCACAATCAGATGATCATAAAACTTGAACTAAAGATTAATCTAATCTAATCAGAGATTAAATTCAAATCAATAGAACATCAACGAACTAGGAAACAATGAGCCAATTAACAAATTGCTAGCACAACATATTCAAATTGGAACTTGTGATTTCTCTAGTGATTAATCAAGAATAATCAGATTCATTAATCAAACCCTAGATTGCTACTCATGAAAGAAGAACAGATGAATCGGCATCAATTCTAAATCCTAGCAAATGATAAATCGAATGTATAAACTAGTAGTACTCCTAGCAATACATACCACAATCATAAATTAAAATCAAGAAATCACAATTATAATTAAGAAAAAGTTAACAAAGAGAAACATCACAATAATAGACCGAAGCTTGATTAACCGTTCTCAAGACTAGATTTAGGCTACAATCGACATAGCATCCATCAAGCAAATCTTCAAACTAATTATTCGAAACTCAAAAAGGCAGAAAATAGGGATTAGGGTTCTTCTCTCTATCCTCTCTAATTCAGTCCAGAAATTACAAGACATCCAACAAAACGTTTTTTTCTCATTAATAAAACCTAAGGAAAGCTGAAAACTGCCGAAGAGTCGTAGCCGCGTCGAAGTGCGCGAGTAGGGCATCTATGACGCGCGACTCGGGCCTTCGCTGCTGCCTAACAGCATTCTTCACTCGAAGTGCGCGAGTCGTGCGTTGCCTATGCGCGAGTCGGGCACTCAACGCTGTCAATGTCACGCCTTCACTCGATATGCGCGACTCGGGCATGTCTTGCGCGCTAGTCGGGCATGCGATGCTGACATGATCCTGTGCGGCTCGAAATGCGCGGGCCGTAGGAGTGTGGTGCCCAGCTCGGGCACTCGCTACTGCCCAGGATCCGACCTTCTCCACACACGCCCGAGGTGGGCTCTTCAACGCCTATGGTGGGCAAACAATGCCGTAGAGCCACAAAGAGGATGAACTTGGATGCCTCCACCATATAACTCTAGACTCCAAAGAACTTTGTGATCTTTATATGTTGAATGGATCGCAAACACGGGATGGAAATCCACCTGTAAATGATCATAAACACATATAACCACAAAATATCCTTAAATCTCCTCTAATATCGCCAATTCATCATAACTGCCTCTTCTCCACACTAAGGTATAGATGAGTAAAACTCTCCTTCTTAAACCTTAAACCTTAGTAAAATGGACTTCTCAACACTCTATAATCGCACATAACTTGGTCACATCAAATACCCCCACACTTGAACTTTACTCGACCTCGAGTAAACTCAAAATTAAGGTCAATGAGGCACCCCTTCCAAGCCATTGCTCACCTTTCACTACTCCCCTTATCTCTCCATCCTAGTGTATGATAAAAGTTTGCTATTTCTCCTGATTCGCTCAGAGCCAAGTCTAAGGGGAAGAGTCACCCCCACACTTGAGCTAAAAGCTCTCCTGAAATAATGTAAATAGCATTCTCATACTATACTCAACACCAAGATAATAAAAACGCATGACTTTGAACCCCGAAAGATCTCAAAGGATTCAAAGCCATTCAAATACCACAACCATCCTCATGTTATGAAACGACAAAAGCAAATTCGAATCCTGACAAATCTCAAAGGACTCGAACTTGGACCATCTAAACACAATCACAACCACCAAACTTCTTATTCCTCCAATGATGAGCGAGCTCTAACCTATTCGCCTCTAACTCCGAACATCAAGATGAAAAACCTACCCGAGACACTCCTTATATCACCAATCCTCCTTATGACACCAACTCCGGCAAATGATTTCAAATTTTCTCTCTTTTATCTCTCATTTTGCCTAGGAGCCCTTTCGGGTTTTCATCCTAACTTCACACACATTTTTTTTTTCATTTATGAGCTCACCATCTCACCCGCTCTAATTAGCCACTTTTTTGCATAGATTGCCCTTTCGGGTTTTCAACCTATCCGGGCCCCCATTATTGCCTGAGTCGCCAGCCCTTGCGGGTTTTCAACTCAACGGGTTTCATTTCATCACTTTTGTTCTTGTTTTTTTTTTTTTTTTTTTTGTCAAAAATAAAATAAGCATCAAATAGAACAATGAGAATTTCCTCCCCCCGACTTAATCAAGAAATTGTCCTCAATGTGAGAGCAAGTACAAGAAAACACAAGAAACGAGAAGGGGGACACTCAAAAACCGACTCTCACAAAAATTCTCACTCCCTCAACAATACCCATCAAAAACAAATCACACCCAAGTGACATAAGAAAACACAATGACGACAAACACACACACCATCTCACAACCCGACTCTCTATAACACCCATGTAAATGACTAATCCAAAATTAAATTCATGAGGAGAATAAAATTTCGGAATGTATATCTTATAGTAGAACCAACTCCATTATGCAAATGCGCATCACTGCTCATAAGCATTGCCTACGCAACTCATTCATCAATCTCGACCCTCCAATTTCACCAACGTCTCTCAAATGGACACCTCTCAAAGGTTTTTGGATGTATTTTGGCTTAAGTTGGATTATGATTGACTAAAAGTATTTTGAATTATAGCTCGGGAAGCAAGAGGGGGAAGGGTGGGTGAAGGATAATTTGTTGTGATGGAGTATTAAAAATGGTGAGGTTGAAGAGTAAGAGGGAAAAGAAAAGGAAGAAAAATAGAAAAGAAAAAAAAAACGAAGAAAAGAAAAAGGGGCTCGGGTTGCCTCCCGAGTAGCGCTAGTTTAAAGTCGTTAGCTCGACCTTATACCTCCCACAATCGATCCCGGGGATGGTTCAACTCCTTGTTCCAACACTTGTACTGTAGGTTTGATGAGACAACTTCCTCGCACGCCTAGCGTTAGTGATAACGGTGTAAAATTATGCGAAGAAATCGGGTGGTCTCTCATGTTTTTGCAACCTCACTACCTCCAATGACTCATGTCCTTCACTGGTATCATATGTATCACACACTATGGACTGAATAGTACCCACAAAACATGATGGATGTTCAGTCGCTAGGGAATTTTTAGACTCATGAATACCAAATGCTTCTAAATGTCCCCCAAACTCCACAGTTAATGACCCAAAGACCAACATCAATTTTTGTCTTGGATGTTTTCAAAAACGGTCTCCCTAAAAGAACAGGAGAAACATGACAATCAGAGTCCATGTCCAGTACATAAAAGTCAGTAGGAAACTGAAGTTTACCAACATGAACTAACACATCCTCGACCTTACCCTTGGGATAAGAGTGGGATCCGTCAGCTAATTGCACTATGACGTTCGTTGCATGCAAAGGGCCAAGCGCTAAAGACTCATATAGTGAAAATGGAATCACATTAATTGAAGCACCTAAGTCTAACATAGCTTTAGGAATACCAACGTCATTAATAGTGCAAGGGATGGTAAACATGCCTGGGTCATCATATTTGGGAGGAAGTGTATTATGAGAAATAACAGAAACATGCTCACTAGTGTTCTCTACTTTGGTTAAAATAGGAGAGCTTACCTCACATCCGCGTATGGACTCGTATATACCTTTGTTGCGTTCATACCTTCTATCGGCCCGCAAAGCTTCTGGAAAAGGTGGGGGAGGTCGATGCTTTGGAAGTAAAGTAACTTCCTTGTTTCTTGTCACCACCCATGCTCTCTGTGTCAGCTGTGTATCACCCCTTATCATGATAGAACTCACATTCTTCTTTGGGTTTACTTCTGTTTGGGAGGGTAATTTTCCCAATTCACGAGCCTCTAGCCTGCTCATTGCACTCGAAACCTGGCTCATCTTTGTTTCCAAATTCCTTATACTAGAGCGGGTTTCCTTTTGTAACTGTACCATATTCCCTTGCATGGTGGTCACATTCTTGGTTAAGGCATTGAGCATATCTTCAGTAGACATTGTAGAACTTTGCCTCATATCCGAATTTCGACCCTGATGATGACCCTGAACTGGAGCTTGGGGGTCTCATGAAGCATTGTTGCGGTTGATGATTGGGTTGTTGGTTACCTTGCTCATTACCATACCTCAACCTCGGATTATCTCTCCAACCGAGGATTGTATGTGTTGGAATAAGGATCATATCTCCTTTGATTCCCCGAGCCTTGAAAACCAAGAGCGTTGACTTCCTCACTTGACCCCTCTTGAAGTTGTGGGCATAATCGGTGGGGTGATCGAAGCACATATCCCACACGCCTTAACTTGTTGTGTGTGTCCCTTAACAATGAGTTCTCTTACTAGTGAGGTAAGAGCTTGAACTCCGTTCTTCAAGTTTGGGATTTTGCGTGTTTGAGCTACTCACATTCACCTTCTTGTGGGTGGATCGCCTACTAAAATGTATGGAGCCTTCAGAAAGCTCCTCTATCAAAGCTCTAGCGTTCGCTGGAGTCTTATTTATGATCGATCCACCACTAGCTGCATTAATCATCCACACATCATCAAAGTCCATTGTAGAAGTATAAGATCAAATCTTCCTCACTATATCCATGATACGGACAGCTTGCACATAGCCTCTTAAAACGCTCCCAATATTCATACAAAGGTTCATCATATCGTTGCTCTATGTTGCTGATCTCTTTCTTGAGTGTGGATGACTTTGAAGCGGGAAAATATTTATCAAGGAACCGCTTCTTCATCTCAGACCAACTGGAGATACACCCCGGGGGAAGATAATATAGCCAATCTTTGGCCGTATCCTTAAGAGAAAAAGGAAATGCCCTCATCTTACCTTGCTCTTCCGTGGCATTACTCGGTTTCATGCTTGAACACACAACATGGAACTCGGATAGGAACTTGTTAGGGTCTTCACCACTGAGCCCATGAAAAGATGGTAATAGATGAATGAGCCATGACTTGAGCTCGAAAGTGGTACTCGCTTAGGTGTTGGGAAAGTGATACATAATGGTTGCTGATCAAGATTAGGAGCGGTGAGCTCCCTCAGAGTACGAGTCTCCGCCCTAGGTGGCATTTCTTCTTCCAAATTCAATGAAAATGGAAGTTCTTGAAAATTTCTTCTCAATTCCCTTCGCAACCTGAAAAGATTCAATTCTAACTCGGGATCGTAATCCACACAATCTTGGTTAGTAGCACGGGTGCCAACCATATACTAATCAAAAAGTAAAATTTAAAAACACAATCTACAATAAACACGTTTTAGTAGTTGCCAAGTCCCCGACAACGGCGCCAAAATTTGGTGGGACGCGGTCGTACGCGCTACCAAAGATAAAAGTTTATTTTCCTTCTTTCCAATACAAATAAATGTAAGTGGCAAGTAGGGTCGAATCCACAGAGACTTGGGGACTAACTCGTGCTTATAATAGATCAAATGGGGGTTTTGGGATTAAAGAATTGAATAACTAAATATGAAGAACTAAAGAACAATCAAAAAGTAATGTAATCAAGAAGAGAAGAATCTTGAGTTCGGTTAATGGCCACTTCTATTCGTACTATTGATCATTGGTTTCTCAAATGTGTAACTTTACTCTTAATTACTCAAAGCTGGAAATCAAATTCCTTTCCCTCAAAAGTACCGTTAAACAATCACAATCAGATGATCATAAAACTTGAACTAAAGATTAATCTAATCTAATCAGAGATTAAATTCAAATCAATAGAACATCAACGAACTAGGAAACAATGAGCCAATTAACAAATTGCTAGCACAACATATTCAAATTGGAACTTGTGATTTCTCTAGTGATTAATCAAGAATAATCAGATTCATTAATCAAACCCTAGATTGCTACTCATGAAAGAAGAACAGATGAATCGACATCAATTCTAAATCCTAGCAAATGATAAATCGAATGTATAAACTAGTAGTACTCCTAGCAATACATACCACAATCATATATTAAAATCAAGAAATCACAATTATAATTAAGAAAAAGTTAACAAAGAGAAACCTCACAATAATAGACCGAAGCTTGATTAACCGTTCTCAAGACTAGATTTAGGCTACAATCGACATAGCATCCATCAAGCAAATCTTCAAACTAATTATTCGAAACTCAAAAAGGGAGAAAATAGGGATTAGGGTTCTTCTCTCTATCCTCTCTAATTCAGTCCAGAAATTACAAGACATCCAACAAAACGTTTTTTTCTCATTAATAAAACCTAAGGAAAGCTGAAAACTGCCGAAGAGTCGTAGCCGCGTCGAAGTGCGCGAGTCGGGCATCTATGGCGCGCGACTCGGGCCTTCGCTGCTGCCTAACATCATTCTTCGCTCGAAGTGCGCGAGTCGTGCGTTGCCTATGCGCGAGTCGGGCACTCAACGCTGTCAATGTCACGCTTTCACTCGATATGCGCGACTCGGGCATGTCTTGCGCGCGAGTCGGGCATGCGATGCTGACATGATCCTGTGTGGCTCGAAATGCGCGGGCCGTGGGAGTGTGGTGCCCAGCTCGGGCACTCGCTACTGCCCAGGATCCGATCTTCTCCACACACGCCCGAGGTGGGCTCTTCAACGCCTATGGTGGGCAAACAATGCCGTAGAGCCACAAAGAGGATGAACTTGGATGCCTCCACCATATAACTCTAGACTCCAAAGAACTTTGTGATCTTTTTATGTTGAATGGATCGCAAACACGGGATGGAAATCCACCTGTAAATGATCATAAACACATATAACCACAAAAATATCCTTAAATCTCCTCTAATATCGCCAATTCATCATAACTCCCTCTTCTCCACACTAAGGTATAAATGAGTAAAACTCTCCTTCTTAAACCTTAAACCTTAGTAAAATGGACTTCTCAACACTCTATAATCGCACATAAATTGGTCACATCAGGCTAGTTGTGCAATTTGAGTGTCAACTATCTTGTTATGAGCATCCATTCTATCAAACTTCTTGTTAGTTTCCTCGGAAGTTGCAAGGATTCTCTCGAGCAAGGAATCAGTATATGATTTGTGAGGATGTTGTTGAGAAGGTTGACCTTGTTGTTTTTGCTGGAACCCAGGAGGATTGGAATTGCGTGGTGCTTGAGGTTGATTGTTGCTCCAAGAGAAGTTCTCATAATTCCTCCAACCCGGATTGAATGTGTTTGAGTAGGGGTCGTTTCGAGGTCGAGCATTACCATACACAACATTGGCTTCCTCTTGCTCTACAAAACTCATGTCCCCAGAAGTGGAACTTGCATTATTCCCTTGGAAAGAATTCATCTCGGCACTAGGACCAACTGATATATTCCTGATCTGTTGAGATAGAGCATCAACCTTACTAGAGAGTGAAGTTAGTGCATCAACATCATACTTGCCACCTTTCTTAGAAGTAGACCGATCACTAGACCAATGGTAACTGCTAGCAGCCATCTCCTCAACCAAAGCCTTGGCTTCATCAGCCGTCTTACCCATGAGAGCACCACCGGCCGTAGCATCAATAGAGATTCGGACTTCATGAGCCAACCCATTATAGAATGTCTGGATAAGGAACCATGTTAGGATCTCATAATGAGGACACTGCCTTTGTAGATCCTTGTATCGTTCCCAAGCTTCATAAAGTGATTCACCATCCAATTGAGTGAAGGATGTGATTGCATTGCGTAGCTTGGCCGTCTTCCCAGGAGGAAAGTACTTCTGACAAAAGGCAGTGGCTAGTGCAGTCCAAGTTGTGAACTTGTTCGCTTCATGACTCTTCAACCATTCTTTTGCTTAGTCCCATAAGGAGTAAGGGAACAAGCGGAGGCGAAGAGCTTCATCGGAGGCCCCATTAATCTTCACAGTATCACATTTCTCGAGAAAAGCATTGATATGTTCATTTGGGTTCTCCATAGGACTGCCACTGAACTGATCTTGTTGTATGAAATGGATCAATTGGATCTTGATCTCAAAGTAGTTGGCCTCTACAGTAGGCCTGTCAATGCTAGATGTAGATGTGACATCTGGCATATTATATTCGCGAAGAGGACGAGCCATTGGTTCCCTCCGAATATTTTCCTGCTCTCTTCTTCTTCTCTCAGCGTTGAGTCTCCTAGCTGTAGCTTCTATCTCGGGATCAAAGACCACGTGATCTACAGATCGCGATCGCCTGCGCATTCGGAAACAACAACTAGTGAAGAAATGAACAAGAAACAAAGTAACATGTTTAATCTATTAAATCTATAATCAAAATAATTCTAATCCGTAGCCTCCCCGGCAACGGCGCCAAAAACTTGTTAAGGTTTTATTTTAATACCGCAAGTGTACGGTGTTGTAGCACATACGGGTCGAACTTAGGGAGGTGCAAGATTAACCACTACTTGATTTTAAATTATAAAACAGTTACACAATCCAGAAATGAGGGATAATATATAAACTAAAGGCTAAACTAATGACAAAATATGAAAAACTATATGAATATGATAATTAAAACACTAAGATTAAGTATCACCACTACTATGAATTGATCAAACCATAACTCGCTTCCTAATTATTCAACTATAGTTTAGGAAAGAACGAATGACATTCCCTTATGACTTAGCAATAAAGCACTACTGCGAACCGGAACTAAATCCTAAATCATCCATTAATACCTAAAGCTCACTTTCATGATAGCAAAAGGCCTAACTAACATGTATGTCTCCTATTTTCATGGCTTACATACACAATTAGAAGCATTAAGAGCCAATGTCAATTAAATCCCAATTCCAATTCTCCCATGTAATTCTCACCTATTTTCATGAGAGAATTAAAATCAATAACAAGACTATCCGAATTAAGACCCACTTTCGTTGATGAATTTAATTAATAAAATAACAATTTAGCAAACAAACATATGATACTAATCTCTACTCCAACTTTCGTTGATAATAAAAGTTAGGGCTAAAGTAAGATGCAAAATTGACTACAAATACAATCTTATCAAACCCTAAGCATATAATTCAATAACATGGGAATTAGAGCAACAATTTACATGATCAATCCATAATAGGGCTCAACTTAATCCTAGATAGAAATACTACTCACTAACCATGGCAATAATAACGACAGTGTAATTGAATACATAATTAAATAGATCAAAGAGAGAGGAAAGAGTAACACTTATTAAGATTGCTTGAATCGTAGAGGAATCCCAAAATACTTGACCAAATTAATCTTCAAACTCTAAGTCTTTGCATCCAAACTGAAACTAGGGCTAGAACTCTAATAATAACGTGCATAAAAAAACTGAATAGAAAATAACATCCACTATTTATATTTACCGAAAACTCACTAAAAATAAAAGCGAGAAAATAACACAAGGGAAAACGCTGCCCGCGTCCACCGCGATCTGCGCTGAAAACCGCGAGTCGCGCCTAGAGCCGCGAGTCGCGCCCCTGACCGCGAGTCGCAGTAAGCTCTCGGCATTCCACCGCGAGCTGCTGCAAACGCCGCGACTCGTGGTAGAACCGATGACTCTTTTCCTTCCTTGGACTCTTCAAATACGGCTTCCAACCCAATTGGACCTTGTAGAAAGCCCAAGTACATCCATCCTGGACCTAGCATTATACCCATGGTGTCATTGAACCTCCAAATGAGCCACAAATGCATGCTCCTCTCATAATTTGACATTTCTCCTCAATTCCTATCACTTGGGGACAAATCTACTCAAATCCATCCAAATCACAACATAATATCCCTCAAAATGCGCCAAAATAAGAGTAAAATGCGGACTTAACACTTGACTACCTCTTAGGTGATCTCTAAGGGGATTTTTAGAGGATTTCTTTATGCCTTTTATAGTAATGACCATATTGGAAATTATTTTTCCCCTAAGATAATGAAGCACCCAAATTAATTTCACTACTTGCATGTCAGTGTTGCTATTTCAACTTGATTTATGTAACCGACCCATTTTCTCTCACCTTTTTCCTCTCAAAGAAAGGAAACCCCCTGCGCCCTCCGAAAATCCCTATGGGGGATCGACAGCTACCAGCGCCGCCTCGGTGGTTGTCGAGCCCCCTCCCCCAATCCCCTTTTGGTTCCCTGTTTTCGTTCCTAGTTTAGTTTAGTTGTTGTTTAGTTGTCGCTGCTGATTTAACTGAGGAAGAAAGTGTCGGTGCAAGTGTACTCAATCCCGCTCACACGCCGTTGAGTCGGGGGTTTAGCACCGAACGACGTGAAGATATAACTCTCCAGATCTCGGTTCTCTTTTAGTTAAATGAGGGGGTCAAGGTTGCGGTGATGGATGACATTAAGGTGTTCCAGATCACTAGTCAGTGGAGGATTAGGCATTGACGACCTTTGTGGCCCTTGGCTCGAGTTCTAGGCGGTTGTCCGGTAAGGTGTAAGCGAGTTCTCCTTCGCTAGTGTTGTGTTTTGGTGGCTGAGTTGTGTACTTTTCTGCATACGTAGTTTAATCGAGTTTCTTTAGTTATTCAGTTCTGAATAAATTTTTTGTTCTTAATATGTTTGGTAATTCTGGGGTTAGGTTGAGGAAGTTGTTTATTTTGAGTTATTGAAGCTGTTCTTCGTGGTTGGTTATGGCAATTGCAACGTACTTGTCAGTAGGTTTAGTGAAGTCTTTGAGGATGGAAAAATTGATTCAAGAGGACGCTAATTTCTCTGTAGGGTATAGTCGAATTCCCCTTTCCATCTCTAGATTTCAATCTTATAAAGATACTAGAGTGAGCTACCTTGATTTTGAATGGTGAAGAGTTCTCAATATCGAGGGTGAATAGGGGAAATGGTTCTAATGCGAGAGGTCAAAATGGTACTAGCAGCTTAGAACTAAGAAAATGGAAGAGGATCGTGGGGAACCAATGTTTAGGGATCCCCAGTTATTTATTCCAAAGTTTGTGACCGTAGGAGAGGAAATGAAAAGTTTTCATGGTTGGGGCATGGAAGTGTTTTTTCCAATTTCAAAAATTGTGGGTGTGTTTGAGAGCTAAAAGTGCTTAGCTTTCTTTTTAGCTTGACATTGATCTTAATGATCTTTGCCTTAAAAAATTCAAATCTGAAGGCGGCACCCCAGTATCTGGTGGTTTTCAGCTCGTCAACTCAATTGAGGTTCTCATATCAAGCGGAGAAACCCGAAATACTCTCTTATGAGAGAATTGAGTCACCAAGGAACGTGACTCTTAAGATAATCATGAGCGAAGAATTCAGGTGACAGGAGGTCACTAGGATTGCTCATGCAGTGAGATACAAATCTTACCATTTGATGATTGTTGACCGGATCGTGAACGAAATCCGCTCCTCCCACCACCTCCATTATGTATGAAAAACCCTTTTAATGTAGATTGCCCTCCCTTGAAAAGTTACATTGTCGTCTTTTCATTCGCCGTGGACACACCATTCTCGATCACATCCATCCGAGTTTTGTTACAATCATTGAACAACGTAGACTTCCATATCAGCAGCTCTTTACCATATTTACTAGTTGGTCTTACCTTATATGGTTTGTAAGAGCTAATAAAGCTCCGTCTAGTGTTTGAATGTTTATCGTTTGTATGGTATGTTTCTAGTTTGTACTTTCAACTTTTAATTAATGCAAATTTTCTCGATGTAAAAAAAACTTGTTTTATGTAGTTGTCAATTGTCATGGTCTCATGGACTTTTTTTTAGTCCGGCGATTTGCCGAACTGTTCAGTGGTGAACAAAACTTTTTTCTTTAATTTTTTCCCTTTTTTTTACTTTTTGTTGATTTCACCTAACAAGTAAACATAACAATTTTTGCACATCCACAATCAATACTTGCACATCCACAAGCTATACTTGCACATCCAAATATTATGTTTGCACATTCAAAAATTATGTTTCCACATTCAAAATATATATTCGCATATCCAAAGCACACATCCAAACTGCATATAAGCACATCCAAAGAATATGTTTATACATCCAAAAATATGGCTGCACATGCAAAAATTATGTTTCCACATCAAAAATATATATTTGCACATCCAAAGCCTATATTTATTACTAATCTGCTAAAAAAAGGAAGGTTCTTTCCTAACTATACACATCTTTTCTTGCTTTTCTTAATCATAAACTTTATGATTTGCTTTCTGATTGTTCTAGAAATTACTGAGTCATGTTAGTTGAATATGTACTATGTAGTAGATTTTAATTATGAATATGTAGTATATGTTGAATTTTGTTTGGAATGAAAATAACTTTTATTAGATGTATGAAATGTTACTTTTGAGATTTATATAAGGACGCTTTTTTTAACTCTTTGGCGCCTCAAAATTTAATTTAGTACAGGGCCCTTAAATTGTACGAGACGACCCTGTATATTTTGCACATCCAAACTGCATATTTGCACATCCAAAAAATATGTTTGCTTATCCAATAAGTATTCTTGTACTTTTAAAAGGTATATTTGCACATCCAAAACGTGTATTTGCATATTCAAAAACTATATTGGCACATCCAAATTTCATATTTGCACATCGAAGACTATATTTACACATCCAAAATGTGTTTGTGCACATCTAAAGAGTATGTTTACATATCCAAAGATATACTGGCACATCTAAAATGTATGTTTGCACAGCTGAAAATTTTACAAAAAAATGACAACAAAATATACAATATTGTTTACTACCAAACAGTTTGGTATTTATTAGCCTCTATTTTTGGTTTGGTGCAACGTTGTCAGTTTGTGCCCGTTAGCTTTTAAATATGGGGGTATGGTATCTCTTACTTTACTTTCTAATAAAATGTCATGACGGGAATCATTTTTTTGCTTCGTAATGAAAAGCACAACACCAATATTGCTATATTTATACAATTCGATGTACCTATCTCTAGGTATATATATATATATATATATATATATATATATATATATATATATATATATATATATATATATATATATATATATATATATATATATATATATATATATATATATATATATATATATATATATATATATATAGAGTTGAGTTCAGGTGAGAAGGGAGTTTTATATGAGAAGTGAGAAGAAATTCTAACCCTTGGATCATGTCTTATTTAAGGGCCGAGAATAAAAACTTTAAAAACTAAAATCCCAAAGTTATTACGCTTCTCACGCATAAACTCTCTCCTCTCTCCTCTCTTATTTCGGTTTCTCTGCTTTCAGGTAATTTTTCATATCGAAATTCTTGTTAGGTATTGGTTTTCATTGGATTTCTGTTTTCAGGAAATTCTGCTTCATCTTTTTATCGATTTGTTGCCGAAAATTGAGATATAGTTATGGAATTGCAATTTTTTCTTTAATTAAGTTTTGTTTGAGTTTGAAATTTGGAATTTGGAATTGTTTGAGGTGAAATCTAGAATTGAATTTTCTGCAGTTGTTATTCGTGATTGATCTTAAATCTGCAATTTTAGATTGGTAATTGGAGCTTTTGTTGATTAATTGTTGGCTTTGTGGTTGAATTTGAGGACAATTCGTCATTCTCCTCTTCATTAATGTTCATTTTAATAAATTCTAGATTTTTTTGTTGTTGCCTATTCATAATCTGAATGTTCTTGATTGTTTCTTGCTGATTTATCTTTCGATTCGTTTGTACTTTGTGGTTGGATTTTTCAGTTTAATCCGATTCGATTTTGCTTACTGTCTATGTTACTACTCTTATCGCCGCCATTAGTAACATTAGTAGTTAAGAGTTATAAACATTGAACTCCGGAATATAACTTAAACATTCGTATAGATCCGTTGGTTTGCCTTTCAATGCATCTAAGTTATACTAAATTTTGCATCTGATTTCTTCGAATCAGTTTAATAAACTCCAACACTATATAGAAAGATGTGTTATTTTCTTTTACTTGGAGCTACACAAATGTTTGATTATAAATCAGTAGGAGTTACAAAGGCAGTCCATAGGATTTATAGGAAGTACTACTAAGAGGTATGTCAGTATTTCATTAGAGTCATATCAACTAATAGTTAAGAGTTATGGAAATAGTTAATTAGAGTTATAGGTACTTGCACTTGGAGTCCCGCCAATGTTTGATTAGAGTTATAGGAACTTGTATTTGGAGTTATGCCAACATTTGATTAGAAATATATAATTTAGTAATTAGAGTTATAGAAGCATTTCATAGGAGTTATAGGAAGTATTAGTTAGAGTTATGTCAATATTCGATTAGAGTTAAATAGACTAATAGTTAGAGTTATAAGAACTTGTACTTGGAGTTATGCCAACGTTTGATTAGAGTTATAGGAATTAGTAGTTGAAGTTTATGTGCGTTTCTTTCTCTACTAAAACCCACATAAGTGTCCTTAATCTATATTTATTCAGATTGCACTTCTTTTTCATGTTATCTGTTTTCTCCCCCTCCTTATTGTTCCTCATTAACTGTTAGAGAACAACATATGAACTTGGTGTCAATGGAAAAGATGACGCAATGGAGGAGAAGGGTGGAGAAGGTAAGGAAATCAATCATGGCGAACGGCAAGGAAAGACATGAGTTCTGTTAGCAGGCCCGTAGCTGGGGGTGTGCAAAGAGCTCCTTTGCACAGGGCCCTCAGCCCAAAAAAAATTTGGTTTTATTTGGAGGGCCCAAATTTAGTCTAATGCTTTGTAGTTTATAAATGGCAAATAAGCAAAGATAGCCCGCCTTCTGCCTTAACTCTCCAGCACAACAGTCTCCCTCGTAATTCACGCAATCAGGCGATTAACCTTCCTCAATCTCTTCAACCAAAAAATTCAAGTTTCCACATCTTTAAAAGTCAAGACTTTTTCTAATTTCTTCAGTTCTTCAGTTCTTCCGTTCTTGCTTCATATCTTCTCATCCCAAAAATAAAACCAATCCATAGCATTGATTCATTCTATCTATTCTCTATGGAAAATTGTGGTATTTTTCTCTCACCAACGGGAAAATTTTTATTTTTACCCAATTTGAGATTGTCATTCAATCTCCTAAAGTTTGAACTTCAAAGTCTCCAATTGACGATTTTCGATTGAATTCGAGTAAGTAGTACTTTTATTTTTATTTTTCTTGCTTGAGTTTATGCGATTGAATTTTTCTGCAATTTAGTATTTTTATTTTTCTGCAATTATGCTCTTGAATTTATGCGACTGAATTTTTCTGCAATATGTAGTATTTTGATTTTATTTTTCTGCAATTATGTGCTTGAATTTTTCTGCAATTACGTGCTTGAATTTCTCTCGCAATTAAGTAGTATTTTGATTTTTATTTTTTCGCAATTATGCGCTTGTTTTTTTATTTATTTGTTGAATATTGTCTAATCGCATAGTAAGTGTTCTGTTTTTTATTTGTATATTTGCGTATTTTTTCAAATGCAAACCGATGGCCGATGATGGAGTAGATGGATATTGTGAATTGCAAAAAGATAAATGTTGCATTGGCTAATATCCAAGCAAACATCTTGAAGGCAGAAGTCAAAAATCCCTTTAGTCTCTTCTTTTTTGTATAATACTGTTCTTTTGAAATCTATGTACATTTTTTTGATTTCAGGCTCCTTTGCCAACCATATTGAATTGAAGAAAAGAATCTTGGTATGGTTGTTGTGGATATCTCTGTCATGTTAACCAAGTACATAACTGAGTGTCTAAAACAGAATGGCAAAAATTCTGGCGAAGGTACTTTTTGAATAGCAATTATGCTTCATAATACTTATTTTATTTTCTAAAATTTGTTAGCTTAATAATCTTTTAATTTTTTGTGTTGAAGGTTAATTTTGTTTGAACGGACTCGACGTGATTTCGAGATTGGAGAAATTTAATCAGTGGATGCTATTGATATGAACTTTATCTCTCCAGGTTATAGCAATATCCATTTGACACTCTAATTTAATTGTTAAATTAGTGAAATCTTCTATGAGTTTATATATATAGGGCCTAATTTTCATTTTAGAACAGGGCCTCATAAATCACCAAGACGGCCCTGTCTGTTAGATTCAGGTAAGTACAAAGTGCAGCCCCCAAAGATAAAAGGGAAAATTTATGCTTGTCCATATGGAACTATGGTAATTAAGAGTCATGATTATTCATCCAGATTTTATGGGAAACTTATCTACTAGAGTCAGCTGCATGACATGCCAATTTTGTTCTCTCATAAACTTCATTCTTTCTTTCTAGAGCCTCTATTTTTCTGTAGTTATGGCGTCTTGATCTATAGCGTTATCTCTGTCAAAATCAAATTTTATATAGATCATTTATATGTAGTCACAATTTTGTTTGCGAAAATTCCAAAATAATGTACCTTTGTCTTACATTGCTGCTAAATACACTTCTAAACTTAATTGATTGATTTGGACAGATTTAGACTATGTAGCCATGACACCATATTTTTCTCTTATTCGATTTTCTATTTTATAATTATCGTGAGTTCGTTTGGTGATACTTCCATTTGAAATGCTTTCCAAACTTAAATTTAGTTTCTTTATTTAGGGTTGTACTTCTGGCTATACTTCAAGTTCCTTTCGTTTTTTGCTTCCGTAACTTCAATGGTTGATCCTCTTTCTCCAAATTTACTCAGTATCCATCGCATTTTCGGTCTTTAGTAGGAAGATTAAGTTACCCAGTGCTATTTTCTGTATTAGTTCACTTTCATCCTTGTCAATGTTATAAGCCAATCCTTCATTATATTCTGGCCAATTTGTAGAGTGTCCTTGTTTTTTATAATTCCGGGATTGATGAAGGTAAAAAGAAAAGGATACATCTCATTTAGCTAAGAATTGAGCTCTAATCATTGAGAATCAAACATTAGCTTTGTTGCTTAGGATCATGAATTTGATCTACATACTTTTTCTATTGTTTTCGGCACTAACAAAAAAGGTTTTTTTGTTGTTGTTGTTGTTGTTTTGCATTGCTGATCCCCAAAATGTAGTATATATGAATTTGGGTTGATCAATTATTTATGGACAAACATGACATCAAATTTTTAGTAGTATTCAGTTATTCACTAACTTGCTATATACTTCAGCTGATCATCTATATTATCATTTATCAGTAAGTAAATCCGAGTTTATAATTTCTTATCATAGCTCTGGCGCTTCCAATGGGTTCTTTTTGTATCTTAAGCTCAAGATGAAGCTACAAAATGCGAGAGAGTAGAACAAAGAAAAAGAAAGTACTTGGGGTGATTTTACTTGTACTTTAAAAACCTATTAGCTCAAATGGAAGAGCATTGTGCTATGCACAAGATGTGGGTTCGATTCCCACATAGGTTATGAAATGACTCTTGTTAGAAGTTAGAAACCTAAAAATTAAAAAAATTGTTCAGTATGATTGCACTCATGTAAACTAAAAGTAGAGTCGGAATTTTTTTGTTATTGTGACTAAAGAGCTAGTGTAATTTATCCCTTCTTTTACCACCTCGTGAGGTAATAACTGACCAAGACCATTGAAAAGCAGGATTGTTTAAGAGTATCAAATAATAAAAAGCCTGTGTAGGAGTCGAACCTACATTTTTGTGCGTTTGCACATAAATTACTCGCCAATTGAGCTAACAGGCTATCAAGTTGTAACATTTGATTACAGTTTATTTAAAGTAGTTAAAGTTACAGCAGCATTCAATTAGAATTTAGAGTTGTAGAAAATAAAAATTAGAGTTGTGCAAGCATTTAATTAGAGTTATAGTGACTAGGATTTAGAGTTATTCCTAAATTTGATTAGAGGTGTAGGAAGACAAAGTTAGAGTTATGCCAACATTTGATTAGAATTATAGAAAGTTAAAGTTAGAGGTATGCTAATATGAACTAGTAATGAGAGTTATGCCAACATTTGATTAGAGCTATATGAGCTAGTAGTTAAAGTAATTATGCCGACACTTGACTAGAGTTATAGTAAGTACAGTTGGAATAAAAGTAACAAGCTCTATTCTCCTAAAATATGAGCCAATTTTCGTTTTGATCCCACTAAGAGGTTACTTTGTTGTAAAACGCGCCCGTAAGAACAACATAGAGGTACATAAGAACTAAATCAACTAAGAAGTTATGTTAAAACATAAACTAGAACATGATAAATAAATAAAAAGGCACATTGAAATATAAATGGTAAAACCGCATTTATTCTAAAACAAATTGATCTTATAACACTAAAGAATGTGGTATAACTCTATTATTTCCTATGACTCTAAACAAGTGCAGATATAACTCTAACTACTACTTCCTATGACTCTAAACAAATGCTGACATAATTATAACTACTACCTATAACTTTAAGTAAGTTTTGGTTTAACTTTAATTACTACGTTCTATAACTCTAAAAAAGTATTGGTATAACTCTAACTACTATTTCCTATAACTCTAAAGAAATGTTGCCGTAATTCTAGGTAGTAATTGCTATAACTCTAAAAATATGTTACTATAACTCTAATTAGTACTTTTTGTAACTCTAATTAGGTAGCCAGGCCAATTGCACTCAAATACCCACATTATGCTTACCCTTCATACTACCAACCTCGGAAATGTTCATATCTACATACACACATAAACTAATACAACTCTAAAACATATTGGTATAACTATAACTAATACTACCTATATAACTTATATCTCTATTATATATGGGGACTCCTGATCTTTTGGTGTCCACCCCCTTTACCCAAAATACCCCTAATAACCAAACAAAATTACATTCTCTCATTTTTTTTAAAGAAAAGGGAAAAAAAGGATCCTTACAACTGTAGAGTAGTTACCTCTGCACCAGTAAAAACAAAAAATAGAATAATATACTTGAATGACGATTAATTAAAACTTCCACTAAATCACTTACATACGATGTCATGCACGCATCGCGCGCAAAAGATACTAGTGTAATTAATACTAGCTATAACTCTAAAAATATATTGGCAAAAAAATTCTCCATGTGACCTACAACTCTAAGAACATATTGGTATAACTCTAACCAATACTACCTATAACTCTAGTTAATATTAGCTACAACTCTAAAAATATATATTGGCAAAAAAATTCTTCATGTGTAAGGCTGTGAATCAATCCCCATTGAGACCTAAAAGTGTGAAATTAATGAAGAAGGCTTTACAGAAGCACTAGCATGTCTAGCAATTTTCGTACTATCTAATGAATTTACAAACTCATGAAGAAGCATACAAAATTCGATTGATTCCATACAGTTTACATGAACAAAATACGATTGAACAAAATTATGAACAACCATAAGAATTTTAAAAAACAATCTAACCTTTCTACGTCGCGGTAATTGATTCCATGAAATTCTTGGACAAGAACTAGATGACAGTAGTTTGACAACCTATAGTCTACAGAAAGAAAAGAGAGGAAAGAGACGACTTAGTGGGGATGAAGGATAAGAGAGGAGAGAGAAAATTAGGTTTTTGTATGGAATAAAGGAAAAAGTTAGTTGTGTTAATATTAGTTTTTAAATCTTGGCCGTTGATAGGATCTAATCTAAGGGCAGTGATTCTTTCTCATTTCTCACCTAATTTCCCTTCTCACATGATCTTGCCTCTATATATATATATATATATATATATATATATATATATATATATATATATATATATAGGAATAGGATCTTGTGAAAAAAATTCTCTTAATCGAAAACCGAAAAACAGGGTAACTATTACCACTTTTAGGGCAACTTTATATATTTTAAGGGTAACTTTTACCAGTTTTAGGGTAACTAGATTATATTAAGGATAATTTTATGTATTTCAAGGGCAACTTTATATATTTTAAGGGTAACTTTTACCAGTTTGGGGTAACTATATTATATTAAGGATGACTTTATATATTCCAAGGGCAACTTTATATATTATAAGAGTAACTTTTACCACTTTTAGGGTAACTTTGAGTATTATAACAGTAACTTTGACTGATATGCAATCAATCTTTTTGCAATTTTAATTTTCAAAATCTTTCGTTTCATGTGGTAAGTCTAGTTTTATGCTTTTGGCGTCCTCTTTGTTATTTTTATCTTGTTCATTATGGTATAGCATAATATGTGTTTTATTAGTTTCCCAAATATTGTTATTTGTTGTTGTTTTAAAGCTATTTGTTACCTCCTCTCTCTCACATATCTTTGGCGAATTTCATACAACCTATTAGCTCAATTGGTAGAGCATTGTGTAATACACAACGATGTAGGTTCGAATCCTGCATAGGTTTAACTATAATCAAAGTTACACTAAAAGAAGTTACCCTTAAAATATATAAAGTTGCCCTAAAAGTGGTAAAAGTTACCCTTAAAATATATAAAGTTACCCTAAAAGTGCTAAAAGTTACCCTTGAACATATATATAAAGTTACCCTAAAAGTGCTAAAAGTTACCCTTGAACATATATATAAAGTTACCCTAAAAGTGCTAAAAGTTACCCTTGAAGTATATATATAAAGTTACACTAAAATTGCTAAAAGTTACCCAAAAATTGCTAAAAGTTACCCTGTTTTCAGTTTTCAGATTAACAGTTGTTTTCAGCGGATCCTACCCCTATATATATATATAGAAAGTGTTGATAACTCATAGTGAGATGTCAAAATGGCATTTCACAAAATTTTTAATTTCAAAGCTAAATTAAAGTGGTACTAATATAGAGTCATTTGGTACCAAAATGTAACTTTGGTATGAAAATTACATTTCGGTACCAAATAAGAGTTACTTTGGTATTGGTATCACAATGACTATATTTTGGTACCAATTTGACTTAGCTTTGGTAACAAAAATTTTGTGAGATGCCAAAAATGAGACGCCAATGCAAGCTCATATATATATAATTCGATCATATCAGCAAAAGTAACTTAAAAATGAGCAAACAAATTCAAACAAATAAGCAAAATTAATTTTGAATTGAACAAAATGCAACTTTGAAATAAGAAAAAATTATTTTGAAATGAGAAAAGTCAATTTTTAAATGAGCAAAAAGTGACTTGAAAGACTTTTAAAATGAGCAAAATTTTGCTTCGGGTGTACCTAACTCTACATACACCCAGCTGGACATTAATAATTGTGATTCGGCAAGGATTTTACTGTTATGGACTTATGGTAATTCTAGTCTAATTTAAGCTCAAACTCATTGAGAGCTAATTCGAGGAGAATAAAAGAATTTTACCTTTGAAATGCCTCGAGTAAAATTTTAACTCATAACTTTAAAGATCATTACACAAGCTCTAACCACTAGACTATGTTACGTTTATTACAGAAAATGAGCAATTACTTTTACAAAAATTCTAAGGTGATCATAGTTGAAATATGATCACTGAAAATGTGGGGCCTCAATGAATAAGAGCCACTAGCTTGCTATGGCCCACTTTTAATTTCTTTTCCTCAAAAACATTTCAAATATTTATAAAAATACCTAAAATTAATTTCGGAAAATCCCAAAAAATACCAAAAATAATTAAAAAAAATACCAAAAAAAATTTCGAAATAAAAAATAAATCCGAAAATTTATTTTTTTGGAATTTTTTTTATAACTTTTAGGGGTATTTTCTCTCTCTTCTTCCTGCGGTTCCTCTTTCACAGTTGTGAATTCTCCTATCCCCCATGGAAAGAATCTCTTAGCTTTGTGCCGGCGTCGATGAATGATGCTAGGCTGGCGACGATGACTGATGCTCGGCCGGCGACGACGACGACTGATAATCGTGGAAGTAGATTTCTCTGCGTCGTTTTGTAGTCTATCATTCCCTTCCTGTATCCCTATGTGCCCGGAATCAAACCCTTGCGTCGGCAACCTAGCATTTTTGCATCAGAAATTTTAGATTGTAGCTCGAGATATGTTTTCGGTGACAAACTGATATCAGATTTCTCCGACAGAATAAGAAAGAAAAAATCAGGACATGACCCCAAACTTTATGTTCTACCATATATATTGAGGTGAAGATCCAACCTTTAGCACTTGGTCGATTTCTAGGACATACCCAGAATTTTAGTAATTAGGGCATGCCCCAACATTCATGTCATGCCATATATTTTAGGTCACGACCCAAATATTTTGCGTTGGTCGATTTACTCGATTTTCTAAGATAGCCATTTAGGAAACGACCCAACTTTAGCAATTTAGGACCCGACCCAGCTTCAGCAGCCATTTAAAACACGACCCAGCTTTAGCCATTTAGAACCCGACCCAGCTTTAGCAGCCATTTAGGACACGACTCAGCTTTAGCAGCCATTTAGGACACGACCCAGCTTTAGCCATTTAAGACAAGCATCGGTGATTCGAGAACACAACAACTCTCTGACACCAAATGGTCCCGCAGAGACGCCTATCATATACGCCAAAACAATATTGTTGTACTACATCATGAACTGGTTACTCTTGTTGTAACCATTGAATAATTATCCTAACGCTTCTCAGTATGCATGAAACCCCCGGACCATAGTGGATACCATGGGATAATAAGCCGATAAGGTACGAGGGATGACGTTATTGTAATTATTCGGAGAGAACACTTGAGACAAACGATCGATCAATGTGGAAATCAAATAATAGATTTAAGCACATGACCCAACACTTTAGGCTTAGAGTACCGTACGACTTAATGTGGAAATAAAATAATAGGTAGATTTCCTTAGGGTCATGTCTTTAAATAATAGCGACCAACACAATGACTATTGATTCATATATAGGAGACAAGACATTCTACACAACACAATGGCTCTTGCGTCTCGGTATGGATGAAACCCCCCGGACTATGGTGGCTCACCATGGGATAATAAGCCGATAAGGTACGAGGGATGACGTTATTGTATTTCTTGGAATGATTTATTCAGATAGAACACTTGAGACAAACTATCGATCAATAAACCCTCCGACGCTCTGTATCTTGGGCATAATTGGTTGGATGAAACCCTCTTATCACTACTTTGAATGACATTACGTCCAATAATCACCATTGGTGTCTCTTAATTAGGAATGAATACACGACATTATTGCATTGGTCGATTTAAGCACATGACCCAACACTTTAGGCATAGAGTACCGTACGACTTAATGTGGAAATTAAATAATAGGTAGATTTCCTTAGGGTCATGTCTTTAAATAATAGCGACCAACACAATGACTATTGTTTCATATATAGGAGACAAGACATTCTACACAACACAATGGCTCTTGCGTCTCAGTATGGATGAACCCCCCGGACCATGGTGGCTCACCATGGGATAATAAGCCGATAATGTACGAGGGATGACGTTATTGTATTTCTTGGAATGATTTATTCGGAGAGAACAATTGAGACAAACGATCAATCAATAAACCCTCCGACGCTCTGTATCTTGGGCATATTTGGCTGGATGAAACCCTCTAACCACTACTTTGAATGAGATAACGTCCAATAATCACCATTGGTGTCTCTTAATTAGGAATGAATACACGGCATTATTGCACTGGTCGATTTAAGCACATGACCCAACACTTCAGGCTTAGAACACCGTACGACTTAATGTGGAAATCAAATAAGAGGTAGATTTCCTTAGGATCGTGTCATCAAATAATAGCGACCAACACAATGACTATTGATTCATATGTAGGAGACAAGACATTCTACACAACACAATGGCTCTTGCGTCTCGGTATGGATGAAACCCCCGAGACCATGGTGGCTCACCATGGGATAATAATCCGATAAGGTACGAGAGATGACGTTATTGTATTTCTTGGAATGATTTATTCGGAGAGAACACTTGAAATAAACGATCGATCAATAAACCCTCTGATGGTCTGTATCTTGGGCATATTTGGTTGGATGAAACCCTCTAACCACTACTTTGAATGAAATACATCCAATAATCACCATTGGTGTCTCTTAATTAGGAATGAATACACGACATTTTGCATTGGTCGATTTAAGCACATGACCCAACACTTTAGGCTTAGAACACCGTACGACTTAATTAATGTGGAAATCAAATAATAGGTAGATTTCCTTTAGGTCATGTCCTAAGATACTTAGGGTCATGTCTTTAAATAATATCGACCAGCACAATGACTATTGATTCATATATAGGAGACAAGACATTCTACATAACACAATGGTTGTTATGTGGAAATCAAATAATCGGTTTAGTGGAGATAATAACAAATATAATATGGTTATCATGAGTAAAATGGGGTCATTTACTAACGTTTTATATTTAAAAAACACTAATCTTTATTTCGTAGTAGAAATTAGAAAGCGTATTTTAGCTACACTACATTCTAAGTTAAACATTTATTCTGTGTCAAAACGGTTTTCCTATCTGCAAATATAAACAAACCCGTATCTTATTTTTGTCTTTCTTTTGCGAACCATAATACATAAACAATTGGGGAGAAACATTCGACGTGCTGATACCCCCGGCTCCGTGGTCACTAGTCCTGATATGAAATTCACTTGCATCTATGCGGCGCTGGATCGAATCCTTTGAAGGCGAGCAGAGTATCTCCCTTTTTGTAATTTTGTTCTGGGCAGGGTAAGACGTTTGATCCATACCATTAAACGCTTTAGGGCACGTTTGGGCCAAGGCCCATATGCTTTTTTTAAACGTTTGTGCCATACAGAAAGCGTTTGGACGATGGCCCAAACGTCGTTCTTAGGCACAAACGTCTTTTCTAGATGTTTGTTTTTTTTTTAATAAAGTTGCCTTTGATTGTATTTCTTGTCCTTTTGAATAACGTGATTTTGAATAATTATTAATCACAAATTTCTAGAAATAAATAAGATTAAGAATAGGGATAAAACTATTAAACCGTTATTTTCTATGATCAACCGAGGATGCAGATACACTTGCATTAGAACATAGCAGTATCTCGCACAAATATCGTACTAGTATATATATATATATATATATATATATATATATAAACCGGCGTCGTCAATAGTTGATAATATGGAAAAGTATTATGTATATATAGTAGCATTGATAATAGCTTCTATGTGTACATGAACTTCGGTGGCTTGTTCGGGATGGGACAACTTAGGGGAGAGGTAGCCACAACAATTAACCATTAGTACTGAGTGAAATAATGTCATAGAGTCGCCATCGGTGTCCCTCCCATGAACGAACGCCCAATGCTTAGGACATTTATCTAGGCCACGTCCTAAGCATGTCAGGCTTAGGACATGACCAAACACAAGATTGCTCGAAACACCCAAATGTAATTAGTATGAAAATTAATGGCCATTGATTTGATAAAGAAAGAAGAGATGTCAACCATTAATATAAAAAATCAAACTGTAGCAATCCGTGTACTCAATCCTAATTGGTCTAAAACTTAATGTCATGGAGCCCCTTGATTGAGCATATATGAGCCATTCAATAGGGAAAAGGAAAATCTCTACTGCCGCCCTTCATTTATTCTCTTCCCTAGTATATTTCGGAAATAAAGGAAAGTCAAGGGGAGAGCAAATCTCAGCCCTTGACACTTTCCATCCATCCAAGTCATCCAACGGTCCTTAACCCTTAAATCTAACCGTAGTATATAAACCCCCCTTTCTAGTCCCCCCCCTCATTTCGCCACTTTATGAAACAAACCCTTTCGCTTTATGAAAACCCTCATAACCTAATTTCTCAGACTTCCTCCCGCTAAAAAATTCTATATGGATTCTGGATAATATCTGAAGAAAGTAGCGTTCATTAGGAGATTCAAGATCCGTGGTAAAGGCGCAATTTTTCGCAAGGAGATTTGAGATCTGAATGAAATAGCGAGGTAAAGGTTTTAATTTATCAAAATAAAATTTCGCAACCAGATTAGTTTCTCAATTGCTCTAAATTTTTTTTTTGTTATATCTGCTTTATGTGTGAATGGAGATTGGAGTTTGGAGATTGAAGGAAAAAGCGAGGTAAATGTTTTAATTTATCAAAATAAAATATCGCAAACAGGTTAGTTTCTCAATTGCTCTAATTTTTTTTAGATCTGCTTTATGTGTGAATGTGGGCTAATGTCTTTGCTCCGGTTTGCGATCTCTTTGGAATATCATGCTTTTTCTGTCTTTGTCATGTCGTAATTAATTGAATATTTATCGGGTTATCTTTTTTATTTATTTTTCATGATTTAGTACCTTTTTTCAGGATTTATAGTTTTTGTTATGATTCTTGAGATTATGTTATTTTCTAATGATTTTATGCGTTTGTGTTTATGGTTTGTGTTAGGGTTTGTGTTTACTGATTAGGGTTTATGTTATTTGCTTTAAATTCATTAGCTTTATATTAGGGTTTGTATTTGTGCATTTCTGTATGCGTTTGTGTTTTTGGGTTTTTGTTTATGTTCTGGGTTTATGTTAGGGTTTTGTTTCAGGGTTTTCGATTTAGTTTCTGAGTTTGTTTCTGGGTTTGTGTTTCTGGGGTTTGTTTGTGTTGGTCGTTTGTTTGTGTTCAGGGTTTGTTGTGTTCTGGGTATGTTGAGTTCAGTGTTTGTTGTGAATCTGGGGGGTTTGTTTGTGTTTGGGTTTGTTGTGTTCTGGGTTTGTTGTGTTCTGTCTTTGTTGAGTTCTGTGTTTGTTGTGTTCTGGGTTTTGTTTATTGTGTTCTGGTTGGTCTTTTGGGTTTTTTGGTTTAGGAACCCTAACCCAAACCCTAACCCTAAACCCTAAACCCAAACCCTAACATCGACCCTAACATTTTGTGTTTGGGTTTGTTGTTAACTGGGTTTGTTGTGTTATGTGTTTGTTGAGTTCTGTTTATTGTGTTCTGGGTTTTGTCATGTGAACTGGGTTTGTGTTTTGGGTTTTTTGGTTTAGGAACCCTAACCAAAACCCTAACCCTAAACCCTAAACCCAAACCTTAAAACTGACCCTAACATAATAAACCGTAAACAAAAATATTTGTAGTGTTTTTTTTGTTCTATATCCTTTTGCTTATTGTGCAAAGATCATGGTTGTATGGACTCTTTTTTTATTGACATTTAGCTTTACACACATGTTTTGGCCTAAGTGTCACGATGCATAGTGTCCCCCTCTAATGTTGTGCATTTGTGAATTTGGGTCCACCTACCTGTCCTTAATAAGTTTTGTCCCAAATGGGGTGAGATGGATAGATTGTCAATTTTTTGTCAATCTACATTCCACCCTATTTGGGAGCAAAATTTGTCTTGGGTTTGGGAGATGGATTTGAATGTAGTGGTTTTGGTGTTTCAATGGCACTTTCTTTGTCTAAGTTGATTTTATTATGTTTTGTAATGATGAAATTTAGTTGAGAGTAGAGGCTAGAAGATAAGGGTGGGATGGCTCTTTTGTGAATTTAGGTGTCCTTCACAGGTACTTTCCCAAATGGGGTGAGATGGACAGATTGATAATGGTTGTCAATCTACATTCCACCCCATTAGGGAGAAGTATTTGTCTTTGGTTTGGGAGATGGGCATCAATTTTTGAATTTATTGGTTTTGGACTCGGTGTTTCAAATATTTCTTGTTTGTTTCCCCTCGTTTCTCCAACCTCTTCTGCCGACCGAATTGAGTTTATTATGTTTTGTAATGATACAATTTTATCGAGAGGAGACATTGGAGAATTGGGTGGATGGCTAAATGTGGTTGTTTGGTTTGTGCTCTGGAATTTTATTTTGAGATCTGAAATTTTCTGTTCATTATTTATGTTTGTTCATTTTGAGATATGCTTGTATTGGTAGATCTTTGAACTAAGGAAACTTCTTTATTTTGGGTTTAGGTTTAGGGTCTAGCGATTTGGGTTTATTTTAACCCTAAAGGCCTAAACCCTAACACTAAACCTAAACCCTAAATCTAAATCCTAACCTAACCCTAACCCTAAAATAATAAACCCTAAATAGAGAAATTGGGTTTGGTTTAGTTGTTTATATCCTTTTTCCTAATAGTTCTCCCTTGTGCAAAGATCGTTGGGTGTAACTTGTATGGACACTTTTTGGTTGGCATTTACTTTACACACATGTTTTGGCCTAAGTGTCACGATGTGGAGCTACTTTTCTTTTGTCTAATTGAACATGATATGCACTTGATTGGTTTTGGTATTGTTAAAAAGACAAATACTCGTGGATGCTTGTGTCACTTTTGCTGGCTTTCTAGTGTTGTTTTGTTATGTTGTCAATTAGAGTTAAGTGCTCGATGATGAGATGAATGTTCATTCTTGATAGCCGTAGTTGTTTTTCTTTATGTTTTTCTTTGTGAGCTTTTTTTGGTGTTTTCTACCTGTTGCTGGCTTGCTGTTGTGCTGTGTTGTTGTGTTGTGCTGCTGGTAATTGGGTATGATGTTGTTGTTGTGCTGTTGGTGGTATCTTTATTCTTCTTTGTCTTGTTGGTGGTATGTTGTTGCTGCTGTGCTGTTGGTGGTATGTTGTTGCCTTCTTCTTGTCGTTGCTTCTTCTGTTGACCCATTGACAGTTTGACACCTCTAGTTACTGTAGTTAGTCAATACTTGTATATATTATTTAGTTTAGTTACTCGTTTTGTTATTTTTTATTGATATTCTGTAAACAATATGAATATAATATAAGAGTATTTTATCTAATTCACTTGTCTCACTTCTGCTCTTTCAAAGATCCCAATGCAGTTGAGTTATTACGCTATTCACAAATGAAATATGCAAAGTAAATGTTCTGTAAAATTTATATTCTTCTCCTTAATTACACTTTAAACCATATAAAAAGTAATCATCAAAAACTAAAATGTACTCCAGTTTATTAATGTAAATTTTCTCGATGTAAAAATAAAAAACTAAGTATTTGTCTAACACAAGATTGCTTCCCAACACAAGATTGGTGCTATAGAAGAAATTGTTGAGAAAATGTATTCAAAGGCGTGAAAGATCGAAGCGGCACTAGAATTATTGCCTTTGAAGGTCTCGAAAATTGAGGCAACTCTAGATAAACTTCTCTACAGAATATCGTCTCCTTTCATAACACCTTTGATTCAGCCACGAAGTCTAGATGTTGAAGACCACCCACATCTCCTTTCCTAACACCTTTGGGAGATTCAGCCACAAAGTCCAGAGATGTTGAAGACCACCCATTATCTCCTTTCCTAACACCTGATCTAAAGGAAACACTCAACTGTGGTATTCTTCGTGTAAAACGAAAACTAGACATGGATGATGATGATTCCTCTATTCCTGCTCCAAGTGAGCAAGATAAATCATCATCTTTTAGCATAAAGAGCCTGAGATTCAATTGTCTTCAATACGTTGCAGGATTTGAAACTCTAGTCGAATGCCCTTTGAAGACGAAGACGACTTCGACCACAAATAAGAACGCCAATCAACCTGAAAAGGCTAAGGAAAAGGCAGCCACTTCGACCACAAAGAACGACTGCAAGAACGCCAATCAACCTAAAAAGGCTAAGGAAAAGTTAGCCTCTACAAATGCAGTCAAACAGGTTCCTAAAATGAAAACTGACCACGTTGTAAGCAACTGTTTGACGCTTATTTTTTTTTCTAAAGCTTGCCTACGCTGTTTCTGGTCAATTAGAGATGCCTGGCCCTGGGCTTGAATTTCCAGGTTGCACACGTGACTACCGCCTTGATTTGTTGAAACATCGTTGTTTAGGTATTTGATTATATATTTTAGGTAATCGCCCAAAGTAAAGCAGGTCATTACCTAAAACAAACTGACAATGGTTCAAATGGTTCTACAAATCCGATTGTTTACTGTCCTTGGTTGCAAGGGAACTTGCATTTAGAACTAGTACTTTCAAATCATGGTTTCTAATTTCTAGTGATAATTAGACTAGAATATTTCTACGTGATCAAAGTAGGCTAGTATAACTCAACTAGTTAGTTCCTATAATAATAGTTTAGATAATCGCCCAAAGTGACATGGGTCATTACCTTAAACAAACTGACAATGGTTCTAAAATTGCGATTGTTTATTTTAACATTTATGTTGTCCTTGTTTATTTAATATGGAACTTGCTTTTAAAATTAGTGATGATTCCTAATCTCAAGTGATAACTAGACTAAAATATTACTACGTGATCAAAGTGACCCAACAATCACCATTAGTGTCTCTTAATTAGGAATGAATAGACATAATTACATTGGTCGATTTAAGCAAATGATCCAACACTTTAGGCTTAGAATACCGTACGACTTAATGTGGTAATCAAATAATAGTTGGATTCCCTTATGGTCATGTCCTAAGATATCATGGGTCATGTCCTTTTAAGTCTTAATTTTTTAAAACGTCGGCTTTAAAGGCGTTACTAATTCTCAAATGACAATAGCCAATGTTTTAGGACATGAACGGTATGGCGTTGGACATGGACATGAGATAAGAAGATTAGCACATAAACTATTACATGCTCATTAAAATATTGGTAACTTTAAGGTTTCAGTATGGATGAAACCCCCTGACCATATCGACTCACCATGGGATAATAAGCCGATAAGGTACGAGGGATGACGTTATTATATTTATTGAATTGATTTCTTCGTAAATAACAATTGAGATAAATGATCAATAAACCCTCCGACGCTCTGTATGGGAATATTTGGTTGGATGAAACCCTCTAACCACTACTTTGAATGAGATAACGTCTAATAAACACCATTTAGTAGCAAAGTTAATAAGGCTATCATGTGTAAAATGGGGTAATTACTAGCGTTTTATACTACCTTTGTATTTATTTAGTTGCACCATTTGCTTTTTCACATTTGTCGAGACACTTCTTTAAACGTTAATATCTCTTATTGGGTGTAAGTAAAAATTAAAAAAATTTGATATTTGGAATGTTCGCATTGAAATGAATCTAACAAGACCTCACTTGACTATGTTTTTTCTTATATAATGGTGCGAGATAACTTAATAAAATTGGTTGATGAATAGTGCCAAAAAGCAAATGGTGCAACTAAAAAAATACGGAGGTAGTATTTAATAAACACTAATTTTTATTTCGTAGTAGAAATTAGAATGCGTGTTTTAGCTACCCTACATTTTAAGTTAAACATTTATTCTGTGTCAAAACTGTTTTCCTATCAGCAAACGTAAACATACGCGTATCTTAATAATGTCTTTCTTTTGCGCACCATAATACATAAACAATTGGGGACAAACATTTGACGTGCTGATTCCCCCTGTCTCCGTGGTCACTAGCAATGATATGAAACTCACTTGCATCTATGCGGCGCGGGATCGAATCCTTTGAAGGCGAGCAGTGTATGTTCCTTTTTGTAATTTTGTTATGGGCAGCGTAAGATTTTATTACATCATTATATTATTTTTTTATTATCTATTTTTGCCCATTTCTACGTTATTTAAAATTATTATTAACCACATAAAATGATATCTATAAAAATATATAAAATGACGTTCCCATCAAAGGAACGGTGCCACGTCGCACTCTTCTCAAGCTTATAATACACATGTTTATAATCTCATAAAAAATATTAACAATGTGTAGTTAATAGGATTCGAACACAAGACCTTTGAAACGAAATGTGAGTGTTTAACCACTAATCCACTACAATTCTAATGCTTAATGTTTCAAAGTAAAACATAGTAAAGTCTTATAATTATATGTAATTATAAAGACATAGATAAACTTTTTGATCTCTAACACTTTTATCATGTGAAAACATTCTTTTACCCTAATTCCATTGAAATTGTTATTTTAATCCCCAACTCCTTAGAAGCTTTTTTAAACCACTCATCATGTCTATTTTCCAATTGCGCACTAGACAAAATATTACGAAAAGATAATAAAATCAATTATGAAATTTATATATAATACTATATTTGATAATTGTAAATTTGTAACTGACCCGGGGCATCGCCCGAGCCAAAATACTAGTTTTTAACTCAAATATAACAGATTTCTCTTTACACGTTTTGATCCATGACAAACATGTTTGTACACAAACGTCAAAAAAAGATGTTTGATCCATGACAGACGCTTTTAGGGCACGTTTGGGCCAAGGCCCATATGCTTCTCCTTTACGGGATCCTTAATTACACTTTAAACCATATGAAAATTAATCATCCAAAACTAAAATGTACTCCAGTTTATTAATATAAATTTTCTCGATATAAAAAAAACTAAGTATTTTGGCATTTACATGACCCCAACACAAGATTGCTTCCCAAATTCGTCCTAGACCCCCCCTTCCCCTCCCTTCCCCCGTGCGATAAAACAACGATATTGACTTAGGACATGTCCAATCCATACTTGGTCATCTCCTAAAACATGAGATACAACATTTTTAGGCCCGGGCTGCGCTCGGGATGATAATTTCATTTTTGGGCATGACCTAGCTTAGATTGGGACATGTCATGACACAATTTCGTTGTGAGAACAACTCAATCTCTCAAACCCATACTACTTCTAGGGGTTACTACAAATACATGAGACACGAAGATAAAGACATACATGATTATTCAGAGATTCTTTCAGTTGTAAATTGACCAAACAAAAACTTGTGTAAGTATCTAACCACTTGTTAGGTACCTAAGTATCTAACTACTTATGTAAGTCTTTTAATGAGATATAATTACAGACTTTATCTATGCGGTGCAGGATCGAATCATTTGAAGGCGAGCAGTGTATGTCCCTTTTTGTAATTTTGTTTGGGCAGCGTAAGATTTTATTAGATCATTATATCATTTTTTTATTATCTATTTTTACCCATTTCTACGTTATTTATACTATTAACCACATAAAATGATATTTTTAACTCAAATATGACAGATTTCTCTAAACGTTTTGATCCATGACAAACTTGTTTGTACACAAACGTCAAAAAAAGATGTTTGATCCATGACAGACGCTTTTAGGGCACGTTTGGGCCAAGGCCCATATGCTTCTCTTTAATTACACTTTAAACCATATGAAAAGTAATCATCAAAAACTAAAATGTACTCCAATTTATTAATGTAAATTTTCTCGATGTCAAAAAAAAAAGTATTTTGGCATTTACATGATCCCAATACAAGATTGCTTCCCAAATTCGTCCTGGACCCCCCCTTCCCTTCTCTTCCCCCGTGCGATAAAACAACGATATTGACTAAGGACATGTCCCAATCCATACTTGGTCATCTCCTAAAACATGATATACAACATTTTTAGGCTCGGGCTACGCTCGGGATGACAATTTCGTTTTTGGGCATGACCTAGCTTGGATTGAGACATGTCATGATATAATTTCGTTGTGAGAACAAATTAATCTCTCAAACCAATACTACTTCTAGGAGTTACTTCAAGGGCATGAGACACGAAGATAAAGACATACATGCTTATTAGGAGATTTTTTCAGTTTAAATTGACCAAACAAAAACATGTGTAAGTATCTAGCTACTTGTGTAAGTCTTTTAATGAGATATAATTATAGACTTTATTATATTTTATTTTGAAATAATAAGCAATAATGTTATGTTGGATTCATGGTTAAGCTTTCAATTTTCATTTCAAAGGTCACGTCTCCGATACCTTATAACTACATAACATCTATACAAATACTTCCTCCTTTCTTTTTCTATTGCAACAATGAGATTTTTACACTATTCACTCACCGCCCTTTCACTATCTCTTGTGATTTTTGCGTAAGGAAAAATATAGCCATGTGGGATCTTGTTAGATTCGTCTCGATTTATACTTTCAAAATATCAAATTTGTATAATTTTAATAAAAAGTAGTTAAAGATAATAATAGTTAAAGTTGTGCATTGGCAAGCATGAAAACTCTATTGTTGCAATAGAAAAAGAACAGAGGTAGTATATTAAAAGTCGTGCCTATGAAAGTGCATGTGCCACGTTGCACTCTCCTCAAACTTCTAATGTAAATGTTTTGTGTCCATGTGTACCATAAATACACTCTGACTTTTTTGTCTAATGTTTGAAAGTCTTATAATAAATATGCTTGACTAAAATAACATAAACAAATATATACATCTCTAACACTCATATTACGTAATTAATAAGAGACGATTGATGTCATATTCTCTTACCACAATTTCTTTTAAGCTATTATTTTCAAATTAAAATCTTTCAGGTTTTTTTACTTATCACGTCATGAAGTAAACTTTTCAATTTCTTAATGGACAAAAATACAAAAAGTGGCAAAATAAATTATGAAATTTTCACTTACGACTTGTCCTTTGATTTTCTTGGAACATCACCTAATAAGTCTTAATTTTTCAAAAGGTCCTAATAAAGGGGTTACAAGCTAAGGCTTTACTAATTCTCAAATGATAATAGCCAATGTTTTAGGACATGACCGGTATGAAATAGCATAGTTTAGGTATTTAATAATAGTTTAGGTAATCGCCCAAAGTAAAACGGGTCATTACTTAAAACAAATTGACAATGGTTCTAAAAATCTGATTGTTTATTTAATAATAGGTAGATTTCCTTAGGGTCATGTCCTAGGATATTTAGGGTCATTTCTTTAAATAATAGCGACCAACACAATGACTATTGATTCATATATAGGAGACAAGACATTCAACACAACACAATGCCTCTTGCATCTCGGTATAGATGAAACCCCCGGACCATAGTGGCTCACCATGGGATAATCAGCCGATAAGGTACGAGGGACGACGTTATTGTATTTCACGGAATGATTTATTCGGAGAGAACAATTGAGACAAACGATCAATAAACCCTCCGACGCTCTTTATCTTGGGCATATTTGGTTGGATGAAACCCTCTAACCACTATTTTGAATGAGGTAACTAAGTCGGTAAGGTACGAGGGATGACATTATTGTATTTCTTGGAATGATTTAATCGGAGAGAACAATTGATACAAACGATCGATCAATAAACCCTCCGACGCTCTGTATCTATGGAATATTTGGTTAGATTAAACCCTCTAACCACTACGTTGAATGAGATAACGTCCAATAATCACCATTGGTGTCTCTTAATTAGGAATTAAAACACGACATTATTGCATTGGTCGATTTAAGCACATGACCCAACACTTTAGGCTTAGAACACCGCACGACTTAATTAATGTGGAAATCAAATAATAGGTAGATTTCCTTAAGGTCATGTCCTAAGATATTTAGGGTCATGTCTTTAAATAATAGCGAACAACACAATGAATATTGATTCATATATAGGAGACAAGACATTCTACACAACACAATGGCTCTTGCGTCTCGGTATGGATGAAACCCCCATACCATAGTGGCTCACCATGGGATAATAAGTCGATAAGTTACGAGGGATGACGTTATTGTATTTCTTGGAATGATTTATTCGAAGAGAACAATTGAGACAAACGATCGATCAACAAACCCTCCGACGCTCTGTATCTTGGGCATATTTGGTTGGATGAAACCCTCTAACCACTATTTTAAATGAGCTAACTAAGCCGGTAAGGTACGAGGGATGAAGTTATTGTATTTCTTGGAATGATTTTTTCGGACAGAACAATTGAGACAAACGATCGATCAATAAACCCTCCGACGCTCTGTATCTAGGGAATATTTGGTTGGATTAAACTCTCTAACCAGTACTTTAAATGAGATAACGTCCAATAATCACCATTGGTGTCTCTTAATTAAGAATGAATTCACGACATTATTGCATTGGTCGATTTAAGCACATGACCCAACACTTTAGGCTTAGAACACCGTACGACTTAATTAATGTGGAAATCAAATAATAGGTAGATTTCATTAAGGTCATGTCCTAAGATATTTAGGGTCATGTCTTTAAATAATAGCGACCAACACAATTACTATTGATTCATATATAGGAGACAAAGACATTTTACACAACACAATGGCTCTTGCCTCTCAGTATGGATGACACCCCCGGACCATAGTGGCTCACCATGGGATAATAAGCCGACAAGGTACGAGGGATGACGTTATTATATTTCGTGGAATGATTTATTCAGAGAGAACAATTGAGACAAACGATCGATCAAAAAACCCTCCGAGACTCTGTATCTTGGGCATATTTGGTTGCATGAAACCATCTAACCACTACATTGAATGAGATAACGTCCAAAAATCACCATTGGTGTCTCCTAATTAGTAATGAATACACGACATTATTGCATTGGTCGATTTAAGCACATGACCCAACACTTTAGGCTTAGAACACCGTACGACTTAATTCAGGTGGAAATTAAATAATAGGTAGATTTCCTTAAGGTTATATTTAGGGTCAAGTCCTTAAATTTTAGCGACCAACACAATGACTATTGATTCATATATAGGAGACAAGACATTCCACAAAACACAATGGCTCTTGCGTTTCAGTATGGATGAAACCCCCTGGACTATAGTGGCTCACCATGGGATAATAAGCCGATAAGGTATGAGGAATGATGTTATTGTATATCTTGGAATGATTTATTCGGAGAGAACATTTGAGACAAACAATCGATCAATAAACCCTCCGACGCTCTGTATCTTGGGCATATTTGGTTGGATGAAACCCTCTGACCACTTCTTTGAATGGGATAACGTCCAATAATAACCATTGTTGTCTCTTAATTAGGAATGAATACATGACAGTTTTGCATTTGTCGATTTAAGCATTTGACCCCACACTCTAGGCTTAGAACACTGTACGACTTAATTAATGTGGAAATCAAATAATTGGTAGATTTCCTTAGGGTCATGTCCTAAGACATTTAGGGTCATATCTTTACATAATAGCGACCAACACAATGACTATTGATTCATATATAGGCGACAAGACATTTTACACAACATAATGGCTATCTTGCGCCTCAATATGGATGAAACCCCCGGACCATTGTGGCTCACCATGGGATAATAAGCTGTTATGGTACGAGGGATGACGTTATTGTATTTCTTGGAATGATTTATTCGGAGAGAACAATTGAGACAAACGATCGATCAAAAAACCCTCCTTCACTCTGTATCTTGGGCATATTTGGTTGGATGAAACCTTCTAACCACTACTTTGAATGAGATAACGTCCAATAATTAATCACCATTGGTGTCTCTTAATTAGTAATGAATACACGACGTTATTGCATTGGTCGATTGAAGCACATGACCCAACACTTTAGGATTAGAACACCGTAAGACTTAATTAATGTGGAAATCAAATAATTGGTAGATTTCCTTAAGGTCATGTCCTAAGATATTTAGGATCAAGTCCTTAAATTTTAGCGACCAACACAACGACTATTGATTCATATATAGAAGACCAGACATTCTACACAACACAATGGCTCTTGCGTCTCAGTATGGATGAAACCTCTGGACCATAGTGGCTCACCATGGGATAATAAGCCGATAAGGTACGAGGGATGACGTTATTGTATTTCTTGGAATGATTTATTCAGAGAGAACTTTTGAGACAAACAATCGATCAATAAACCCTCCGACGCTCTGTATCTTGGGCATATTTGGTTGGATGAAACCCTTTAACCACTACTTTGAATGAGATAACGTCCAATAATCACCGTTGTTGTCTCTTAATTAGGAATGAATACATGACATTATCGCATTGGTCGATTTAAGCATTTGACCCAACACTTTAGGCTTAGAACACCGTACGACTTAATTAATGTGGAAATCAAATAATTGGTAGATTTCCTTAGGGTCATGTCCTCAGATATTTAGGGTCATGTCCTTTTAAGTCTTATTTTTTAAAAGGTCCTAAAAAAAGGTTTAAATGGCGTTACTAATTCTCAAATGACAATAGCCAATGTTTTAGGACATGACCGGTATGGCATTGGTCATTTTCTGGGTCAATTTCCTTGGGAGAACAAACAAATCTCTCACACCAATAAAATATTGGTTACATTAAGGACATGAGCTAAGAAGATTAGCACATAAACTATTACATGCTCAAGAAAATATTGGTAATTAAGGTTGTCTTACCCCCACTCCATTGACATTGTTACTTTTATCCCATATTCCTTGGAAGTATTTTTTAAAAACAATTTATCATGCCATAACTTCCATTTTCCAATTTCGCACTAGAAAGAAATTACGAAAAGCTAATAAAATCAACTATAAAACTTATGAATAATAACATATTTGATAATTGTAACTGCCCGCGGCATCTTCAATGCTTTATTTATAAAGCTAATAACGAAATGTGAGAGTTTAACCACTAATCCACTACAGTTTCAATGCTTTATGTTTTAAATAATAGACAATCTTTTTTTATCTCTAACAATTTTATTAAGGTAATAAGAACTCTATTTATTTCTATGATAATGATTTCGTACTTCATAAGCACGCCAAATGGCTTCTAATAAGGATGCTAAATGTTGGCTTTTGGAAAACTAGCCAATAATATAATATAAGATAAGTTAAGCTTAAAAAAAGGAGAATAATAATATTTCTAGTCTGAGTCAAGTAACCAATATTTTATTGGTGTGAGAAATTTGTTTGTTCTCCCAAGGAAATTGACCCAGGACATGTCCAACGCCATACCGGTCATGTCCTAAAACATTGGCTATTGTCATTTGAGAATTAGTAACGCATTTTAAGCCTTTTATTAGGACATTTTAAAAAATTAAGACTTATTAGGTGATGTTCCAAGAAAATAAAATGACAAGTCGTAAGTGAAAATTCCATAATTTATTTTGCTACCTTTTTTTTATCCATTAAGAAATTGAAAAGTTTACGTCATGTTGTGATAAGTAAAAAAATCAGAAAGGTTTAAATTTGAAAATAATAGCTTCAAAGAAATTGTGGTAAGAGAATATGACATCAATCGTCTCTTGTTAGTTACGTAATAAGAGTGTTAGAGATGTATATATTTGTTTATCTTTTTTTAATCAAGTATATTTATTATAAGACTTTATCATATTTTATTTCAAACATTAGACAATAAAGTCAGAGTGTATTGATGGTTAAACTCTTAGCCTCTTACCTTTCATTTCAAAGGTCACGTGTTCGAGACCTTGCAATTAGACAATTTTTTTATTAAGGGGTACACATGGACATAAAACATTTACATTAGAAGTTTGATGAGAGTGCCACGTGGCACATACACTTTTATAGGCAAGCCTTTTAATATATTTGTATAGATGTTGTGTAGTTATAAGGTATCGTACACGTGACCATTGAAATGAAAAATGAAACCTTAACCATGAATCCAACATAACATGTAATTATATTTATGTTAATAATACAAGTAGTTAGATATCTAACATATTTATGTTAATAATAATATACTATTATAGACATACTCTGACTCAAATTCCTTATAGAAAGTGAAGTTATTGCTTTTATTTCCAAAATTTTAAGGGTGTACTATTCAAATTATTATGACATTAATTTTTCCTCACTAGACAAGAAATTACAAAAAGAAAAAATCTGAGGCATCGTCTGGGGACTATCACAAGTTAATTCTTTATTAGGTGATGTTCGATGAAAATAAAAGGACACAACGTAAGTGAAAATAAAACGCTGCCCTAAACAAATTACAAAAGGTGAAATATAAGCTCGCCAGCAAGGGGAATCGACCCCCGCCAAATAGTTGCCTAGGAGTTTCATAACAGGACCAGTGTTTAACTCGCATGCGGGGTAGCTAAAAACGCTTTCCACTTTGTAGTGCGAAATAATATATATATATATATATATATATATATATATATATATATATATATATATATATATATATATATATATATATATATATATATATATATATATATATACACTAGTACGATATGATATTGGTGTGAGATACTGCTATGTTCTAATGCAAGTGTATCTACATCCTCGGTATTGGTGCGAGGGGGTAATTGGTTTCTTCACGGCTTAGGATGACTAATGAAAGGCTACGACAAGAGTAAGAGAGTTGATCATAGGTGCAAAAACGAGATAGGGGAGAGGAGGGGAGGGGTGGTGGGTCTAATATATACATTGGTTGGGTGTTTCGAGCAATCTTGTGTTGGGTCACGTCCTCAGCAATGGGTGTTCGTTCATGGGAGGGACACCGATGGTGACTCTATGACATTATTTCACTCAGTAGTAGTGGTTGATTGTTGTGGCTACCTCTCCCCTGAGTTGTCCCATCCCGAGCAAGCCACCGAGGTTCATGTACAGATAGAAGCTAGAACGGTAACCCCACAGATATTACCAATGATATTGTACATAATACTTTTCCATATTATCAACTATTGACGCCAGTTATATATATACTAGTACTTGTTCAATTTACGTTACATACTTATCTTTGGTAATAACTTAATCATGTATTTCTGGCAACGATTTGTGATAATATGTGGTAAAGAAAAAAGTCGTACATAATTCACTTGTTGAAAATTGTCTATTACATAATTCATTATATAATTTTATCTAAATTAAGTAATATTAGTCCGTTTGATACATATGGATATTCACAATTTTCTTTAAATTCTTATTCAGGAAGCAAGAAATTATTAATTTATTAGTCTTGATTAAATATAAGATCATCTATGAATGGTGTGGATCTAAATATATTTCCTTCGGATTTTCAAAAACTCATGTTGAATTTACATGTGGTACTTTTTTTTTCTTTTTCCCCACTTTTTTTTTGTTTAAATAAGTAAGTAAGTTAAACCAAGTCCTTTTTTGTTACCTTTTTTTTATGTGTCCCCCCATGTGTCGCCTTATATAATGGAGAATTGGAGATATTGCACAAGTTATGGTGGCTACAATAAGGAGAACTTGTATAAATTAAGTTATATAATCGCATTTTTGGTAATTACATATGCATGTATTTTCCGCAACCATTTGTGACAATAAGTTAACACAAAGCAGTGAATAATATATAGAACTATAAAAATTTATACATTCAAGTTAATATTTTTTTTTGGAAATAAACCACTTCTATAGTACTACCTCCATTTCTTTTTAATTGTTACACTTTGACATTTTACACTATTCACAAATTGCACTTTGACCCTCGTTTGTTATTTATACGTGAATAAAAACATAGTCATGTGGGATCTTGTTAGATTCATCTAGTATGTATTTTAATAATATGTACTTTTTATACAAATACAAAACTAAAGTTTTGCATTGGCATGCATGAAAAGTGTAAGTGTAACAATTAAAAAGAAACGGAGGGAGTACAATATAGCATGCATATTTATGTTTCCCTTTTTTGGCAATTCCAAACATTGATATAGTATGTGGTCAAAATAAAATTGGTACATAATTCACTAGTTCATAATTCTCTTTTACATAGTTAATTAAAAAAATTTATAGATCTGCTTTTTTATTTTCATCAAATTTAATTTGGCCACAATTTTCCTTTCAACTAATACATGCTAGACACTTAAGTTGGACTTTTTCTTTTTTCTTTCTCAAAATGGCACCATTTTCACAAACTGAAATTAAGTACCACTTCATTAATAGGGTGCCTCCAACAATCACTTTTTTCCTATATAAGGTGAGGCATACTTCAATATTCTTATTCACTTGCTAAATTCCCTCCCCCTCAAAAATCGTCAAACTCCAAAAAAAAAACATGTCGCACAAGGGGAAGGAAAAAATGGAGGTGGCTGGACCGTCCCGCCTCCGACTGCGCCGTCCTTCACCACCACCATCACCACCATCAGCACCACCATCATCACCATCACCACTACAATTACCATCCTTCTCCTCCTCCTCCACCGCTCATACATCATCATCATCCTCTCTATCCTCCTCCAACGCTCCAACATCATCATCATCCTCTCTTTCCTCCTCCAGCGCTCCAACATCATCATCATCCGCTTCCTCCTCCTCCTCCTCTCGTGAAAGGAAGAGGAGGAGGCTCCGATCCCCTTCCCCTCCATCATCAGCACCAACAACACCATCATCAACACCCCCCACTCATCATCATCATCCTCCTCCTCCACCTCCACCTTCTCTGACTCTGCATCACCACCACGTGGCTATGCGTCGGAGTCAGAACCGGACTCCGACAACTACAATCGGACTCCCGAAAACTACAACCGGATTTACTGACATTTGTCGGTAAATCCGCAACAAGACTGGGTTTGATCATGCCCTTGCATGGCCTTTCCCATGTCTTCTTTTGTCTAGGGTTCCTTTTTTTTTTAGGGTTTTTTATGCTTCTTTTTATTGTCTTTGTCTGTAATTTGGCTCCATTAGTAGTAGGAGCAAATTATAGGTTGTAATAAATTAGTATTAAGACTTTTGTAATGACTCTATTATGAATGAAATATGTTTTTTCTTAAATTGTCTCTCAATTTATTTATGCTTTTTCTTATATTGTATCAATTTAGGTTAAGACATGAAGAGAAAAAAATAAAATTAAAGTCATAGTCATTAATCATTTGTTGTAAAACTAAAAGGAGTTAGATTCTTTTTTCTAATTAATTTTTTATTCCCTTGTGTTATGAGCATAGAAATTATTAATATATGGGAAAATAATGAATTAAACAGTTTTAGACTGTAGTGGATCAAAAATATTTGATGAAAATAAAGTTAATTTCAATTTCATAGGCCTAAGTCTTCCATTTAGTAGGTACTTATGAGTAAGACATCTTATTCAATATGACTTCAATACACTAGTTCTTGTGTGGTAATTATGAGGTTTGATAATTAATTCTAAGGGTTGGAATAGAAAATTAGGGGGTATAATTTTATTTCCTTCATTTTCTCATTTTTATAAGTGCACCACTAAACAATAATATTTGTCTCAATTGTAATATAACATAAGTTAATCAGGTTCTTTTGTACTTCAGTTATATTTCTTAAAGCAATTAATCATCAAATATTTGATATAAAAAATAAAACAAAAAATAAAACCTTAAATTTGTACTACCGTCTAAACACTACATTGAGTGAAATAATGTCATAAAATAACCATTGGTGTCACCTAAGAATGAATGGCAATTGATCAATATAAACCTCGACTTCAAGAGAATACATATAATGCAATGTCTATCATTCCTAATTAGGAGACACCAAGGGTGATTATTGGACGTTATCTCATTGAAAGTAGTGGTTAGAGGGTTTCATCCAACCAAATGTGCCCAAGATATAGCGGAGGGTTTATTGATCGTTTGTCTCAATTGTTCTCTCCGAAGAAATCATTCGAAGAAATACAACAACGTCATCCCTCGTACCTTATCGGCTTATTATCACATGGTGAGCCACTATGGTTCGGGGTTTCATACATACTGAGGCGCAAGAGCCATTGCGTTGTGTAGAATGTCTTGTCTCTTTTGAATCAATAGTCATTGTGTCGGTCGCTAATATTTAAGGACATGACTCATGATATCTGAGGACATTACCTAAGGAAATCTACCAATAATTTGATTTCCACATTAAGTCGTACGGTATTCTAAGCCTAAAGTGTTGGGTCATGTGCTTAAATCGACCAATGCAATGTCTACTCATTCCTAATTAAGAGACACCAATGGTGATTATTGGACGTTATCTCATTGAAAGTAGTGGTTAGAGGGTTTCATCCAACCAAATATGCCCAAGCTACAGAGAGTCGTAGGGTTTATTGATCGCTTGTCTCAATTGTTACAACAACGTCATCCCTCGTACCTTATTGGCTTATTATCCCATGGTGAGCCACTATGGTCTGGGAGTTTCATCCATACTGAGACGCAAGAGCCATTATGTTGTGTAGAATGTCTTGTCTCCTATGAGTCAATAGCCATTGTGTTGGTCACTATTAGATAAAGACATGACCCCTGATATCTTAGGACATGACCTTAAGGGAATCGAACTATTATTTGATTTCCACATTAAGTCGTACGGTATTCAAAGCCTAAAGTGTTGGGTCATGTGCTTAAGTCGACCAATGCAATAATGTCTATTCATTCCTAATTAATAGACACAAATGGTGATTAATTATTGGACATTATCTCATTCAAAGTAGTGGTTAGAGGATTTCATCCAACCAAATATGCCCATACAGAGCGCCGGAGGGTTTATTGATCGTTTTTCTCAATTGTTCTTTCCGAATAAATAATTTCAATAATACAATAACGTCATCCCTCGTACCTTATAGGCTTATTATCCCATGGTGAGCCACTATGGTCCGCGGGTTTCGTCCATACTGAGACGCAAGAGCCATTGTGTTGTGTAGAATGTTTTGTCTCCTATAAATCAATAGTCATTGTGTTGGTCGCTATTATTTATAGACATGACCCATGATATCTTAGGACATTACCTAAGTAAATCTACCTAATATTTGATTTCCACATTAAGTCATACGGTATTCCAAGCCTAAAGTGTTGGGTCATGTGCTTAAATCGACACCAATGGTGATTGTTGGACGTTATCTCATTCAAAGTAGTGGTTAGAGGGTTTCATCCAACCAAATATGCCCATACAGAGCGTCGGAGAGTTTATTGATCGTTTGTCTCAATTTTTATTTCTGAAGAAATCATTCCAATTAATACAATAACGTCATCCCTCGTACCTTATCGGCTTATTATCCCATGGTGAGCCACTATGGTCAGGAGGGTTCATCCCTACTAAGACCTTAAAGTTACCAATATTTTATTGAGCATGTAATAGTTTATGTGCTAATAAGCCTTTTATTAGGACCTTTAAAAAAATTAAAACTTATTAGGTGATGTTCCAAGAAAATAAAAGGACAAGTCGTAAGTGAAAATTCCAAAATTTAGCTTGCCACTTTTTGTATTTTTTTTCCATTAAGAAATTGAAAAGTTTACGTTATGACGTGATAAGTAAAAAAATCTGAAAGGTTTAAATTTGAAAATAATAGCTTTAAAGAAATTGTGGTAAGAGAATATGACATCAATCGTCTCTTGTTAGTTACGTAATAAGAGTGTTAGAGATGTATATAATTGTTTATGATTTTTTAGTCAAGTATATTTATTATAAGACTTCATCATATTTTATTTCAAACATTAGACAATAAAGTCCGAGTATATTGATGGTTAAGCTCTTACCTTTCATTTGAAGTATATTTTATTGCAATTAGACAATTTTTTTATTAAGGGGTATACATGGACACAAAACAAATTACATTAGAAGTTTGAGGAGAGTGCCACGTGGCACATACACTTTCATAGGCACTGCTTTTAATATATTTGTATAGATGTTGTGTAGTTTTAAGGTATCGAACACGTGACCTTTGAAATGAAAAATGAAAGCTTAACCATGAATCCAACATAACATTATTGCTTATTATTTCAAAATAAAATATAATAAAGTCTGTAATTATATCTCATTAAAAGACTAACACAAGTAGTTAAATGCCTAACATATTTATGTTAATAATAATATACTATTGTAGACATACTCTTACTCAAATTCCTTATAGAAAGTAAAGTTATTGCTTTTATTTCCAAACTTTTAAGGGTGTTTTATTCAAATTATTATGACGTTAATTTTTCCTCACTAGACAATAAATTACAAAAAGAAACAACCCGGGGCATCGCTTGCGGACTATCACTAGTTAGAAAATAAAAGGACACGACGTAAGTGAAAATAAAACGCTGCCCTGAACAAATTACTTTCATAGGCACGGATTTTAATATATTTGTATAGATGTTGTGTAGTTATAAGGTATCGAACACGTGACCTTTGAAATGAAAAATGAAAGCTTAACCATGATTCCACATAACATTATTGCTTATTATTTCAAAATAAATTATAATAAAGTTTGTAATTATATCTCATTAGAAGACTTACACAAGTAGTTAGATTCCTAACATATTTATGTTAATAACAATATACTATTGTAGACATACTCTTACTCAAATTCCTTATAGAAAATGAAATTGATTTTATTTCCAAACTTTTAAGGGTGTATTATTCAAATTATTATGACGTTAATTTTTCCTCACTAGACAATAAATTACAAAAAGAAACAACCCGGGGCATCGCCTGGGGACTATCAGTAGTTAGCTCTTTATTAGGTAATGTTCGAAGAAAATAAAAGGACACGACGTAAGTGAAAATAAAACGCTGTAATTATATCTCATTAAAAGACTTACACAAGTAGTTAGATACTTAACATATTTATGTTAATAATAATATAATATTGTAGACATACACTTACTCAAATTATAGAAAGTGAAGTTATTGCTTTTATTTCCAAACTTTTAAGGGTGTATTATTCAAATTATTATGACGTTAATTTTTCCTCACTAGACAATAAATTACAAAAAGAAACAACCCGGGCCATCGCCTGGGGACTATCACTAGTTAGCTCTTTATTAGGTGATGTTCGAATAAAATAAAAGGACACGACGTAAGTGAAAATAAAACGCTTCCCTGAACAAATTACAAAAAGTGAAATATCAAGCTCGCCAGCAAGGGGAATCGATCCCGCGCCAAATAGTTGTCTAGGAGTTTCGTATCAGGACTAGTGACCACGGAGACGGGGGTATCAGCACGTCCAATATTTCTCCCCAATTGGTTATGTAATTGTGTTTGCAAATGCACGAGTAACATTTTATACGTGTATTTCATATTTGCTAACTGGAAAACATTTTTGACACAGAATAAGTATTTAATTTTGCATGCAGGGTAGCTAAAAACGCTTTCTACTAGTACGATATTGGTGCGAGAGATTGCTATGTTCTAATGCAAGTGTATCTGCATCCTCGGTATTGGTGCAAGAAGGTAATTGGTTTCTTCATGGCTTAGGATGACTAATGAAAGGCTACGACAAGAGTAAGAAAGTTGATCATAGGTAGACAGACGAGGTAGGGGAGGGGAGGGGTGGGGGAGTCTAATACATTGGTTGGGTGTTTCGAGCAATCCTGTGTTGGGTCACGTCCTAAGCAATGGGCGTTCGTTCATGGGAGGGACACCGATGGCGACTCTATGACATTATTTCACTCAGTATTAGTGGTTAATTGTTGTGGCTACAATAAGGAGAACTTGTATAAATTAAGTTATATAATCACATTTTTGGTAATTACATAAGCATGTATTTTCCACAACCATTTGTGACAATAAGTTAACACAAAGCAGTGAATAATACATAAAACTATAAAAATTATCCATTCAAGTTAATTTTTTTTGGAAATAATCCACTTCTATAGTACTACCTCCGTTTCTTTTAAATTGTTACACTTTGACATTTTACACTATTCACAAATTGCACTTTGACCCTCGTTTGTGATTTATACGTGAATAAAAACATAGTCATGTGGGATCTTGTTAGATTCGTATGAGTATGTATTTTATTAATATGTACTTTTTATATTTTTTACAAATACAAAACTAAAGTATTGCATTGACATGTATGAAAAGTGTAAGTGTAACAATTAAAAAGAAACGCTGGGAGTACAATATAGTATGCATGTTTCTGTTTCATTTTTTTGGCAATTCCAAACATTGATATAGTATGTGGTCAAAATAAAAGTGGTACATAATTCACTAGTTTATAATTCTCTATTACATAGTTAATTATATAATTTTATCGATATGATTTTCTATTTTCATCAAATTTAATTTGGCCACAATTTTCCTTTCAACTAATACGTGCTTTGGGAATAGACACTTTAGTTGGACTTTTTCTTTTTTCTTTCTCAAAATGGCACCATTTTCACAAACTAAATTAAGTACCACTTCATTAATAGGGTGCCTCCAACAATCACATTTTTCCTATATAAGGAGAGGCATACTTCAATATTCTAATTAACCCCTCAAAATAAAAAAATGTCACACTCCTTATCCAAACAAAAACATGTCTTACCAAGGAAAGGAAAAAATGACAGTGGCAGGACCATCCCGCCTCCGACCGCGCCGTCGTTCACCACCACCACCATCACCACCATCACCACTACAATTACCATCCTCTTCCTCCTCCTCCACTGCTCCTACATCATCATCATCCTCTCTCTCCTCCTCCAACGCTCCAACATCATCATCATCCTCTCTCTCCTCCTCCTCTTCTAGTGAAAGGAAGAGGATGAGGCCCCGGTCTCCTTCCCTTCCATCATCAGCATCATCAACACCCCCACTCATCATCATCATCATCATCCTCCTCCACCTCCACCTCCACCTTCTCTGACTCTACATCGGAGTCTGAACCGAACTCCGTCAACTACAATCGGACTCCGGAAAACTACAATCGGATTTACTGACATTTGTCGGTAAATCCGCAACAAGACTGGGTTTGATCATGCCCTTGCATAGCCTTTTCCATGTCTTCTTTTGTCTAGGGTTCTTTTTTTTGGTTTTTTTTATGCGTCTTTTTCTTGTTTTTGTCTGTAATTTGGCTCCATTAGTAGTAGGAGCAAATTATAGGTTGTAATAAATTAGTATTAAGACTTTTGTAATGACTCTATTATGAATGAAATATGTTTTTTCTTAAATTGTCTCTCAATTTGTTTATACTTTTTTTGTTATGTTGTCTCAATTTAGATGAAAATTTGATGAAAATAATGTTAATTTCAATTTCATAGGCCTAAGTCTTCCTTTTAGTAGGTACTTATGAGTAAGACATCAAAAAATTGGCTTGCATCCTTTGCTTTTAGTTTTCTTTTATTTACTGCCATTTGCCTTTTTTCTTTTTTTTTTTTTGCTAATGGGCTGACATGCCCATATTTTGTAATTATATGATCTTATCAATGAAAATATATAATATATTACTTGTACTTGTTAAATTTCATTAAAGCAAATATTCATGAAATATTTAATACACAAAATAAAATATGTATGCCCAACGAATAAATAAAATTAAATTTAAACAGATATTTGACACACAAAGTAAGATATATACAACCCTTTAAGTTAATTATTGAGACATACAATTGTTGATATTGTGTCTAAGAAAACATTAGTTATAGGCAATGAAATTCCTAGTAGAGTAGCAGGCAGTCTAATAGACTATGGTCAAATAAGTCTAATCACATTAGACGCCTCTTGCAGAAAGAATAAACTTCCTCCCTCAATGGATGTTTTACATGCAAGAGTTCATTATGGGTAATGAATTGTGTAATTAAGAATGATGGCTTGCCATGTTCTTTGTCATGACCCTAATTGTTTTAGGACCTTTTAAAAAAATAAATTTTTCGAAGCTAGTACAAAATTAAGGTTCTGATAAATAATATGTAGCTACGGGGAATTGAACACATGACCTTTAAAATGAAACGTGAGAGTTTAACCACCAATTTTAGTCAATTTCAATGTTTAACATTAGAAAGTCTTATAAGCTTTATGACGATCTCTAACACTTGTATTAAGGTAATAACATTCTCTTACCCCAACTCCATTAAAATTGTTAATTTTATCCCCAATTCCTTATGACTTTTTTCTTAAACAACTTATCATGCCATAACATACAATTTTCAATTTTAAACTAGACAAAATATTACGAAAAACTAATAAAATCAATAACGAAAGTTATGAATGATAATAAATTTTATAATTGTGACTGACCCTGGGCATATCGCCTGGGCCAAAATACTGGTTATCTAAAAAGGCGTTCCTATCAAAGGAACGGTACCACGTGGCGCCCTACTCAAACTTCTAAAACACATGTTTATAACCTCATTAAAAAATATTAACAAGGTGTAGTTACTAGGAAGCGAACACATGACCTTTCAAATGAAATGTGAGAGTTTAACCACCAATCAACTCCAATTTCACTGTTTAATGTTTCAAAATAAAACATAATAAAGTCTTATAATTATATGTAAGTATGAGTACATATACCAAGCCTTTTGATCTCTAACACTTTTATTTAGGTAATTAACGTTGTCTTACCCCCAGTCCATTGACATTGTTACTTTTGTCCCCTATTCCTTGGAAGTATTTTTTAAAAACAATTTATCATGCCATAACTTGCATTTTCCAACTTCGCACTAGAAAGAAATTACAAAAGGCAAATAAAATCAACTATATAAAACTTATGAATAATAACATATTTGATAATTGTAACTGCCGCGGCATCTTCAATGCTTTATTTATAAAGCTAATAATGAAATGTGAGAGTTTAACCACTAACCCACTACAGTTTCAATGCTTTATGTTTCAAATAGATAATCTTTTTTTTATCTCTAACACTTTTATTAAGGTAATACCATTCTCTTTTTGGAACTCTATTTATTTTTAATGATTTGGCACTTTATAAGCACGCCAAATGGCTTCTAATAAGGATGCCAAATGTTGGCTTTTGGAAAATTAGCCAATAATATAATATAAGATAAGTTAAACTTTAAAAAATGAAAATAATAGTAATATTTTTAGTCTGAGTCAAGTTGAATAATTAATTAGTGTCAAACTGTCCAACATCATGTCATATCAGCAATAAATTCCATTCCCGGCTCCCCGAAGAAACCAATAAGGCTATAAGCCTTTAACATGCACTGTATCATTACGCCTATTTTATCACTTTCAATGTAGAACTTTGACTTCATTGATCACGCAAACTTAATCAGGTTCTTTTGTACTTCAATTATATTTATTAAAGCAATTAATCATCAAATATTTGTTACAAAAAATAAAATAAAAGATAAAACCTTAATTTTGTACTACCATCTAAACATTACTTTGAGTGAAATAACTAGTTATTAGGTCCGGGCGATGCCCCGGGTTATTAATATTTTCATGTCAAAAGAGAGCATCTAATGTTGCATAGTTCATTGGTTAAAATTTTACTATATTAACTTGAGGTCACGTGATCGAATCTTGTACGAAACATGTTTCTAATTTTTTAATGTATCTTGATGACATGGAACGAAGCAACTAAAGGGACAGTGCCACGTGGCGTATAGACTTGCTTCAGAACGCCTTTTAATATATTTGTATAGATGTCATAGAATAACCATTGGTGTCTCCAAAGAATGAATAGCAATTATTACCAAAAAAAGAATGAATAGCAATTGATCAATATAAACCTCGGCTTCAAGAGAATACATATATAAAATATCTAATTAATTACAAAGACAATAATACAATCATGTTTCTTAAATTTTGGTTAATGAGTAAGAAACTAAGAATATAACATATGCAATTAAATGGTGTAGTGGTTAATTTGTATGAATATAGCAGATGAAAGGTAGGACACCCTATTAGTGTCGAATTAAGGACATGACACAACATTTAATTTAATTGCGTTCAGTGGAGATAATAACATCCTACTCCCTCCGTCCCAAAAAGATCTGAACACTTGTTGGGACACGTATTTTAAGGTGATAAGCTGTAGTGTGGTTATGAAATGTTATTTTATGTATTAGAAAGTAGATGTGATAGGAGTTGATGGGGTATTTTTATTAGAGGAGAGATAAAGTTGGGTAACTTTTTATTGATAAAAGGCAGAGTGTGGGCCAAAGGAGTGTAAAAGAAATAATATATTAATAGTGGGACCATACCAAAAATGGAAGTGTTCAAACTAATTTGGGAAAAACATAAAATTAAACTGTTCAGACTATTTTGGGACGGAGGGAGTATTTGATAAGGCTGTCATTTGTAAAGTCAGGTCATTTATTGAAATTAAACAACGATTTATATTTTATATAATAGTGGTGAATTAAGGACATGACACAACATCTAATTTAATTGCGTTCAGTGGAGATAATAACATATTTGATAAGGCTATCATTTGTAAAGTTAGGTCATTTATCATTTGTAAACTTTATCGCCTTATTATCCCATGGTGAGCCACTATGATCCGGGGATTTCATCCATACTGAGACGCAAGAGCCATTGTGTTGTGTAGAATGTCTTGTCTCCTATGAATCAATAGTCATTGTGTTTGTCACCATTATTTAATAACATGACCATGATATCTTAGGACATTACCTAAGGAAATCTACCTATTACTTGATTTCCACATTAAGTCGTATGGTATTCTAAGCCTAAAGAGTTGGGTCATGTGCTTAAATCGACCAATGCAATGTCTATCATTCCTAATTAAGAGACACCAATGGTGAATATTGGACGTTATCTCATTAAAAGTAGTGGTTAGAGGGTTTCATCCAACCAAATATGCCCAAGATGCAGAGCGTCGGAGGGTTTATTGATCGTTTGTCTCAATTGTTCTCTGCAAAGAAATCATTCCAAGAAATACAATAACATCATCCCTCGTACCTTATCGACTTATTATCCCATGGTGAGCCAGTATGGTCCTGGGGTTTCATCCATAATGAGACGCAAGAGCCATTGTGTTGTGTAGAATGTCTTGTCTCCTATGAATCAATAGTCATTGTGTTGGCCGCTAATATTTAAAGACGTGACCCATGATATCTTAAGACATTACCTAAGAAAATCTACCTATAATTTGATTTCCATATTAAGCCGTACGGTATTCTAAGCCTAAAGTGTTGGGTCATGTGATTAAATCGACCAATGCAATGTCTATTATTCCTAATTAAGAGACACCAATGGTGATTATTGTGTTGGGTCATGTGATTAAAATTTACTTAAGGAGTTACTAAATTCGTAAATGATAATAGCCAATATTTTAGGACGTGACCCAATTTGGCGTTGGACATGTCCTGGGTCAATTTCCTTGGGAGAACAACTAATTCTCTAACACCAATAAAATATTGGTTACTTAAGGGACATGAGCAAAGAAGATTAGGACATAAACCATTACATGCTATATATCCTGGCCATATTTGGTTGCATAAAATAAACCCTATAAGCACGAGAATTATTTTTAGGTTTGAGGTTTCTCTAGACAACAAAAAATTTAAGAGGTTGTTTTTGACAAAAAGTTGCTTATAAAAGGTTGTTTTTAACAAATTTCTCTTCAATTTCGCACTACACAAAATATTACGAAAAGCTAATGTTTGATAATTGTAACTGACCCGGGGCATCGCCCTTGCCAATATACTTTTTTTTTGTTAATTTCAAACTCTATACATTTTTATTTATTAATATTTTATATTACTTCATAACTGTAACACGGAAAATTAATTGGTTTAGTGGTCCTTCGTCCTAGGGGAGGATTGTTGAGTATACATACGAAGTCCCACATCGGGGAGATAAGAAAGAGTTACATACTTTATATGAGTTCACCAAGTTCATTAGTATGAGGCCTTTTGGTGTGGGCCCTACAGTGACTTCAATTTTGCACTAGACAAAATTTTACGAAAAAGCTATAAAATCAACTACAAAGTACAAAATTTTTGAATACTAATATTTTAGATAATTGTGACTGACCCGGGGAATCGCCCGGCCTAAAAACTAGTTTTTGTTAGTTTGGAACTCTATTTGTTTCTATGATAATGATTTGGCACTTCATAAGCACACCAAATAGCGTCTAATAAAGATGTCAAATGTTGCGACCTCGTACGATGCCTTTTTTTTAAAGTGTACACAACATGTTTTTTTACGACCTTATTATTTACTCTGATCTCCTTATTATTTATGTTTGAAGTGTATACGACATGTTTTTATTAATAAAGCCAATCTTATCAAATAATTTCTTATTTAAAAAGTTTTATAAAGCCAAACTTGTTAAACCATGGTTATTCTTAATCTTTATTTTCGTCACATAAATGAGTTAGTGCCTTATATTTTCTTTTGTTTAGTGTCTTATATTTACTTTTTCTTTGTTTTATCATCTGTGTTCTTTTTAAAAAAAATTGCATACTGACAATACTCATAATGAATAGTTTTGTTGAAACTTTTTTAATCTGTATATCCACCAATTTAATCACACCACCAATTTAATCACATACTGCCCCTTTAAAAAAATTGATGGAGAAGTTAAAATTACTCAATTAACACAATTCCACCAATTACAGCTAATTTGTTGTTATCAAGGGAAGTTTATTTAATTTTTTTTGAAAGAAAGGGAAGTTTATTAAGCAGCATGCCATTATTGCCATCCACTTCAGTTAATTACCTTAGTCATTGCTATAGAAATTGGGTATTGAATCGTTTGTCAGTCTATAGGTTCTTTCGACAACTGTCTTCTAAACGTTTCTGATTTATATTAATATTATGCAGTTTTAAAAATAAATTAATGTTATGCAGTTTTTAAAAACATCCGTGAGTAATATTAATTGCATGCTCATATCACACCATTTAACTGCCATACCCATTGGTATCCTCGATGTCTATATATAGACTATTCGTAAGTTAAGTACCATAGTCACCGTACCCATTTCTTCAAAATAAATATTCGAAAAATACCATACCCATACTTGTGCACAAAGAATTTTCTCTTATATATTAACATATCCATGGAGCAGAAGCAAAGTACCAATTCCAACAAAGATTATCTAGCCGAGAATAAGGAAAAATCTGTAATTTTTTCTTCAGACGATATACTTATACATCTTGCATTTTTGTATCTTACTATAACAGGGTATACTTGTTCACATTGCATTTTTTATTTTTCTAACAGGAAAATCAAATTGTTCTCATGCAGGAGGAAACGGAGAAGGCGAAGAACAAACGTAAATTTCAATATGAACAAGGGTGTGATCATCCAACTGCCGCTAAGAAGATTTTACTTCAGGATGTAAGATTTATAAGATACTCATTATGTTTTAGAGTTAAATCGGTATTGCAGCCAAAATATTCTCATACTAGATACTTTTTTTTTCCTGCCACAAGCGATGGGCATGCAAAAGAATGCCAATGTTTGGTCCAGGAGAGTCATCAAAATCAAACAATGTTGAAGATGAATTTTATGCCTGCAACTACATTAAAAGGGTGAGAAGAGAAGAGCGGAAGACTGCATGGGATGGCCCGAAACTAGCAAAAGATTTGTATTTTCAGTTATGCAAGTGGCATCCCATTTATGACGACGTACCACAAGGACCGGGATTCATCAAAATCCAAGGCATAATGGAAAATATTTATATGCGTTGGCCGGAGAAGGATCTTGTGCGGCTCATGTTGGCATGTAGGGAGTGAGGACATAGCATCCCATACTGGAGGAATGACATTGCTACAAAACGTTGGTATGGAGGTAATCCACGTATATCTAGACCAACGCGGAGAATGGATGACAATCCACCAACACCGCCCTCAAGCCCTAACGAAGCCAACAGTGTTGACGATGAAAGAGATGGCAAATCCTCGAAGGGTGATATGTTGGCGTAGAATATAAGCTCTTTTATATGTATTTGTGTTATTTATTTTGTATTTTTGTCTGGTGTGTACATCGGTCTTGCAACATAATTAAAGTTAGTAAGATGACATCGTGTCATAAAATTCCTGTCTTCATTACGTTACATGCTTTTTTGAACATTCATAATTAGTTTTGTCAGTATGCAATTTTAAACAAAAAAACAAAACAAAATATAAGATACTAACTCCTTTATTTGAAGAAAAAAATCAATAATTTCAATAAATGACCTGACTTTACAGTTTACAAATGATGACCTTATAAAATATGTTATTATCTCCTCTTGACGTAACATAATTAAATTAAGACATTAGGCTAAGCTTAAAATGTTGGGACCCTTTTTTGTTTTTTCATATTTATTAAATTATTATCTCCTTATTTGGAAGTTTCATATTAATTTGACTATGTTTTCTCTCTATCTCTCTCCTTATCACATGGGTCCCTTTTTCATCTCTCGCTATTTCTCTCATGTCCTTAAAAAATGTGCAAGTGCAACCCCTACATGTTGTAATTAAGGGCTATGTGAACGGCTTTTAATATATTAGTACAGATATACCTAGTATATAAGAGTTCACCAACTGCATTAGTATGAGGCCATTCAGGAAGGAGCCCAGAAATAAATGCATGTGGGCTAAAGGCTATAATACCGATGATAATTTCGTATTTGGGCATGACCCAGGTTGGATTGGGACATGTCCTGATATAATTTCGTTCTGAGAATAAACCAATCTCTCACACCAATACTACTTCTCTATGGGTTATGAGATAAGCAGATAAAGACATAAACCAATACATGATTATTCGGAGATGGTTTTAGGACATGCCCATGATGGCTTGGGTTGGGACATGTAATGGGTAAATCATTATCATAGAAATATATAGAGTTCAAAATTACTAAAAACCAATACTTTGGCATGGGCGATGCCCCAGGTCAGTTACAATTATCAAATAGTAGCTTCTCGTAATATTTTGTCTAGTGTGAAATTGGAAAATGGATGTTATGACATGATAACTTGTTTAAGAAAAAACTTCCAAGGAATTGGGGATAAAATTAACAATTCTAGTGGAATTAGGGCAATAGAATGTTATTACCTTAATAAAAGTGTTACCGATCGTATAAAATCTTATCTAATGTAAGACTTTATATTGTTAAACATTGAAATGGTGATTATTGGACATTACTTCATTAAGAGCAATGGTTATAAGGTTTATTTCATGCAACCAAATATGGCCAGGATATATAGCATGTAATAGTTTATGTGCTAATCTTCTGAGCTCATGTCCTTAAAGTAACCAATATTTTATTGGTGTGAGAGATTTGTTTGTTCCGCGAAGGAAATAGACCCAGGACATGTCCAACGACATACCGGTCATGTCCTAAAACATGGGCCATTATCATTTAGGAATTAGTAACGCCTTTTAAGTAACATTTTGGCTATTATCATTTAGGAGAGAGTTAGCAATAAGCCTTTTATTAGGACCTTTTAAAAAATTAAGACTTATTAGGTGATGTTCGAAGAAAATAAAAGGACAAGTCGTAAGAGAAAATAAAACGCGGCCCTGAGCAAATTACAAATAAGAGAAATAAATTTTTGGCTATTATAATTTAGGAGAGAGTTAGCAATAAGCCTTTTATTCAGACCTTTTAAAAAATTAAGACTTATTAGGTTATGTTCCAAGAAAATAAAAAGACAAGTCGTAAGTGAAAATAAAACGCGGCCCTGAGCATGTAATAGTTTATGTGCTATTTGATGTGACCAAGTTATGTGCGATTATAGAGCGTTGAGAAGTCCATTTCACTAAGGTTTAAGTCTTAAGAAGGAGAGTTTTACTCATCTAAACCTTAGTGTGGAGAAGAGGGAGTTATGATGCTTTTGATGCATTAGAAAAGATTTAAGGACATGTTGTGGTTCTATATGCTTTGATCATTTACAGGTGGATTAAGCTCATAAAAATCCCTTGAAGTCTAGAGTTCGATGGTGGTTGTCAAAGTCCACCCTCTTAGTGTTTCTACAACAATGATTGCCCACCTTGGGCGTTGAAGAGCCCACCTCGGGCGTTTGTTGAAGATTAAATCCCAAGCAATGGCGAATGCCCGACTCGCGCACTAGAAGCGCACAACCCGCGCTTATCGAGCGGAAGGGAAGAAATTGACAGCAGCGAAGGCTTAACTCGCGCGCCATAGATGCTCAAGTCGCGCACTTCGAGTGAAGGGAAGAGATTGGCAGCAGCTAAGGCCCGACTCGCGCGCCATACACGCGCGAGCCGCGCACTTCGACCCTGTTATGTTTCGTCGGATTTTTTCGGCCTTCCGTAGGTTTTATTAATATTAGAAAAAAACATTGTTTTGTTTTATGTTATGTAATCCTAGAACTAATTAGAGACAATAGAGTAGAAGAACCCTAATCCCTATCTTTTCCTCTTGGTTTTGAGATCATTACTTTGAAGATTTCTTTGATGGAAGCCATGTCGATCGTAGCCTAAATCTAGTCTTGAGAGCGGTTAATCAAGCTTTGGTCTACTATTGTGAGGTTTCTCTTTGTTAACTATTTCTTAATTATAATTGTGGTTTATTGATTTTGATCTATGATTATTGTATGTATTGCTAGGAGTATTACTAGTTTATACATCCGATTTATCTTTTGCTAGAATTTAGAATTGATGCCGAATCATCTATTCTTCTTTCATGAGTAGCAACCTAGGGTTTGATTAATGAATATGATTATTCTGGATTAATCACTAGAGAAATCATACCTTCCAATTTGAATATGTTGTGCTGGCAATTTGTTGATTGGCTCATTGTTTCCTAGTTCGTTGACGTTCTATCGATGATTAGATTAGGTTAATCTTTAGTTCAAGTTTTATGATCATCTGATTATGATTGTTTAACGGTTCTTTTGCGGGAAAGGAATTTGATTTCCAACTTTGAGTAATTAAGAATAAAGTTACACATTTGAGAAACCAATGATCAATAGTATGAGTCGAAGTGGTCATTAACCGAACTCAAGATTCTCCTCTTATTGATTACCTTACTTCTTTATTGTTCTTTAGTTATTTATATTTTAGTTATTCATTTCTTTAATTACAAAACCCCCATTTAATCTATTATAAGCACGAGTTAGTCCCGAAGTCTTTGTGGATACGACGCTACTTGCCACTAACATTCACTTGTATTGGAAAGAAGGAAAATATACTTTTATCTTTGGTAGCGCGTGCGACCGCGTCTCACCACTAATGTTCTTACCTCATGTCCTTCAAGTAACCAATATTTTATTGGTATGAGAGATTTGTTTATTCTCCCCAGGAAATTGACCCAGGACATGTCCAACGTCATACCGGTGATGTCCTAAAACATTGGCTATTATCATTTGAGAATTAGTAACGCCTTTTAAGCCTTTTATTAGGACCTTTTAAAAAATTAAGACTTATTAGGTGATGTTCGAAAAAAATAGAAGGACAAGTCGTAGACGTAAGTGAAAATAAAACGAGGCCATGAGCAAATTACAAATAAGAGAAATAACTTTTTGGCTATTATCATTTAGGAGAGAGAGTTAGCAATAAGCCTTTTATTAGGACCTTTTAAAAAATTAAGACTTATTAGGTTATGTTCCAAGAAAATAAAAGGATAAATCGTATGTGAAAATAAAATGCGGCCTTGAGCATGTAATAGTTTATGTGCTAATCTTCTTTTCTCATGTCCTTAAAGTAACGAATATTTTATTGTTGTGAGAGATTTGTTTGTTCTCCCAAGGAAATTGACCCAGGACATGTCCAACGCCATACCGGGCATGTCCTAAAACATTGGCTATTATCATTTGAGAATTAGTGACGCCTTCTAAGCCTTTTATTAGAACCTTTTAAAAAATTAAGACTTATTAGGTCATGTTCCAAAAAAATAAAAGGACAAGTCATAAGTGAAAATAAAACGCAGCTAAGAGCAAATTACAAAACAGAGAAACAACTCATGTCCTTAAAGTAAACAATATTATATTGGTATGAGAGATTTGTTTGTTCTCCCAAGGAAATTGACCCAGGACATGTTCTAAAACATTGGCTATTATCATTTGAGAATTAGTAACGCCTTTTAAGCCTTTTATTCACATATGATTATTCTTAAAACATGTTAATGTGATTCCTCGTATCTTAACGTATACAAATTAATGAATTAAGGATTTCATACGTACCTAAACTAAATCCAAGAAAAAATAAGAAGGGGGTTTGATGATAAAAAAAACATCATATAATTTACAGCTGAATTGTATTTTGTGAAAAAGGGTCCAATAGTTTGAACAAGTGTAAATTAAGTCAATATTATATGACAAAGATCTCTTGGGATCATTTTTTAAAGTATAAGGACATGTCCTAAACCTGCTTAGGTCATGTCCTTAAAAGATTGGCCATGTCCTAAAAGACTCCAAGTACTTTACATGGGATGAGGTGCAACCTCCAGAGTTGTGGACTCATATGTAAGCAAGAGGCTTAAGCAAAAGAACGGGAATGTTTTGTTTTAAGTAGTAGATTTGCTTCTAAATTCTAATGGTCATGTCATATTGAGGTTTTAATCCGATAGTGAAGCAAATAACGATGACAAGTGATGATCGTTATGCTCTAATGTATAAAGCATACATAAGTTACTTCTATTGGTCAATTTTTGGGAATGACCAAACTTTTAGGACATGACCCAAACAGGTCAAGGACATGTCCTAAAACTTGATTGTTCGAAACTATACCAGACGTGAATAGAGCGGATGACTTCATAGCATGCAAAGTATTCGATAAAGATTGTATTTTTATCATATAAATAAATAAGCCAGGATACTCCTTATTTAAATTTTTAACCTAAATAATACTAAATCAAGCATCCTTCCCTATTATCTTCCACAAAACTAATAATAATAGTAATAGTAATAATAATAATAATAATAATAATAATAATAATAATAATAATAATAATAATAATAATAATAATAATAATAATAATAATAATAATAATAATAATAATAATAATAATAATAATAATAGTTTATGTTAACGCCTTTTAAGCCTTTTATTAGCACTTTTTAAAAAATTAAGACTTATTAGGTGATGTTCCAAGAAAATAAAAGGACGAGTCGTAACTCGTAAGTGAAAATAAAGCACGGCCCACAGCAAATTACAAAACTGAGAAATACTCAGCTCCCCAGAAAGGGGAATCGATACCGGGACCCATAACAGCACAGGAGTTTCGTATAATGACTAGTGACCACGAAGACGGGGTTATCAGCACGTCGAATAGTTCTCCTTAATAGGTTTTGTAATGTGCTTGCTAAGCACGAGTAAAGTAACGTTTAAAACGTGTATTTCATATTTGCTAACAGGAAAACATTTTTCACACAGAATAAATTTTCAACACAGCTAAAAAACGCTTTCTAGTACGAAATAAAGATTTAACTTTTCGTATCACTGTTTATTAAAATATAAAACGCTGTTTAATTTCAATAAATGACCTGACTTGTGCATATTTGGTTGGATGAAACCCTGTAACCACTACTTCGAATGAGATAACGTCCAATAATGACCATTGGTGTCTCTTAATTAGGAATGAGCAGACATTTCATTGGTCGATTTAAGCACATGATCCAACACTTTAGGTTTAGAATACCGTACGACATAATGTGGAAATCAAATAATCGGTAGATTTCCTTAGGGTCATGTCCTAAGATATCATGGGTATGTCTTTAAATAATAGCGACCAACACAATGATTATTTATTCATAGGAGACAAGACATTCTACACAACACAATGGCTCTTGCGTCTCAGTATAGATGAAACCCCCAAACCATAGTGGCTCACCATGGGATAATAAGCAGATAAAGAACGTGGGATAACGTTATTGTATTTCTTGGAATATTTAATTCGGAGAAAACAATTGAGTCAAACGATCAATGAACCCTCCGACACTCTCTATCTTGGGCATATTTGGTTGGATGAAACCCTCTAACCACTACATTGAATGAGATAACGTCCAATAATCACCATTGGTGTCTTTTAATTAGGAATGAATACACGACATTATTGCATTGGTCGATTTAAGCACATGACCCAACACTTTAAGCTTAGAATACCGTACGACTTAATGTGGAAATCAAATAATAGGTAGATTTCCTTAGGGCCATGTCCTAAGATATCATGGGTATGTCTTTAAATAATAGCGCCTAACACAATGACTTTTGATTCATAGGAGACAAGACATTCTACACAGCACAATTACTCTTGCGTCTCAGTATGGATGAAAGCCCCGAACCATAGTGGCTCACCATGGGATAATAAGCAGATAAGGAACGTGGGATGACGTTATTTTATTTCTTGGAATATTTTATTCGGAGAGAACAATTGAGACAAACGATCAATAAACCCTCCGACACTCCGTATCTTGGGCATATTTGGTTAAATGAAACCCTCTAACCACTACTTTGAATGAGATAACGTCCAATAATCACCATTGGTGTCTCTAAATTAGGAATGAATACACGACATTATTGCATTGGTCGATTTAGGCACATGACCCAACACTTTAGGCTTACAATACCGTACGACTTAATGTGGAAATCAAATAATAGGTAGATTTCCTTAAGGTCATGTCTTTAAATAATTGCGACCTACACAATGACTATTGATTCATATATAGGAGACAAAACATTCTACATAACACAATGGCTCTTGCGTGTTGGTATGGATGAAACCCCCGGACCATAGTGGCTCACCATGGGATAATAAGCCGATAAGGTACGAGGGATGATGTTATTGTATTTCTTGGAATGATTTATTCGGAGAGAACAATTGAGATAAACGATCGATCAATAAACCCTCCGACGCTCTGTATCTTGGGCATATTTGGTTGGATGAAACCCTCTAACCACTACTTTGAATGAGATAACGTCCAATAATCACCATTTGTGTCTCTTAATTAGGAATGAATACACGACATTATTGCATTGGTCGATTTAAGTACACATGACCCAACACTTTAGGCTTAGAATACCGTACGACTTAATGTGGAAATAAAATAGTAGGTAGATTTTCTTAAGGTCATGTCTTTAAATAATAGCGACCAACACAATGACTATTGATTCATATATTGGAGACAAAACATTCTACACAACACAATGGCTCTTGCGTCTTGGTATGGATGAAACCCCTGGACCATTGTGGCTCACCATGGGATAATAAGCCGATAAGGTACGAGGGATGACGTTATTGTATTTCTTGGAATGATTTATTCGGAGAGAACAATTGAGACAACGATCGATCAATAAACCCTCCGACGCTCTGTATCTTGGGCATATTTGGTTCGATGAAACCCTCTAACCACTACTTTGAATGAGATAACGTCCAATAATCACCATTGTTGTCTTTTAATTAGTAATAAATACACGACATTATTGCATTGGTTGATTTAAGCACATGACCCAACACTTTAGGCTTAGAATACCATACGACTTAATGTGGAAATAAAATAGTAGGTAGATTTTCTTAAGGTCATGTCTTTAAATATAGCGACCAACACAATGACTATTGATTCATATATTGGAGACAAAACATTCTACACAACACAATGGCTCTTGCGTCTTGGTATGGATGAAACCCCTGGACCATAGTGGCTCACCATGGGATAATAAGCCGATAAGGTACGAGGGATGACGTTATTGTATTTCTTGGAATAATTTATTCGGAGAGAACAATTGAGACAAACGATCGATCAATAAACCCTCCGACGCTCTGTATCTTGGGCATATTTGGTTGGATGAAACCCTCTAACCACTACTTTGAATGAGATAACGTCCAATAATCACCATTGTTGTCTTTTAATTAGCAATAAATACACGACATTATTGCGTTGGTTGATTTAAGCACATGACCCAACACTTTAGGCTTAGAACACCGTACGACTTAATTAATGTGGAAATCAAAAAATAGGTAGATTTCCTTAAGGTCATGTCCTATGATACTTAGGGTCATGTCTTTAAATAATAGCGACCAGCACAATGACTATTAATTCATATATAGGAGACAAGACATTCTACGTAACACAATGGCTATTTCGTCTCGGTGTGGATGAAACCCCCGTACCATAGAGGTTCACCATGGGATAATAAGCCCATAAGGTACGAGGGATGACATTATTGTATTTCTTGGAATGATTTTTCCGGAGAGAATAATAGAGACAAACGATCAATAAACCCTCCGACACTCTTTAGTTTGGTCATATTTGGTTGGATGAAACCCTTTAAACACTACTTTGAATGAGATAGCGTCCAACAATCACCATTGGTATCTCTTAATTAGGAATGAATACACGGCATTATTGCATTGGTCGATTTAAGAACATGACCCAACACTTTAGGTTTAGAACACCGTACGACTTAATCTGGAAATCAAACAATAGGTAGATTTCCTTAGGGTCATGTCCTAAAATACTTAGGGTCATGTCTATAAATAATAGCGACCAACACAATTACTATTGATTCATATATAGGAGACAAGACATTCTACACAACACAATGGCTCTTGCGTCTCGGTATGGATGAAACTCCCGGACCATAGTGGCTCACCATGAAATAATAAGCCGATAAGGTACGAGGGATGACGTTATTGTATTTCTTGGAATGATTTATTCAGAGAGAACAATTAAGACAAACGATCAATAAACCCTCCGACGCTATGTATCATGGGCATATTTGGTTGGATGAAACCCTCTAACCACTACTTTGAATGAGATAACGTCCAATAATCACCATTGGAGTCTCTTAATTAGGAATGAATACACGGCATTATTGCATTGGTCGATTTAAGCACATGACCCAACACTTTAGGCTTACAACGTCGTACGACATAATGTGGAAATCAAATAATAGGTAGATTTCCTTAGGGTCATGTCCTAAGATACTTAGGGTCATGTCTTTAAATAATAGCGACCAACACAATGACTATTGATTCATATATAGGAGACAAGACATTCTACACAACACAATGGCTCTTGCTTCTCGGTATGGATTAACCGCCCAGACCATAGTGGCTCACCATGGCATAATAAGCCGATAAGGTACGAGGGATGACATTATTGTATTTCTTGGAATGATTTATTCGGAGAGAACAATTGAGACAAACGATCGATAGATAAACCTTCCGACGCTCTGTATCATGGGCATATTTGGTTGGATGAAACCCTCTAACCACTACTTTGAATGAGATAACGTCCAATAATCACCATTGGAGTCTCTAAATTAGGAATGAATACACGGCATTATTGCATTGGTCGATTTAAGCACATGACCCAACACTTTAGGCTTACAACGTCGTACGACATAATGTGGAAATCAAATAATAGGTAGATTTCCTTAGGGTCATGTCCTAAGATACTTAGGGTCATGTCTTTAAATAATAGCGACCAACACAATGACAATTGATTCATATATAGGAGACAAGACATTCTACACAACACAATGGCTCTTGCTTCTCGGTATGGATTAACCGCCCTGGACCATAGTGGCTCACCATGGGATAATAAGCCGATAAGGTACGAGGGATGACATTATTGTATTTCTTGGAATGATTTATTCGGAGAGAACAATTGAGACAAACGATCGATAGATAAACCTTCCGACGCTCTGTATCTTGGGCATATTTGGTTGGATGAAACCCTCTAACCACTACTTTGAATGAGATAACGTCCAATAATCACCATTGGAGTCTCTAAATTAGGAATGAATACACGACATTATTGCATTGGTCGATTTAAGCACATGACCCAACACTTTAGGCTTACAATAATAGATCGATTTCCTTAAGGTCATGTCTTTAAATAATAGCGACCAACACAATGACTATTGATTCATATATAGGAGACAAAACATTCTACATAACACAATGGCTCTTGCGTCTTGATATGGATGAAACCCCCGGACCATAGTGGCTCACCATGGGATAATATGCCGATAAGGTACGAGGGATGACGTTATTGTATTTCTTGGAATGATTTATTTGGAGAGAACAATTGAGATAAACGATCGATCAATAAACCCTCCGACGCTCTGTATCTTGGGCATATTTGGTTGGATGAAACCCTCTAACCACTACTTTGAATGAGATAACGTCCAATAATCACCATTTGTGTCTCTTAATTAGAAATGAATACACGACATTATCATTGGTCGATTTAAGTACACATGACCCAACACTTTAGGCTTAGAATACCGTACGACTTAATGTGGAAATAAAATAGTAGGTAGATTTTCTTAAGGTCATGTCTTTAAATAATAGCGACCAACACAATGACTATTGATTCATATATTGGAGACAAAACATTCTACACAACACAATGGCTCTTGCGTCTTGGTATGGATGAAACCCCTGGACCATAGTGGCTCACCATGGGATAATAAGCCGATAAGGTACGAGGGATGACGTTATTGTATTTCTTGGAATGATTTATTCGGAGAGAACAATTGAGACAACGATCGATCAATAAACCCTCCGACGCTCTGTATCTTGGGCATATTTGGTTCGATGAAACCCTCTAACCACTACTTTGAGTGAGATAACGTCCAATAATCACCATTGTTGTCTTTTAATTAGTAATAAATACACGACATTATTGCATTGGTTGATTTAAGCACATGACCCAACACTTTAGGCTTAGAACACCGTACGACTTAATTATTGTGGAAATCAAATAATAGGTAGATTTCCTTAAGGTCATGTCCTAAGATACTTAGGGTCATGTCTTAAAATAATAGCGACCAGTACAATGACTATTAATTCATATATAGGAGACAAGACATTCTACAGAACACAATGGCTATTTCGTCTCGGTATGGATGAAACCCCCGGACCATAGAGGTTCACCATGGGATAATAAGCCCATAAGGTACGAGGGATGACATTATTGTATTTCTTGGAAAGATTTTTTCGGAGAGAATAATAGAGACAAACGATCAATAAACCCTCCGACACTCTTTATTTTGGTCGTATTTGGTTGGATGAAACCCTCAAAACACTACTTTGAATGAGATAGCGTCCAACAATCACCATTGGTGTCTCTTAATTAGGAATGAATACACGGCATTATTGCATTGGTCGATTTAAGAACATGACCCAACACTTTAGGCTTAGAACACCGTACGACTTAATCGGGAAATCAAATAATAGGTAGATTTCCTTAGGGTCATGTCCTAAAATACTTAGGGTCATGTCTATAAATAATAGCGACCAACACAATTACTATTGATTCATATATAGGAGACAGGACATTCTACACAACACAATGGCTCTTGCGTCTCGGTATGAAACTCCCGGACGATAGTTGCTCACCATGAAATAATAAGCCGATAAGGTACGAGGGATGACGTTATTGTATTTCTTGGAATGATTTATTCGGAGAGAACAATTGAGACAAACGATCAATAAACCCTCCGACGCTATGTATCTTGGGCATATTTGGTTAGATGAAACCCTCTAACCACTACTTTAAATGAAATAACGTCCAACAATCACCATCGGTGTCTCTTAATTAGGAATGATTACACGGCATTATTGCATTGGTCGATTTAAGCACATGACCCAACACTTTAGGCTTAGAACACCGTACGATTTAATGTGGAAATCAAATAATAGGTAGATTTCCTTAGGGTCATGTCCTAAGATACTTAGGGTCATGTCTTTAAATAATAGCGACCAACACAATGACTATTGATTCATATATAGGAGACAAGACATTCTACACAACACAATGGCTCTTGCTTCTCGGTATGGATTAACCGCCCAGACCATAGTGGCTCACCATGGGATAATAAGCCGATAAGGTACGAGGGATGACATTATTGTATTTCTTGGAATGATTTATTCGGAGAGAACAATTGAGACAAACGATCAATAAACCCTCCGACGTTATGTATCTTGGGCATATTTGGTTGGATGAAACCCTCTAACCACTACTTTAAATGAGATAACGTCCAACAATCACCATTGGTGTCTCTTAATTAGGAATGAATACACGGCATTATTGCATTGGTCGATTTAAGCACATGACCCAACACTTTAGGCTTAGAACGTCGTACGACTTAATGTGGAAATCAAATAATAGGTAGATTTCCTTAGGGTCATGTCCTAAGATACTTAGGGTCATGTCTTTAAATAATAGCGACCAACACAATGACTATTGATTCATATATAGGAGACAAGACATTCTACACAACACAATGGCTCTTGCTTCTCGGTATGGATTAACCGCCCAGACCATAGTGGTTCACCATGGGATAATAAGCCGATAAGGTACGAGGGATGACATTATTGTATTTCTTGGAATGATTTATTCGGAGAGAACAATTGAGACAAACCATCGATCAATAAACCTTCCGACGCTCTGTATCTTGGGCATATTTGGTTGGATGAAACCCTCTAACCACTACTTTGAATGAGATAACGTCCAATAATCATCATTGGTGTCTCGTAATTAGGAATGAATACACGACATTATTGCATTGGTCAATTTAAGCACATGACCCAACACTTTAGGCTTAGAATACCGTACGACTTAATGTGGAAATCAAATAATAGGTAGATTTCCATAAGGTCATGTCCTAAGATACTTAGGGTCATGTCTTTAAATAATAGCGACCAGCACAATGACTATTAATTCATATATAGGAGACAAGACATTCTACAGAACACAATGGCTCTTTCGTCTCGGTATGGATGAAACCCCCGGACCATAGAGGCTCACCATTGGATACTAAGCCGATAAGGTACGAGGGATGACGTTATTGTATTTCTTGGAATGATTTTTTCGGAGAGAACAATAGAGACATACGATCAATAAACCCTCCGACGCTCTGTATCTTGGTCATATTTGGTTGGATGAAACCCTCTAAACACTACTTTGAATGAGATAACGTCCAACAATCACCATTGGTGTCTCTTAATTAGGAATAAATACACGGCATTATTGCATTGGTCGATTTAAGAACATGACCCAACACTTTAGGCTTAGAACACCGTACGACTTAATGTGGAAATCAAATATTAGGTAGATTTCCTTAGGGTCATGTCCTAAGATACTTAGGGTCATGTCTTTAAATAATAGCGATCAACACAATGACTATTGATTCATATATAGGAGACAAGACATTCTGCACAACACAATGGCTCTTGCGTCTCGGAATGGATGAAACTCCCGGACCATAGTGGCTCACCATGAAATAATAAACCGATAAGGTACGAGGGATGACGTTATTGTATTTCTAAGAATGATTTATTCGGAGAGAACAATTGAGACAAACGATCAATAAACCCTCCGACGCCATGTATTTTGGGCATATTTGGTTAGATGAAACCCTCTAACCACTACTATAAATGAGATAACGTCCAACAATCACCATCGGTGTCTCTTAATTAGGAATGATTACACGGCATTATTGCATTGGTCGATTTAAGCACATGACCCAACACTTTAGGCTTACAACGTCGTACGACTTAATGTGGAAATCAAATAATTGGTAGATTTCCATAGGGTCATGTCCTAAGATACTTAGGGTCATGTCTTTAAATAATAGCGACCAACACAATGACTATTGATTCATATATAGGAGACAAGACATTCTACACAACACAATGGCTCTTGCTTCTCGGTATGGATTACCCGCCCAGACCATAGTGGCTCACCGTGGGATAATAAGCCGATAAGGTACGAGGGATGACGTTATTGTATTTCTTGGAATGATTTATTCGGAGAGAACATGAGACATACGATCGATCAATTAACCCTCCGACGCTCTGTATCTTTGGCATATTTGGTTGGATGAAACCCTCTAACCACTACTTTGAATGAGATAACGTCCAATAATCACCATTGTTGTCTGTTAATTAGTAATGAATACACGACATTATTACAGTGGTCGATTTAATCACATGACCCAACACATTAGGCTTAGAACACCGTACGACTTAGTTAATGTTGAAATCAAATAATAGGTAGCTTTCCTTAAGGTGATGTCCTAAGATACTTAGGGTCATGTCTTTAAATAATAGCGACAACCACAATGACTATTGATTCATATATAGGAAACAAGACATTCTACACAACACAATGGCAATTGCATCTCGGTATGGATTAACCGCCCAGACCATAGTGGCTCACCATGGGATAATAAGCCGATAAGGTACGAGGGATGATGTTATTGTATTTCTTGGAATGATTTATTCGGAGAGAACAATTGAGACAAACGATCAATCAAGAAACCCTCCGACGCTTTGTATCTTGGGGATATTTGGTTGGATGAAACCCTCTAACCACTAGTTTGAATGAGATAACTTCCAATAATCACCATTGGTGTCTCTTAATTAGGAATGCATACACGGCATTATTGCATTGGTCGATTTAAGCACATGACCCAACACTTTAGGCTTAAAACACCGTACGACTTAATGTGGAAATCAAATAATAGGTAGATTTCCTTAGGGTCATGTCCTAAGATATCATGGGTATGTCTTTAAATAATGGCGATCAACACAATGACTATTGATTCATAGGAGACAAGACATTCTACACAGCACAAATGCTCTTGCGTCTCAGTGTGGATGATAGCCCCGAACCATAGTGGCTCACCATGGGGTAATAAGCAAATAAGGAACGTGGGATGACGTTATTTTATTTCTTGGAATATTTTATTCGGAGAGAACAATTGAGACAAACGATCAATAAACCCTCCGACCCTCCGTATCTTTGGCATATTTGGTTGGATGAAACCTTCTAACCACTACTTTGAATGAGATAACGTCCAATAATCACCATTGGCGTCTCTTGATTAGGAATGAATACACGACATTATTGCATTTGTCGATTTAAGCACATGACCCAACACTTTAGGCTTAGAATACCGTACGACTTAATGTGGAAATCAAATCATAGCTAGATTTTCTTAGGGTCATGTCTTTAAATAATACTGACCAACACAATGACTATTGATTCATATATAGGAGACAAAACATTCTACGCAACACAATGGCTCTTGCTTCTTAGTATGGATGAAACCCCCGGACCATTGTGCCTCACCATGGGATAATATGCCGATAAGGTACGAGGGATGATGTTATTGTATTTCTTGGAATGATTTATTCGGAGAGAACAATTGAGAGAAACGATCGATCAATAAACCGATCGACGCTCTGTATCTTGGGCATATTTGGTTGGATGAAACCCTCTAACCACTACTTTGAATGAGATAACGTCCAATAATCACCATTGGTGTCTCTTAATTAAGAATGAATACACGGCATTATTGCATTGGTTGATTTAAGCACATGACCCAACACTTTAGGCTTAGAACACCGTACGACTTAATTAATGTGGAAATCAAATATAGGTAGATTTCCTTAAGGTCATGTCCTAAGATACTTAGGATCATGCCTTTAAATAATAGCAACCAGCACAATGACTATTGATTCATATATAGGAGACAAGACATTCTACATAATCCAATGGCTCTTTCGTCTCAGTATGGATGAAAACCCGGACCATAGAGGCTCACCATGGGATAATAAGCCGATAAGGTACGAGGGATGACGTTATTGTATTTGTTGGAATGATTTTTCGGAGAGAACAATAGAGACAAACGATCAATAAACCCTCCGACGCTCTGTATCTTGGTCATATTTGGTTGGATGAAACCCTCTAAGCACTACTTTGAATGAGATAACGTAGAATAATCACCATTGGTGTCTCTTAATTAGGAATGAATACACGGCATTATTGCATTGGTCGATTTAAGAACATGACCCAACATTTTAGGCTTAGAACACCGTACGATTTAATGTGGAAATCAAATAATAGGTAGATTTCCTTAGGGTCATGTCTTTAAATAATAGCGACTAACACAATGACTATTGATTCATATATAGGAGACAAGACATTCTACACAACACAATGGCTCTTGCGTCTCGGTATGGATGAAACTCCAGGACCATAGTGGCTCACCATGGAATAATAAGCCGATAAGGTACGAGGGATGACGTTATTGTATTTATCTTGGAATGATTTATTCGGAGAGAACAATTGAGAGAAACGATCAATAAACCCTCCGACGCCATGTATCTTGGGCATATTTGGTTAGATGAAACCCTCTAACCATTACTTTGAATGTGATAACGTCCAACAATCACCATTGGTGTCTCTTAATTAGCAATGAATACACGGCATTATTGCATTGGTCGATTTAAGCACATGACCCAACACTTTAGGCTTATAACGCCGTACGAATTAATGTGGAAATCAAATAATAGGTAGTTTTCCTTAGGGTCATGTCCTAAAATACTTAGGGTCATGTCTTTAAATAATAGCTACCATCACAATGACTATTGATTCATATATAGGAGACAAAGACATTCTACACAACACAATGGCTCTTGCGTCTCGGTATGGATTAACCGCCCAGACTATAGAGGCTCACCATGGGATAATAAACCGATAAGGTACGAGGGATGACGTTATTGTATTTCTTGGAATGATTTATTCGGAGAGAACAATTGAGACAAACGATCGATCAATAAACCCTCCGATGCTCTGTATCTTGGGCACATTTGGTTGGATGCAACCCTCTATCCACTACATTGAATGAGATAACGTCCAACAATCACTATTGGTGTCTCTTAATTAGGAATGAATACACGGCATTATTGCATTGGTCGATTTAAGCACATGATCCAACACTTTAGGCTTAGAACACCGTACGACTTAATATGGAAATCAAATAATAGGTAGATTTCCTTAGGGTCATGTCCAAAGATACTTAGGGTCATGTCTTTAAATAATAGCGACCAACACAATTACTATTGATTCATATATAGGAGACAAAACATTCTACACAACACAATGGCTATTGCATCTCGGTATGGATGAAACCCCATATCATAGTGGCTCACCATGGGATAATAGGCCGATAAGGTACGAGGGATGATATTATGTCGTTATTGTATTTCTTGGAATGATTTATTTGGAGAGAAAAATTGAGACAAACGATCAATAAACCCTCCGACGCTCTGTGGTTGATGAATAGTGCCAAAAAGCAAATGGTGCAACTAAAAAAATACGGAGGTAGTATTTAATAAACACTAATCTTTATTTCGTAGTAGAAATTAGAAAGCGTGTTTTAGCTACCCTACATTCTAAGTTAAACATTTATTCTGTGTCAAAACTGTTTTCCTATCAGCAAATGTAAACATACGTGTATCTTATTTTTGTCTTTCTTTTGCGTACCATAATACATAAACAATTGGGGAGAAACATTTGACGTGCTGATACCCGCAGTCTCCGTGGTCACTAGTCCTGATATGAAACTCACTTGCATCTACGCGGCGCAGGATCGAATCCTTTGAAGGCGAGCAAAGTACCCCCTTTTTGTAATTTTTTTCTGGGCAGCGTAAGATTTTATTAGATCATTATATTATTATTTTTATTATCTAATTTTTGTCCATTTCTACGTTATTTAGAATTATCATTTACCACATAAAATGATATTTTTAACCCAAATATGACAGATTTCTCTTTAAATGTTTTGATCCATGACAAACGTGTTTGTACACAAACGTCAAAAAAAAATGTTTGAGACATGACATACGCTTTTAGGGCACATTTGGGCCAAGGCCCATATGCCTATTAAACGTTTGTTCCGCGGTGCAAACGTCTACTAAAGAAGTTTATACCATTGAATTATTATTTTGAATTATTATTATTAATCACATATTGTTACTAATGATATTTTGATCCCAAACATGACAGTTTTTTCAAAATTAATACTAGCAATTTTATCTAATGTTTGTCATAAATTTTCATTCTTCCTAAAACATGATTATACAGTCATTATTAATTTGAATCCGGATAACAAACCACAATCTAAGTTGGCTGGATCAACATGATAGTTGAAGCTTTCTTTGTTATTGGAACATAATAGTTGGGTCATCACCCAAAGCCTCATAGTTGGGTCATCACCCAAAGCCATAAAGTTGGGTTATCACCCAAATCTACATAGTTGGGTCATCACCCAAAGGCCGATAGCTGGGTCATCACCGAAAGCCCCATAGTTGGGTCATCACCCAAGAACCCCCAAAATTGAAACTTGACCAACAGTCGGGCCCCGTTGAATATGATAAAACACTCGAAAGAACCCCGAAATCGATTAAACGGAAATCGAGATTGAAGAACATGATGGTTTTGTTCATGTGAAATGGAGTATAGACCTAAATCAAACAAATCAAGACAACTGAAATCGAACTTTTCCCAAAACCAAAACCCTAGATTTGTAAAAAAGACTGAAATCGAGCTTTCCCTAAAAGCACACTTCCACCCTTGGTGTTTGCGTGAAGAAGATTCACTTATGCGTGAAGAGTAAAGTAACAAAAGAGCGGTTAATTGATCAAAACGGTCGAGGAAGGAGATGAGATGGGTGGGAGAGAACGCGGGGAAGGAAGTAGTTCATCGGGGTTCGGGGAAAAAGAGGAGAGAGAAAAAAGATGGGAAAATTTTTTTTTTTGGTCAAAATAATTAATTTTCGAAAAATAAAATATTAATTTTTAGGATTTTCTTATTAATTTTTTGGAATTTACAAAATTATTTTAAGTATTTATCTTAAATATTTCTGATTTTAGTAAAAGAAATGAAAATGAAAATGGCTGCTTGAGTTAAGAAACGTGTGCGCAAGCCTTTGACTTCCGTTGACTTTGGTGGTCATAATTTTGATATGATCACTGAATAATCATCCTTACATTTACCTCTTCGATCCAAGTTTTTTTTCCCCAAGAGCAATCATTTTTTGTTATAATATTGGGGCATGTTTCTCATGCCGAAAGCCATGTAGGTCCGCTTATGTTAAAGCCTAAAGGGATGACTAGATCCATTTGCGCAATTATATGGTGACTTCGGTATCTGCGCAAAATTTATTAGCTCCTCACTTTGATGCATTTTTCATGATCTTCACATAAAAACTCTACATTTGCCGCCTTTAATTTGGAGGAAAGAGAGAGAACATATGGAAGAGAAACAGAAAGTGGTTTTACATGGAATGTGGGCAAGCCCTTTCGTTAGATGGGTGAAGATTGCCCTTAACATCAAGGGCATAACATACGAATATGTTGAAGAAAGCATGACAAAAAAGGGTCAATTGCTACTTGAATACAATCCAGCTTACAAGAAAGTCCCTGTGCTTGTCCATGATGGGCACCCTATTACTGAGTCATTAGTCATCGTATGTTATATTGATGAAGTTTGGAAGGGTTCACCTCAGTTCTTGCCACAAAATCCTTACTCAAGATCTATGGTGCACTTTTGGGCAGATTTCATGCTGAAGCAGGTACACTCTATTAGTTTTAACTAGACCAGACTCATTGGAAGTGAGGTTACCTTACTCCTAAAGTGTCACTAGTATATACTTCCCCATGTTTCTTTTTAATGGTTAAAGCTTTGAGTGTTGACACTTATTTACAATTTTATGTTTGACTATTATTTATGATTAATGGGTAAGGAAAATATAGTAGTGTGAGATTTTGTTTGATTTGTATTGATATGTACTTTTCGAATATCAACTTTATTTTATAATTTTACAAATGCAAATTTAGAGATATTAGTGTTCAAACATTTATATTGACAGTGTAAAAGGTAAATTCTAACTATTAAAAAGAAACAAATGGAGTAGTGTTTAATCTCATAACCTTGAAGTTAGAAACCACTGGACCAACGCGGCAAGGCTTACTTGGTACTTCAGATATGAGTTTGATTATGTGTATTAATGTGCCAAATGCCAATTGGTAAAATGGCATAGTAGTATTTATGTGAATAGTAAAATGCCAATTAATATGAAGCGAAAGTATCACAGTACTATTTATTTGAAAAAATAGTACTATCTCTTTGAGTTTTTGTTTAATTCGTTGTTTTAATTTAATTCTCACAGTTGCGGATGCAAAATTTTGACCGGTAGTATTCTAGACAACCTATATGTTAGAACTATATAAAGTTGATATTTTGAAAATATACATTGAGACATATCCAACGTCTTACACGATAATAATCCGTACTCTGGTTGATCGATTATCTCATAATAATCAGAACTATGGATTATTCCTAATAATCCCAATAATTTGGGGTGTTTTTTCAAAATAATCCAGTGATTTGAAAAAACTGATTTAAAATTTCTAAAAATGATGTATCAAACTCTAGTCGGCTAGATAAAGGGAGGAGACACAAGAGGGGAGTGAGAAAACTGAAAAAACAAACAGAAAAACAACTAATTAAATACGTTACTGGACACTTGAGATTATTTTGGGAAGACTACCCCCATGATTGCAATTTGTAATTGAAGGTGCAGGTTTTTTACCTAAACTTATATAGCTGAATATTAGACTTAATTGCACCTAATCATGAGTCATGATGTTATCTAATTGGATTTCATCTATGATCAATCCTTATTAGAATTGATTAGCTCTCAAACGTATTTCTTTTATCGAGAACACACCTTTAAATTAAGGTATCTAGATTTTTATTATATGTGTAAAAAAAATCTTACGAGTATAAAACTCACTATTTACTTTCCCGAATCTGCCGCTTGATGGGAATAAGCCAACATGATCTTAAATTTTCCCTCAGATACCGTCTCTCTCTTAGATAACTCTGCCCGGCCCAAAGTCTATTCATGTCTTGGAGGGCCATCATCTAGAAAGTAGAACCACGTGTTTCTTGCGTCTCTTCGTGTTGATTGTGGATTTGTGGTTGATCATAGCCCAACTCATACCCCTCGTGTAACCACCAATAGAAGCATTATTATTTGTATTCACCCTAAGAGCATGGTTAGTCATGTCTTTTTAGATCAAGAAATTGTGTCATGAGATGTGACCTAAAAATCATAACCTTTCATTCATGACTTTTTTAATGATCTAATTGACTAATTTGGTCATGCCATGACAACATGTCATTTAGATCATCCCATGATGATCTAAGTCATGGAATGAGTAATTGAGAAAGTGAAGATGGGGCCCATATGCATAATGTATAATTCGAAGTTTATAATTGAAATATCTTAAAAACTACAAAGTAAAATAAAATAAATCACCAGTGGTCATAATTTTTTGAGTTTTATAAATAGACATCTATTTTGTTATATTCTGACACATTTTTTAAGTTATTTATTTTCTCTTTAAATTTTATATACTTGAGTTTTTATTTTGGAATGATGTTCTTATTTCTCGTCATGAGTGAGGTTCATTTGTCAAAATAGGTCGTGATGCATGATAAACTTTTGTAAGATGGAAGAAAACGTTGATAAGAGAGAGGAATGACATGTTTGTTTAGATCATGAGTGGACATACTCTAACCCTATTAAAAATTGCCTTGACCTAAAATAACTTGAAATCGATTAAAAAAGTCTATGTTTTGAAACACGGGTTTGAGACCATATACCCTAAAACGACCAAACTCGATCAACTTGAGAAGAAAGTTGGTCAAATTTAATCCAAATGGATTCTAATTAACCAGACCCATTGTTTTTCTAGGTTTATACTTGAGCTTTGATGAGTTTTAGTTTTGAACTTTGGAAAAAAATGTTAAAATTGTGCTTGTTTTAGTACTAATGTTTAACATTGTATTTGTATGATATCATATTAGGATAATTTATTACTTTTATTTTGGTGTTTTAGTAGACAATACTTGCTAAATCAAATTCAACCTATCGAACCAACTCAACCAAAAAAATTCTAAGCTAATGGTTGGAATCCAGGAATAGTTTTATACTTTATCACGCCCTCACGCGACTTTGATACCATGTCAATTATCAAAGACCAACCCAACCAAAAGTTTTAAACTAATGGTTGGAGTCCGAGAATAGCTTTTATACTCTATCACAACCAAGTCCTTTGATAATATGAGTTGTTGAAGTTACAACCATTTACCTATTTGTATTAGGCCCACTCATATATACAATATATCTATTTATTAATTGCTTAATACTTCCTCTGTTTTTTTTTAGTTGCAACATTTGTCTTTTTACATTTACCGATACACTTATTTGAACGTTAATATCTCATATTGGGTGTAAGTAAAAATTATAAAAATTTGATATTTGGAATCATCGCATTGAGACGAATCTAACAAGACCCCACTTGAGTATATTTTCTCTTATATAATGGTGCGAGATTACTTATCAAAGTTGGTTAATGAATAGTGCCAAAAAGCAAATGCCGTAATTAAAAAAAATAGAGCTAGTATAAGACACAACTAAATGGTGCGAGATGCTTTATCAAGTTGTTTTCATACTCATGCTCAGTATGAAAACTTAAACCACGCTTTTGACCTGTTTGAAAAATTCCCCAACTAAATAATCTGCACTGGTCTTAAATAATGTTAAGGTTGTTTACAATTTGTCAATAAAATTCTAATTATCATCATTTGTGCATTAAATTTTGTTAATAATAAGGTATTGTATGTAACATTAATTAGTGTACATAAATTGCTACAGCTTCACATGTCTCTCATAAAGCTTGTAGCTAGTCATCATGAAACAGAAGAAAAAAAGAGCATCACGGAATTCCAAAAGAACATGAACATTTTGGAAGAAAACGTGGAGATTATATTTCCATGCGACGTACCTTCCTGTGGTGAAGATATGGGCATGTTAGACATGTTACTTTCTACTTTGCCAAACGCCATCTACGCCATTGAAGAAGCTTTGAATGTGACGTTAATGGAACCTAAAAAATATCAATCGACATTCTCAAGGATGGAAGCTCATTCTCGCCTTGCTGTAGTAAAAGACACGGCCCCACCTCAGGAGAAGTTGGTCAGATTTTTTCGAGCTTATAGGCATTTTTATTGCGATAAAAAGTAGAGAACCTCATTGTGTTAGTACTGATATTGTTTACCTAAAGTATTGATGAATTATGTCGTTAGTAGGCCTACTGGCTGATCTTGGGCCAAATAATAATAAGGTCAAGTTTCGAATCTCCAACTATTGGAATGATTCAAATATTGATTGTTATTTTTCTAGCTAAAGTCTAGCGTCAATTAGTAACTTGGTAGTTAGTGTTTTACTAAGTCAATTACATGTTTATTTTAGTTGAGTATTATTAGGAGATAGTGGGCATGTTCACCCATTTTTTGTGTCACGTTCCTAGACTAAGTTTGAGAGTTAGTTCTATTTAGGTCTTTGTACTTCATGCTTTTGATGAAGATCAACTATCATTTCTTCCACTGCTAATCTACTATACTCTCTCCTCACTTTATTTTATTCTTTTGTCTTTAATATTACATATTCTACATGGTATCAAGAACATTAGGTTAGATCCAAAAAAAAAGTAGAGAGAAATGAAGAAGAAAATGAAGAAAAAAAAAGGGTAGAGAACGAGTGTTCCAACAAAAAAATTTTTTTTTTTAAAAAAACAAAGAGGAGAAAATTTATGAGTGTTTTATGTGTTTAACCATGGCAAGTAATGGTTTTACTTAGATGTGTTGATGGGTTCCTTTTAGCCTATGAACATGGATTTTAATCTTGTGGAAAAGAGGGCAAAAATTATTTGAGGTAAAGATCAAGTAATCTATACGACTGTGGAAGTCAAATAAGCAACAGTCTGATAGTGTGGAAGTCGTACTCAACGCAGAGACGGTTTCCGAAGTTGTAGTAGTGGACGTAGCCAATTTGCAAGACAACGTCAAAATGAGTTTATGGAGAGATGTGCTCCATTGAGTGAAGGTTGGTGATAATGTGCATCAACAAATTAAATTATGGTGTTGGTGATAATGTGCATCAACAAAAGAGGTATGTGGTGAGAAGCGCATCACAAAATGTGATAAATTCTTCACATGTTAATGGAGAGAGGTGCTCCATGAATATTAAGAACACCAAAATTGATGGTGATGAGATGTGCATCACAATTGAAGAGAAGTGCAGAGAAGTGCTTCATTCACGATTTTTACAAGTTTGAATCAAAGGGGAGTGTTGGAATGATTCAAATATTGATTGTTATTTTTCTAGCTAAAGTCTAGCGTCAATTAGTAACTTAGTGGTTAGTGTTTTACTAAGTCAATTACATGTTTATTTTAGTTGAGTATTATTAGGAGATAGTGGGCATGTTCACCCATTTTTTGTGTCACGTTCCTAGACTAAGTTTGAGAGTTAGTTCTATTTAAGTCTTTGTACTTCATGCTTTTGATGAATATCAACTATCATTTCTTCCACTGCTAATCTACTATACTCTCTCCTCACTTTATTTTATTCTTTTGTCTTTAATATTACATATTCTACACCAACTTCTAGATTAAAACTAGTATTTTGGTCCGAGAGATTTCCCGGGTTAGTTTCAATTATCAAATACTTCATAAATTTCAAAATTGATTTTATTAGCTTTTCGTAATATCCTGTTTAGTCCGAAATTGGAAAATGGACGTTATGGCATGAAAAGCTGTTTAAACAAAACTTCTAAGGAATTGGGGATAAAAATAACAATCTCGATGGAATTGGGGTGATCAAATGTCATTACTTAATAAAAGTGTTAGAGATTAAAAAGCTTGTGTATATATCTTTATAATTACATATAATATAAGACTTTATTATGTTTTACTTTGAAACATTAAGCATTAATTGTAGTGGATTAGTGGTTAAACTCTCACATTTCATTTCAAAAGGTCATGTGTTCGAATCCTAGTAACTACACATTGTTAATATTTTTAAATGAGATTATAAACATGTGTATTAGAAGCTTGATAAGAGTGTCACGTGACACGGTTTATTTAATAGAAACACCTTATAATATATTTGTATAGATTGAATGTTTTATCATTATGCTACACGATTATATATCTGATGATACTTATTAAAATTGTACAAATCTATTACATATATCTAATGATACTTATTAAAATTGTAGTTAGCCCGATTGATTACCATGCACGGCTACCGAAGTTGGCCTCACAAAGTACTTATAGATGGAAAAAAAAAAAACTCTAGCAAGCCATGGATGCATGTCCAAAATTAAGTATGGCAATTGGCAATATAGCATACTTCCTCCGTTTCGAATTAAATGCAACAATTCCACTTTTTCACTATTCACATTTTTCACTTTGACTAAAATTTGTTATTTATACATAATGAAAAACATAGTAAAGTGAGATCTTGTTAGATACGTCTCGTGACGTACTTTCATAAAATGTAATTTTTATAATTTTTTACTTATATGTAATTATAGATATTTGTTGTCAAAATAATGCCTCGGCATGCGTAAAAATGGATTTGTTGCATTTAATTCGGAACGGAGGAAGTATTAAAAGTATTATTGTATTAAGATACCGCTGACTAGTAATTAAAGCCGCCAACGGTAGATTAGCAAATTAAAAGCAAGGAGTACATGATCAGCTCATATGCTGAAAAGTGAGCACTGGTGCACGGATTGCAAGTTTTATTTAGTACTAACTAGTATTTTGGTCCGGGCGATGCCCCGGATCATTATATTATCAAATATATATTATTTATAAATTTCATAATTGGTTTTATTAGCTTTTCGTAATTTTCTATCTAGTGCGAAGAATAAAAAATGGACGTTATGCCATGATAAGTTATTTTAAAAAAAAACTTCTAAGAAATTGGGGATAAAAATAACAATTTCAATGAAATTGGGGTAAGAGAATGTTATTACCTTAATAAAAGGGTTAGAGATCAAAAAGCTTGTATATGTCTTTATAGTTACATATAATTATAAGACTTTATTATGTTTTACTTTGAAACATTAAACATTGAAATTGTAATGGATTAGTGGTTAAACTCTCACATTTTATTTCAAAGGTTATGGGTTCGATTCCTAATAGCTAACACATTGTTAATATTTTTAATGAGATCATAAACATGTGGCAAATATGTTGGAGCGTGCCATGTGGCACCATTCCTTTGATAGGAACGCCTTTTAATATATTTGTATTGATATTAATACTGCACCGTACGTGATTATATGTTTGGGATTATCATTGATCAACCCCAAAGTAGGTCGACTCGGATATTTCCGTACATATATCTATACAAATATATTAAAAGGCGTTCCTATCAAAGGAACGGTGCCACGTGGCACTCTACTCAATCTTCTAATACACATATTTATAATCTCATTTACACATGTTTATAATCTCATGTAAAAATAATAACAATATGTAGTTACAAGGATTCGAACACATGACCTTTGAAATAAAATGTGAGAGTTTAACCACTAATCCACTATAATTTCAATGCTTAATGTTTTAAAGTAAAACATAATAAACTCTTATAATTATATGAAATCATAAAGACATAGACAAGCTTTTTGATCTCTAACACTTTTATTAAGTAATAACATTCTCTTACCCTAATTCCATTGAGATTGTTATTTTTATCCCCAATTCCATAGAAGTTTTTTTAAAAACTATTTGTCATGCCATAATGACCATTTTTCAATTTTGCACTAGATATAATATTAAGAAAAGGTAATTAAATCAAGTATGAGATTTATCAATAACAATATATTTGATAATTGACCCGAGGCATCGCCCGGGCCAAAATACTAGTTCCATAATGAAACCCTAAGAAGTTTGACCAGATTGTCCGACTGGAAAGACAACATTGCCATTTGCAATCTCATTGTCGTTTGGAAGAGGATCATAATCAAACAAATTTGCAGTAATTTGAACGGCAATCGCAGCTGAAGGCACATTCACTTGCGGCATTTCAAGAGGGATGTTTTGGCCAGGGCTTATCGAAACATAGCTAATCCTGTCCCTATTAAAAAGTTGAAACCGTGATCCGATGCCAAATTGACCAAATATAATTCCATAACCTCAGCAGGATCTTCTCCATCTACATTGATCAGCACAAATGCACAATACTAATCGTAGCTTGAACATTGTCATTGAATTTCACCTTCACCTCTTTATATGCTTGATTGTTGGACATCTTTACTTATCATCTCCTACCAGTACGTACCTAAGCTTAAAATGATGCAAGATCTACGATTAGTACTCCCAGTCAACTATGCTTTTTCCATCTCTCACACACACATATTCATGTCTCGTAGGAACAAACTTATATAATATTTATATATCTTTAAGTTGATTATAACTTAATTAATATGTAACAAAGAGCAATCATCAAATCATAATCTTCATTTTCGTACCTTGCTAGCTAAGAAGTGTCAAAATTAAAGGTGGACAAATGAATATTGGATATAATGCATTATCAGCTATTACTATTTATGAACAAGGAGATCAGGGTACTTACCTTAAGTTTCAAGTGCTTCTATGTTGTACATACTCCAACCGGCTCCGTTGCAAAAATGACATTGCTTGGGAAGCTTTATATAGCGACCCAACTAGTCTTCTTTTTTGTTTTTTGTGTAAGCAAGGACCCAACTTACATTATTTGATGCTAATGATAATGGAAGATCCATATCTTATTCTTATCTTTTAATGTGGGTATAGGGATCGGGCGCCGTGGAATTCCATTCTTGGCCTATCATAATTCCCACATGTCTATTAACTAAGATACATACTTCCTCCGTTTTTCACATTTGTCGAGACACAACTTTAACCGATAATATCTCTAATTGTATAAAAGTAAAAATTATGCACGGGATAATTATCTTACCTTAAAAAGTTACAACTCCTTTTCAAATACGAGTACCTAGCCTTCGGGCAACACCTAGGTTGCTGGATTTCTCTGTTAAAATACTTGACACACTTTTCCGGCATGTTGCCAACACATAAATTTAACTATTTATATCTCTAATGCTCTAAAGTAAAATTTATAAAAAGTTGATATTTTGAAAGTATATATCAAGACGAATCTAACAAGATCCCACATGAATATATTTTTGCTTAGGTAAAAATTACAGAACACGGTCAAAGAAGAGTGCGTGAATAGGCAAAAGTTGAACAGTGTCATCTATTTTGAAACAGATAAAGTATATCACAAATCGAAATTACGAATACAGCGATGAATGGATCTGTTTCTTTAATTGATTTTTAAAAAAAAATTGTCGTCATTTATTATAATATTTTGTTTCGAATATTACATTGGTCTGACCCATATCGTACACGAGTTAATCGTTGTTATACATTAAAATAAATATAGTTTGTTATCTATGAATATTTATATTCTTCAAGTAAAATAATGAAAAATTTATCATAAACCACATTTTATAGAACACTTTTTTGTGAGAAACCACCTTTTGTAAATATTTGGGCACCAAACCTTTATTAAAACTTTTTTGTGAGAAACAACAACTTTTTGGATTTGAAAAATAAACTTAAATTCTCCGTCCGTTGATCATCCCGCGCAATTTTTTCCTTACTTAGCATTTTCCTCCATTAATTTCGGCCACCCAACATTACCACTACAATCTCTTACTGCCATAGCATGCCATAATTGTCGACAACCGCACACACAACCCTCTCCCCTTCACGCACGAGTTGCCCAAATCTATTTCTCGCAGTATCTTGAAGATTCTCTTCCTGGATTTTCACATGACACTTTGGCGGGTTGACCATGATGATTTATTGATTTTGGGCGGTCTAACATACTAGTATGGAACTTGAACACCCACCATATGTGTGTGTTTATATATACATACATGTATATATATACATACATGTATATATATATACATGTATGTATATATATATTTATTGTACAAAGCTCGTATCACCTAATAAAAAATAAAACTAAGGTCCACTAACTGGGTAGTCAGGAAAGTCAGAATCGGATCGAATCCACATGGAGATATCTTTACTATTATATCTGAACTCTAATATTATACTAACTAAATCAGATAAAAATGAGTTGGTTTACTAAACTAATTGCAAATAATCAAATCGCAAATATTAAATAACGAAAAACTAGGGGAAACGGTTCCACTTGTGTAAAATCAATCAGGATATCATGAATGACCAAATAAAACTCAATAAATCAATCTAACTAGGGCACATGTAATTTCTCTCGAACATTACCTCCCTCGAAGCTCACTATGCTGCTCTCACATGGTTATAGATCGCTAAGCCTACTATTGAGAGCCTATACAAAATCTAACCTCTCGGTCTATAAATTTGTATTGCAATAATACTCAATCAAATTTGGCCGAACTTGGAGATTAACAAAACTAACTCATCAATAGCAAGAATCAAACAAATCAACAAAGTAAAAAATCATTCAATCATTCCTCATATGCATACATAGATTCATCCCTAGAAAGTAAACTACTCACTCATAATTGGAGAAAGCATAATCATAATTAAATAAGCAAGCAACATGAACTAGTAATGAAAAATAGACAAGAGAAGAGAAAAATACTAATTGAAGAACAAATCTTAAAATCAATTACTTCTATTATGAGCTTCAATGTATTTGAGAATGAGATTAAGCTTGAAAACTAAACCTGGGGTTCTTCATAGAATAAAAGCTACGTAGAAAACTAATAAACTGAATAATAATGTAAAACATAGTTTTCCTCCACCAAAAGGATATGTATTTATATTAAAAGACATCAACTGCGCAACACGCACTTAATTAGCATAAAAATCGACTCGCCCGGGCAGCCAGGGTGGATTCCCTCCGAACGGGTGGCCATTAGCTATTATAATTTCTTCGTCTCGCCCGACCAAGCGGTGCACGGGCACAACCCTACTTGGGCACCATCACGTGCCTTCTTCGTGAAATAAAACTTCGACTCACTCGGAGATGCGCCGGGACGAGCCAGCAAGAAGTTTTCTTTCTTCTCGATTCTTCTTCAAAATGATGGAATTTGGCTAAGTAAGGTAGTCCGGGCTGCCAGGGCGGATTCCGCCCAACCGGGAGTTCATCGATCAGGTTGCAAAACTACACAATTATGTATCTTCAAAATGCTATAACTCCTTCGTTATTCGTCAAAATCAGGCAAGTGAACACTCGTTGGAAAGCTCTTGAAATTTAGAATCTAACCCAATTGAAATCACTACATTCGGATTTGTAGAACTTGAGGCATGATCAAAAGAGTGGACGGGAGTCATTTTTCTACTTCTTTGACCATTCACTTTGCTTCAAAACTCTTCCAACTCAATGCTCATGCTCTCAAAAGTACATTATCTCTTGTAGTGGTACAAATGAATATATAGGAAATGCACCCAAATATGCTAATTCCTACAATGATAAACCTGAAACTACAAACACACTACAAGGAGCACATTAGTACTAAATAAGGCTCCGAATAGCGCAATTAAGACCAATAGTTAATGAGGGACGGGGGTGAAGCTTTATATCAAATAGAAATTTGGAGGAGTGAGAGGGAGTGTTATTGTGGAGGAGAGAAAAAAGACGGTGTCAAGCGTGAGGGAGAGGTAGAAAGGCATGTAAAATGTGTTGTTGGCGTTCCAAGAAGATCTCTCCCCGCAAGCGAGGAAGCGAGCAAGTATAAATAAGCGACAAAGGATGCTGCGCTCCGTGCGACAATGCGCTCCACGCAAGAAGATTTGTGCGCTCCACGCAGCTTCCGCACCCCCGAGCGCTACACTCGAGCGCTGGCCACTGCGCCAAACGCTTAAGGCACGCGCTAAGTGCGTGTCCCCGGACACGCTTTCGCCAAAAGTTTGTTTTTTTAAAACGATTCCTATCTTTTCAAACATGTTGTTATCTTTAAATTCGACAAAAATTCTTTTAAGATTTGATATTTTGAAATACTATGAATAATTTATAAAAAGAATTAATATAATTAATTAATTTCATTAATTAGAAATGGTATAGAAAAATGGTTTTTTTTTCTAGAAATGGGCTTCTAGAAATTGTTTTATAAAAATAATTTTAAGAAGTGGAAGATGGGTAATTTTAAGACTTATTTTCTATTCTTTCTTTGATCTGGACCAATTAGGCAAGGTAATAGCCATCATCTAGTACTAAATAGGGAGACATGATTTTGTGTCTACAATACCCCAATCCATCAAATCCTGGATCCGTCACTAATCTCAACTATGAAGTTTGTTGTTTGATTCTCAATGTTATGATAAAGTTTTATTATGTTATTTCATACTAGTAAGATTGTTTTGTTATCAAACAACCGATATTTTTTCATGCCATGAGCTTCTCTTATACTTCCTCCGTTTTTTTTACTTGCAACAATTTGACTTTGACATTATTTACAAACTCTATTTAGCTTATCTTTGGTCATTTATATTTAAGGAAAAGCATATTCATGTCGGATCTTGTTAGATTCGTCTCAATGTATATTTTCCGAATATCTACTTTTCAAAGTTTTTCATCATCAGTAATTAAGAATATTTATGGTTTAAGTTATACATTGGCAGGCGTGAAAGTCAAACTGTTGCAAGTAAAAAGAAATTGTGGAAGTATGTTATATCCCTAATTTCGCACAAGAAATTTGTGTGCCTTCTATAGTCCGTAAATCTCCAAATAAAAGAAAGAAAAATGCTACAAATAGCCCTAAGGGATACATATAAGAAGTTAAAAGGGAAAATATTTTGTATTAATAACACAGATCTACGCGCAAATTTGTCATGAATTTCCAAATTTATACTATTTTAGGTAAAACATTTAATGCTTAAAGATAGCCCTAATGGCCCGTTTTGTTAGTTGTACTAAATGGAGGTAATAGTAATAGTTTCTGGTAGGGATGGCAATCCAATCCGATGGAAATAATCCACTTCGAGTCCCGAAAAAAAATCTGAGTCCGAATCCGTTTAAATAATTCGACTATGAGTCGGGAGGGTGGAAGCCGGATCTTACAAAAAATCCGACTAATCCGATTCTCGATGACTTTTTACTCTTATTTTTTTTTTTTTTTTTTATGTTATTGATGTATAAAGTAATACTAAATACTTCATCCGATTTCATTTAGTTACAGCAAATAGTATTCTTATCATATGATTATTAAAAATAATGATAATTGAAAGAAAAAAAATTGAGGCTAAATAAAGAAAAAGGAAAACAATAAGGATAAAAACTCGGAGTTGGATGTCAGATTTGAAAGTGGGATCGGAGTCGGAGTCGCAGAGTCGGATGTCGGAGTCGGAGTCGGAGTTTAAATCAGATATCGGAGTCGGAGTCTGAGTCGGATTTAAAATCCGACTTCCGGTAGGGTTGGAGTCGGATTATACATAATCGTCTTAGAGTCCGACCTGTTGCCATTATTAGTTGCTAGTGCAAATTTGTGAAGGCATTCTCATTTCAACATCCATAGTCATGCTAATTTATCCTAAAACACCTATTTTCTTCCTAAAATTTTATTACCATCCATTACCACTTGGAAAAGTGGTATTGAGTGGTAATGTAAATATATGAAGAAGGAAAACACATGTTTTGACATCAAGTTTCATTACCATAAATGTTAACTTAGGAATATCTTTATAAATTTACACTAAAAAACCTTACTATTACTACCATTTAACACTCACTAACTAAGCAATCTGAAGGTTATGTATAGCATAACCCTAAAAGAAGGAAAAAGTGAAGTCAACCATTCCGAAAAGTGTGTTATTAAGATTGCTTCTGAACTACAGGGGAAAGTTCAAGTTGGGTAAACCTTATTAACATAATACTTGAGAAAAATAAATTATTCTAACAAATCATACGAGTAACAGTTCAACTAAAACACATTATTGGGTCGTTCACGTGGCTGCGAAATAATTTTATTATTTGAACAACCCTTGTTGTACCAAAATTTTAAATTATCAACTCTACCAAGAAATCAAACCACAGGCCCGGTTAAGCGCACTTGTCGCACGCGCCCCCCAAAATATAAGGGCCCAATTACAAAAATTGTTTGCCCAAAGTTAAAAAAAAAACTAAATCAAATTAATGTTCCACCGTTCACGCGTCTGCTTTCTTCTTTTGCTTTCTTTCAATTTCCTAAACCCCCATTAATGAATATTGATTCCTTTGTTGTTTCCTATTCTCCAAATTTACATTTTCAAGGTAACTTTCTCTCTCCACTTATTTCATCCTCCATTTTTTTCGCATTTGTTTGATATTAGCAGCAGCACCTACTATTATACTATCACCAACATCCCTTTCAACTTTATCATTCTTTTACATTTTCTCTTTGATTTCAATCAATTCTTTTGGCTTTAATTTTTTCTCCCAAATTTAGTTTTCGATCTTCTCTAAATCAACAACAATATTGTGAAGCAAGTTGTTAACCATGGATGTCTTCTTCTTCGGTATAGATTTACAGTTTTGCAATTTATCTTTTCTTTTTGGTTGTTGTTTGTTTGAACAATGGAAAATTGTGCAATGGTAAATCTCGGATGTTGTAGATTTAGTAGATTTTTTATGCTAATTTTGATTACCAGAAACTTCCGGCTATACATTATGCCGCTAGCGGCTAGAGCTTATGTAACCGCCGGAGAAGAGGTAATTTCACAAATATGTCAATTGTAATTATCATTTTTGAAATATTTGGAATTTCGATTCTGACATTTATATCACTAAATTATGTATATTCACCTTCAATGATGTTTTCTTTTTAGTTCACTTGTAGAGATTATACTTTGTGGGTTGTTATTATCTTGTAGTGAGATTAGTGAGTCATGTTAGTTGAGATGTACTATGTAGTATTTTTAATTATGAATATGTAGTATATGTTAAATTTTGTTTGGATAGAAAACAACTTTTATTAATTGTATGAAATTTACTTTTGGCATCTTTTCTTTAGTCTTTCATCATAATTTAATTTAAAGCCAAGCCCCTATATTGTATGAGACAGCCCTGACAAACCACAAAAATACTAAAAAAAGGAACACTATAGTCTATAAATCCCCTTTCAGGATTTGGGGGAGAGAAAAATATAAGAAAACAAATCATTTTTTTCTCTCTTGTAGTAGTAAAATAAGTACTTTGCTCTTGATCATCAATCGCTACTTGGTGGTTCGACTGGGGACAAGAACGTTGATGGGATGCGGATGTTAAATGGAAATCCTGACTTCGCATTAACGTTTGGGCCTACATTTTCAGTACCATAATCCATCAGATCTACCCCAAGACGGGGGTTGGTTGGGTGGGGGGTCAGGGGTGGGTTGGAACTCTTTCAACTTCTAAGAACATATCGGAGATCATTTAAACTTCATGAGCCTAAGTGTGTATTTTATGTCCATCAGCCCGGAGGGGGGGTGGGGGGGTTTGACAGAGAAGAAAACAAAAATGGAACTATTTCCTAAACATAAAAAGGCAACTCATTATTACATGTATCAGACACACCAGTTGTACTACAAGAAAAAGTCCATTGCATGATCAGGTCAAAAGAAGAATGTATACTTCTCCCTTCTTTTTTCTTTAGTATCTTCATTTTATCAATTGTCAACACTCTAATCAGAGTAAAGAAGATGCAGGAAAAACTTCAGGAAGTTATTAGTCTTATAAACAACAATACTTTTATTTTAACAACGAGAAAACGTACAAAACTAAAAGACTGGAAATTGTTAACGGGAAGTCTATAACTTCTACACCATTTCGCAAGATCGTGGGCTGGTGTCACTTCCTGTCAGCTTACCTTCATTAAACGGCATCAACTGAAACTCTGAGCAACGAGATGAATAGCAGCAAGGGCATGATGAATCGAGATGTCCTTGTCCCTAGGAGAACTCAAAAGACGAACCAGTAGATCAGAATCCGTATGGACCACGATGCGCGAGAGGGAGACGGTACTATGGTTGGGCTAAGAGACAAGCCTTAGCTTCTGTGAGGAGAGCGGACGATGCGAAGAAACAAATACCGTGGCTAAATGTGGTTTGCGGGCCGGCAAGGTGAGCCACCTAGGCTGCACCACCCAAATGAGTATCTTTGGCCCAGGAACCGTCTAGTTAAATCACAACCTCCGGCTCAGCCTGATGTTGTTGACAAAGCTCGGCTATAAGAAAGCAGGGGGGTGAAGTAGGTTCCAGGAGATGCATTGTGGACATCTGCAACCCTTGCAGGATAGTCGCATGATGAGATGTGCGGACATCCAGGTGGTGATGGAATGCTGCGAGTAGGGGAGTAAATGAGACGAGACAACTCGCGAGCTACTCGAGATCGACTCGGTCAAAACTCGGTCAAAACTCGGCTCGAGTGAGCTCGACTCGAGCTCGAACTCGGCTCGAGATGTTGGCGAGTCAAGTTGAGCAACTCGATACTCGACTCGAAAACTCGTGAGAAGCTCGAAAACCCAATTATCAATAGCAAAATACCTAAATTCAACACTTTTCTACCTTAGGGTTGCTTTTAACATAAGACACTTGCAAACTACTCGAAATTTACTCGGTCAAAACTCGACTCGGTCAAAGCTCGGTCAAAACTCGGTCAAACTCGACTCAAGTGAGCTCGAGTCAACTCGAGCTCGACACGAAATGCTAACGAGTCGAGTCGAGCTAGCTCAAACTCGAACTCGACTCGCATCCACTAGTAGAATTTTTGCTTATTGCTGCGGTGGTATTGCTGCGATTTTACCCGTACACAGCAATAAATCACGAAAAAAAGGAAAAATCAGAATTAAACATATTGCTGCGGTTGTAGCTGGAAACCGCAGCAATATGGTTTCAACGGGAAATTTTTGAAATAAATTTGACTATTTGACCAGATTTATTGCTGGGCGGTTTCTGACAAAAACCACAGCAATAGATTAAAATAATATTTTTTTAATAATATTTAAATTTATTGCTGAGGTTTCTAGAAGAAACCGCAATAATAGGGTCATTAAGGTTTTTTTATCCTTTTAGCATCTATTAGGCGCCGTTTTCCCTCATTTTCATCAGTTCACCCTCAGCCGTTTTTCCTCTCTCATCTCTCTTCTCTCAACGTTCCTCATTTTCGCCTCTCACTCCTCCTCCTCCATCAACGTTCCTCTTAAATCCTCAGCATCATCTTCGCACCTCGTCTCTCAACATCAACGTTCCTCAGCATCATCTTCGCACCTCATTGTTCGTCTCGGCCTCAGATCTGGAAATTTCTGGCGAGTTTCGTTCGTTTTGTTGGAAGTTTCGTTCGTTATAATCGTTCATTTTGTTCCTCAGCATCATCTTCGTTTTGTTCATCGCCGGCTCCTTCGATCTTTCGTTCGTCGCGAATTCTGTTGGTAAGGTGTTCGATTCTTCTTGATGCTCTCCTACCCTCTCCTGTCCTCTCCTCTCTTCACCCATACCAATGCAACACCAACACCACCACTCACGAACTCCTACCATCGTCTGTGTTGCTCCCCTTCCCTCTCACTAGCACTCTCCTTGTCTTCACCATCACCACCGCAAGTAATTCTTGAATATTTCAGAGGTTGGTGCGAGAAAATGCTCAAGATTGCAGAGGTGCACGCAAGAAATTAGATCTACGGTTTGAGATTCATGTGGTTTTATTTTTCTTTTGATTTTCATTATTAATTATTTTCATTTCAAATCATTTTCGTAATTATATCTAGGGTTCGTATCTTATCTTGTAATTTATATAGTAACTTTTCGTAATCATATTTGGGGTTGTTTAATTTTTTTGTAGTTTTTCTGTAATTTTATGTAATTGTTTTGTAGTTTTTTTTGGATATTTTCGTTTGTGGAGATTAATGTTCAATTTTTTGTTTTTGGATATTAATGTTCAATTTTTTGTTTTTTCGTTGTTTTCTCATCTTTTTCATTTGTGGATGTTAATCTGAGATATATTTCAACCTTAATAATCTGAGATATTTTTGGTTCGTTTGTGTATGTTTTTTTTGATGTTGTGATGATATTTAGGTGATAATTTGTGACATTTGTGGATGTTATGACGATATTCTGGTAATGTTAATTGGTCAATTAATTTCATGCTTGAATGAAAATGTTGTGTGGGTATAGACTGTAGTATACTAGTATATTACATTATAAATGTATAATTTTTTTTTATAAAAAAAAAGCAACCTATAGCTGCTGTTGTTTGGTAAAAACAGCAGCAATAGACTCACCTATTGCTGCTGTTGTTTGGTAAAAACAGCAGCAATAGACTCACCTACAACAGTAGCAATACGTTACTTTCCAATTTTTTTTTTGTTATTCACACTACCTATTGCTGCGGTTTTGGGTAAGAACCGCAAAGAATAGGTCGCTATATTTCTTGCGGTTAAAAACCACAAAGCAATAGGTAATTACCTATTCTTTGCGCGGTTAAAACCGCAAAGAATAGGCCACTTAATGACCGCAACAATAAGCAATTATTCTACTAGTGATCATTTACACCCCTAGCTACGAGTGTCGCACGACGGCATTCGTAAAACTCCGAGGATTTCGTGTGTTCCAAATGGCTAATAACGTGCCAAAGAAAGTAGGAAGCCAGGTCCTATTGGCTCCATCCATACCTCGCAGGGACTGAATCGTTTCCATAAGCGAGTTAGCAAAATAAGGTCGCAACTCTGTTGTGGCAGTTTCTAGAGAAAAAGTTTCCATTCAGGCATGATGCGCAAACCCCAAATGATGCGAAAGAAACTCGTATGCATTGGCGTTGTCATGCTGTAAATATCAATTTGCTTTTATGGGGACACTTGAGCATATCCCGACTTGGTAGAATACTCGCCCGAACGAGTCAGGGGCCAATATTGGGTTTCCTGAGACTCTCCATAGACCGCAGACTCTAGACCTTTGATTTGACGGGCACTATCGGGGACAAAAGACCTATTAATTTTTTGAATGTCCTAGCCCCGTCGATCCAGGAAGAATAAGATCGCCGACTCGTAGTTGAGCCGCATCTTTTAATGAAATCTCATCACGGATTACCGTGGTGTGGTCATTGACCTACTTATGACTAATGGCCATAATAGTCGCCCCATTTCCGACCTTCCAAGCACAATGAGCATGATCAATCCGGGGTCGCCATCCATCCCCTTCCATCCCCGGTGAGATATTGTGAAAACTAGTCCAGGTTTGCTAGTGAAAATGACCGATTACGCCTAAAGGCCATGAACGAGAAGAAGGTGCCGATGCTTATGCAGATGTCATGCCGTCTTCATCAACAATGTTGTGTTAAATGAACTAATATTGCGGATGCCAAGACCCCCCATTCCACGTGGGAGATGCAGGAACTCTCGTCATTTCTAGTAAATACCTTTGAATTCCGTGTTTTACCACAAAAACCTAGCCAACTTCCCATCAATTTTGTTGGCAATAGTGGTGGGAAGACGAAACACCGCCGAGTGATGAATATAATAGACACGGTTATAATCGTATTAAGAATAATCAACTTAGTCGATTGGGATAGAGTGTAATGCCGCCACCGAGAAATTTTGGAAAAGATCTTATCCAAGAGAGGTGTAAAGTGACCGAATTTAGAATCCTAGATATCAATTGGGGCCCCGAGATAGGGCTAAACTTAACATAGGATTTCTGAAGATTGATCATTTGGCCCGAAATTGTGCAAAATCTGGCTTATCATATTATTGATGGAAGTGCAAACCTCCTTTGTGGCTTTGAAGAAAAATATAGAATCATCTGCAAAGAACAGGTGAGAAATCGTAGGCCCCTGACGACGAAGAGTGATTCCTTGAAAAGACCGAATATCCCTAGCAAGAGTACTCATTCGCGAGAGGATATCCATACAGAAGAGGAAAAGATAGGGTGAGAGTGGGTCACCATGATGCAAACCACACTTGGGAGCAAAGCCTACCGTAGCAGCACCATTAATGAGTATCCGATACGAGACGGTAGAGATACATTGTTGGACTAGTTGCACCCACTTTGGTAGAAACCCATAAGCCGTCAGAACTTTCAGAATAAACAACCAGCTCACCCAATCATATGCTTTGTTCATGTCGAGCTTGAGAGCAGCAAGATGACGCGAGCCTGTCCTTTGTTTATTAGTGATGTGTAACAACTCGTGTGAAAGAAGAATGTTATCATCCATTTGGCGACCTGGAACAAAAGCATTTTCATAGTCGTCAATGAGATTCGGGAGGAGGGGTTTAATCCAATTGACCATACATCTAGAAGCACATTTATAAATAACATTCCAAAGACTCATAGGACGAAGATGGTGTACCTCCTCAGGGGGAGTAGTCTTCGGGTACATAACTAATAACTTTCTGCTCCATTCCTTAAGCAGGAAACCCGTAGAAAATAATATGTTAACTGCTTGGATAATCGATTCGCCAATGTTATCCCAATATAGTTTGAAAAATTCGAGGAGAAACCATCCATCCCCCGTGATCCGTCTGGTGCAATCGAAAACATGGCATCGTGAATTTCATGGGAAGAGAACAGCGCAAGCAAGCAAGCCGAATCCGATGCCGATAAGGTAGACAGGTGTAATTCGCATAGAACTAGATTAATCTCCTCACCATGTTGTTGGGAATCCATTGACATTATAGTGGGAGGAATATAAATGTCATTGAAATGATGAATAAGTAGAGCTGCAATGTCCTGTGGATTATCAACCCAAGTACTAGTAGCATCCCGCAACATGTAAATATTATCACGTTACTTTCTTTGACGAAACCGATTAAACAAAAAATTCGAGTGAAGGTCCCCAAAAGAAATATGCTGAGTCTTAATGCGCTGTTTCCAGTACCTGAAAGCCAAAGATGCTTCATCTAGTAATTGCCCACGGCTGCCTAGTAGTGATATACCCTGGGAGACAATGGTTATATTGCTTCCTTGCTCTTGTAGTTGGTCAAAAATGGACTTCCAATTGACGCCCCAAAAGAGCCGCTTGTTAAGGCACTAGCTTTTAAGACGATCTCGAAGAATCAAGAGCTTACGAGAAAGAACATACATCGGAGACCTAGCCACTTGCATTCCCCAAACCTCTGTGACAATGGTGCGAACTTCCGGCCTTTGGAGGCACCAATTCTCTACTTGATAAGGACGGACTTTGCAAAGCGTTGGGGCGACTGTTTTAAGAAAGATTGGAGCATGGTCAGAATGGAGGATCGGAAAATTCCGTATTATTGTGTCCGGGAATTCGTCCAGCCAACCCGAGGAGGCATAGGCCCGATCTAAATGTTTCGGTACTAATGAGGTTTCCTCTCGATTATCAGACCAAGTAAAACGAGGGCCATAGAACGGGATGTCAGAAAGGTTGAGAGTATATTTCCACCTAACTATGTCGTCCCATCCTCGAATTAATGCAGAACCACCTAACTTATCCGAATATTGATCTACTTGGTTAATATCCCTGATAATGAGATAGTTGGTGTGAGATCGAAGCATGTGTTGTAAATCATCCCAGAGCAAAGAGCGATGTTGAAATTGCGCTTCACCATACAAAAAAAATGTGCCATATTTTCCATTACTTGCCGAAAGTTTACAGATGACAAAATGGCGAGATCGTCGAACTGCATCAACTTGGAAGGGGCTCCAACAAGAAACTGCTAAGCCGCCCCTAGTATCCTCCGCATCTATCCCACAAACATAACTAGAGCTAGTAGTCCTTAGTTGATTTTGTACATATTCTACACTAGGTTTGGTTTCCTGAAGGAACAAAAACATAGAACAAAACTGCGAAATAAGCCAGAATAAGTAAGGAATAGTAGGGATATTTCTAGCATTTAAACCCCGACAATTCCATGAGAGGACGTTCATTGCTCCGGTAGTGGTTGATCTGGGTCAACCACAACCCTAGTAGTACCATCGTCATTGAGTGAAATCATCATACCAAAATCAAAAACCATATCCTCGTCATTCGAACACAAAGATGTTTCCGGATCATCTGAACTTGGCTCTTGTACCTTGCTTCGTTTCGTGTTCAAAATTTCATTGGCACCCGTTGGGGAGACCTTGGCTTGTCTCTTTCGAGGAGCTCGAGATGTGATATCACTCCCCGGCTCGACACCTAGATGATCGGCCATAGAAACATCTGTGATTACCTTAGCTTTAAAGGTCGTATGAGCTTCACGAGGCGATATATTAAAACCCCCTTTAGCTTCCCACTTCTAACCTGCGTTTCTTGTGTTTATTGCGAACCTGTTGAACACTTTCTGCCTTGCAATAGATAGCTGCTAGTCGAAAGACTCCTTATTAATCGCCCATCCAGTCTCTTTTTTACCCCGAAACATAGGCGAGGTACATCGAAGGCCAAGAACAATCCGCCGAGCCGAAGCGTCTATTTTCGTATGAGAGGTTGTAGACTCTTGGCCGGAATCCGAGTATAAATTCGAGATTTGAAGTGGGCTTGTTGGAGAATAAATTGCATCGATTGTTGGTTGCATATTGGTGGCTCAATGGGGTCGTGAACCTGCAACAACGGGTTGGGTCGGCCAAAATAGGGGGGAAATGCGGAACCTGCTGTTGATAATGTTTGAGATATTGCAAAGTTCGGTTGGTTCCGATTCGCTAGAGATGGAACGAGCTTGAAGACGCTCGTCAAGTGGCGGGTCAGGTTCCCCTCCGAGGTGTTCTGGCTCTAGTTGTGGCCTGCGATACCAATCACTCGCCCGCCTCATCCCGGACCCGGACGAGCCCGCATAGTCCAACCTTGGTGAACCAAGTCTTCCAAAGTACCCACGTCCGTATTTTAACCTAACCTAGGAGAAGCGTGGACCATGTTTGGAGCACGGGGCCTCGTGAGGAACCGAAACAAATCCGCCTATATCTCACGTTGACCTCTGTGCTCTCTCACCTAAACCCAAAGTGCTGAATAACCTTCGGTTGTTTGCGCCATAATTATCGTGCTGATTGGAGGGGAAAAGAGAAGGCGGATTTAAGGGCTGGAGGAAGGTAATTTAAGTCTAGCGGTGGAGCTTGTGAAGCTGTGGCCCCCCGTTGGCGACATGAAGGATGCACGGGCTTCCAGATCAATCCCAAATCTTCTTCCAGGTGTAAATAATATTGATATGGAAAAATTACCCATCTAGGATTTGAGTAGGGTTGCCAAAAGCTGCAAAAGTCTTCGGCATCCCCACTTATCAATATGGATTGTTATATGAAATAAGAGCATATTACCTTTGATTATCGTCACTTTGTTTTTACTTTTTGGTGAAAGTGCAAATTAAGAACTAAGAAGGTTGCGTTCTCTTCACTTTTAAAATATAAGTTTTAGGTTCAATTAGTTCAGATAATTTCAGGTCTAATAAGGTCTTCTACCACACTAAAAAAAAGGGTCAATCAAGGTCAATAAGTTTTGATAATTTCAAATAAATTAAGATAAGATAAGTTCATGATTTTTCAGGTGAAGAGAACGCATCCCAAATGCTTATCTGATGGATTTAGGAGCGTCTATGCTTCCTTATTGTAGTTTCACTCATGAACGTTTTTTAACAGATGAGCAAAATTAGATTTCAGTAATATTGAAACTTCCTTACTAGAGGTGATCAAAATGCAGGCCGGAAAGGGCCAAATTTCGGCCCAATTTTTTTGCCCAAAGCCGGTTTTTCGGACCAAAATCGGGCCCTGAAATTTAGACTAAATTGTTAATTTTGGCTTGTCCAAAACCCTTCCCAAATCTAAAAAAATTGGGGCCGGCCAGGCACGAATTGCAGGCCGAACCTCTATTCCTTTCATGTAAAATAAATTTATCAACTTGCTCACAACCACATTTAAAGGCGAACATGAGACGAGAAAGTATTTGTGTATAACAAATATTAGGTTGTCTAATAACACATTAGAATAATATGAATTTCCTTAAAAAAAGTTATTATATAATATATATTTTATTTGATGTTGGTTATTTGATATCTAATTATCATATTAGGTGGCTGCTACTCCATCCGTCCCATAATATAAGTCTTGTTTTCTCTTGCACAATCTTCAAGATGTATGTTTGACCTTCGATATCTCCAATTTCGTATTTAAAAAAAAATATAAAAAGTCGATATTGTGAAAGTACATGTTATATTAAAGCGAATCTAGCAAGATCACACATGAATATGTTTTTTTGTATATATCGATTAGAATATTTGGTCAACAAATTTTACATTTTGACTTCCGAAAAGGAAATAAAACTTATATTATGGGACGAAGGTAGTATATTTATATGTTGACACCATTAATAACAGTCCCTCTTGCAAGAGACGGTCTAGATTAATGCTTAAAATTAGGCGCAGCCTAAAAGGCCCAATAGCACTAGAAGCTAGTCCACAAATCAAAGGAAATCAGACCCAAAAACAAAAACACCGCAACTTACAAAAACGAAACAGAATTAATGTGTTCCACCTAAAAGTTACCTCCTCAGGGGGAGTAGTCTTCGGGTACATAACTAATAATGTTCTGCTCCATTCCTTAAGCAGGAAACCCGTAGAAAATAATATGCTAACTGCTTGGATAACCGATTCGCCAATGTTATCCCAATATAGTTTGAAAAAATCTGAGGAGAAACCATCCATCCCCCGTGATTTGTCTGGTGCAATCGAAAACATGGCATCGTGAATTTCCTGGGAAGAGAACAGCGCAAGCAAGCAAGCCGAATCCGATGCCGATAAGGTAGATAGGTGTAATTCGCATAGAACTAGATTAATCTCCTCACTATGTTGTTGGGAATCCATTGACATTGTAGTGGGAGGAATATAAATGTCATTGAAATGATGAATAAGTAGAGCTGCAATGTCCTATTGATTATCAACCCAAGTACTAGTAACATCCCGCAACATGTAAATATTATCACGTTACTTTCTTTGACGTCACCGATTAAACAAAAAATTCGAGTGAAGGTCCCCAAAAGAAATATGCTGAGTCTTAATGCGCTGTTTTCAGTAGCTGAAAGCCAAAGATGCTTCATCTAGTAATTGCCCACGGTTGCCTAGTAGTGATATACCCTGGGAGACAGTGGTTATATTGCTTCCTAGCTCTTGTAGTTGGTAAAAAATGGACTTCCAATTGACGCCCCAAAAGAGCCGCTTGTTAAGGCACTAGCTTTTAAGACGATCTCGAAGAATCAAGAGCTTACGAGAAAGAACATACATCGGAGACCTAGCCACTTGAATGCCCCAAACCTCTGTGACAATGGTGCGAACTTCCGGCCTTTGGAGGCACCAATTCTCCACTTGATAAGGACGGACATTGCAAAGTGTTGGGGCGACTGTTTGAAGAAAGATTCGAGCATGGTCAGAATGGAGGATCGGAAAATTCCGTATTATTGTGTCCGGGAATTCGTCCAGCCAACCCGAGGAGGCATAGGCCCAATCTAAATGTTTCGGTACTAATGAGGTTTCCTCTCGATTATCAGACCAAGTAAAACGAGGGCCATAGAACGGGATGTCAGAAAGGTTGAGAGTATGTTTCCAACTAACTATGTCGTCCCATCCTCGAATTAAAGCAGAACCACCTAACTTATCCGAGTATTGATCTACTTGGTTAATATCCTTGATAATGAGATAGTTGGTGTGAGATCGAAGCATGTGTTGTAAATCATCCCAGAGCAAAGAGTGATGTTGAAATTACGCTTCACCATACAAAAAAAATGTGCCATATTTTCCCATTACTTGCCGAAAGTTTATAGAAGACAAAATGGCGAGATCGTCGAACTGCATCAACTTGGAAGGGGCTCCAACAAGAAACAGCTAAGCCGCCCCTAGTATCCTCCGCATCTATCCCACAAACATAACTAGAGCTAGTAGACCTTAGTAGATTTTGTACATATTCTACATTAGGTTTGGTTTCCTGAAGGAACAAAAACATTGAACAAAACTGCGAAATAAGCCAGAATAAGTAAGGAATAGTAGGGATATCTCTAGCATTTAAACCCCGACAATTCCATGAGAGGACGTTCATTGCTCCGGTAGTGGTTGATCTGGGTCAACCACAACCCTAGTAGTACCATCGTCATTGAGTGAAATCATCATGCCAAATTCAAAAACCATATCCTCGTCATTCGAACACAAAGTTGTTTCCGGATCATCTGAACTTGGCTCTTGTACCTTGCTTCGTTTCGTGTTCCAAATTTCATTGGCACCCGTTGGGGAGACCTTGGCTTGTCTCTTTCGAGGAGCTCGAGATGTGATATCACTCCCCGGCTCGACACCTAGATGATCGGCCATAGAAAAATCTGTGATTACCTTAGCTTTAAAGGTCGTATGAGCTTCACGAGGTGATATATTAAAACCCCCTTTAGCTTCCCACTTCAAACCTGCGTTTCTTGCGTTTATTGCGAACCTGTTGAACACTTTCTGCCTTGCAATAGATAGCTGCTAGTCGAGAGACTCCTTATTAACTGCCCATCCAGTCTCTTTTTACCCCGAAACATAGCTGAGGTACATCGAAGGTCAAGAACAATCTGCCGAGCCGAAGCGTTTATTTGTGTATGAGAGGTTGTAGACTCTTGACTGGAATCCGAGTATAAATTCGAGATTTGAAGTGGGCTTGTTGGAGAATAAATTGCATCAGATTGTTGGTTGCATATTGGTGGCTCAATGGGGTCGTGAACCTACAACAACGGGTTGGGTCGGCCAAAATAGGGGGGAAATGCGGAACCTGCTGTTGATAATGTTTGAGACATTGCGAAATTCTATTGGTTCCGATTCGCTAGAGATGGAACAAGCTTGAAGACGCTCGTGAAGTGGTGGGTCAGGTTCCCCTCCGAGGTGTTCTGACTCTAGTTGTGGCCTGCGATACCAATCACTCGACCCGCCTCATCCGGACCTGGACGAGCCCGCATAGTCCAACCTTGATGAACCAAGTCTTCCAAAGTACCCACGTCAGTATTTTAACCTAACCTAGAAGAAGCGTGGACCATGTTTGGAGCACGGGGCCTCGTGAGGAACCGAAACAAATCCGCCTATATCTCACGCTGACCTCTGGGCCCTCTCACCTAAACCCAAAGTGCTGAATAAACTTCAGTTGTTTGCGCCATAATTATCGTGCTGATTGGAGGGAAAATGAGAAGGCGGATTTAAGGGCTGGAGGGAGGTAATTTAAGTCTAGCGGTGGAGCTTGTGAAGCTGTGGCCCCCCGTTGGCGACATGATGGATGCGCGGGCTTCCAGATCAACCCCAAATCTTCTTCCAGGTGTAAATAATATTGATATGGAAAAATTACCCATCTAGGATTTGAGTAGGGTTGCCTAAAGCTGCAAAAGTCTTCGGCATCCCCACTTATCAATATGGATTGTTATGTGAAATAAGAGCATATTACCTTTGATTATCGTCACTTTTTTTTACTTTTTGGTGAAAGTGCAAATTAAGAACTAAGAAGGTTGCGTTCTCTTCATTTTTAAAATATAAGTTTTAGGTTCAATTAGTTCAGATAATTTCAGGTCAAATAAGGTCTTCTACCACACTAAAAAAAAGGGTCAGTCAAGGTCAATAAGTTCTGATAAGTTCAAATAAATTTAGATAAGATAAGTTCATGATTTTTCAGGTGAAGAGAACGCATCCCAAATGCTTATCTGATGGATTTAGGAGCGTCTATGCTTCCTTTTTGTAGCTTCACTCATGATCGTTTTTTAACAGATGAGCAAAATTAGATTTCGGTAATATTGAAACTTCCTTACTAGAGGTGATCAAAATGCAGGCCGGAAAGGGCCAAATTTCGGCCAAATTTTTTTGCCCAAAGCCCGTTTTTCGGACCAAAACCGGGCCTTAAACTTAGACTAAAAAGTTAATTTTGGCTTGTCCAAAACCCTTCCCAAATCTAAAAAATTTGGGGTCGGCAAGGCGCGAATTGCGGGCCGAACCTCTATTCCTTTCATGTAAAATAAATTTGATCAACTTGCTCGCAACCACATTTAAAGGCGAACATGAGACGAGAAAGTATTTGTGTATAACAAATATTAGGTTGTCTAATAACACATTAGAATAATATGAATTTTTTTTTAAAAGTTATTATATAGTATATATTTTATTTGATGTTGGTTATTTGATATCTAATTATCATATCGGGTGGCTGCTTCTCCCTCCGTCCCATAATATAAGTCTTGTTTTCTCTTGCACAATCTTCAAGATGTATGTCTGACCTTCGATATCTCCAATTTCGTATTTAGAAAAAATATAAAAAGTCGATATTGTGAAAGTACATGTTATATTAAAGCGAATCTAGCAAGATCACACATGAATGTGTTTTTTTTGTATATATTGATTAGAATATTTGGTCAAAAAATTTACATTTTGACTTCCGAAAAGCAAATAAAACTTATATTATGGGACGAAGGTAGTATATTTATATGTTGACACCATTAATAACAGTCCCTCTTGCAAGAGACGGTCTAGATTAATGCTTAAAATTAGGCGCAGCCTAAAAGGCCCAATAGCACTAGAAGCTAGTCCACAAATCAAAGGAAATCAGACCCAAAAACAAAAACACCGCAACTTACAAAAACGAAACAGAATTAATGCGTTTCACCTGAAAGTTACCTCCTCAGGGGGAGTAGTCTTCGGGTACATAAGTAATAACGTTCTGCTCCATTCCTTAAGTAGAAAACCCGTAGAAAATAATATGCTAACTGCTTGGATAACCGATTTGCCAATGTTATCCCAATATAGTTTGAAAAAATCTGAGGAGAAACCATCCATCCCCCGTGATTTGTCTGGTGCAATCAAAAACATGGCATCGTGAATTTCCTGGGAAGAGAACAGCGCAAACAAGCAAGCCGAATCCGATGCCGATAAGGTAGACAGGTGTAATTCGCATAGAACTAGATTAATCTCCTCACTATGTTGTTGGGAATCCATTGACATTGTAGTGGGAGGAATATAAATGTCATTGAAATGATGAATAAGTAGAGCTGCAATGTCCTATTGATTATCAACCCAAGTACTAGTAGCATCCCGCAACATGTAAATATTATCACGTTACTTTCTTTGACGTAACCGATTAAACAAAAAATTCGAGTGAAGGTCCCCAAAAGAAATATGCTGAGTCTTAATGCGCTGTTTCCAGTACTTGAAAGCCAAAGATGCTTCATCTAGTAATTGCCCACGGCTGCCTAGTAGTGATGAACCCTGGGAGACAGTGGTTACATTGCTTCCTAGCTCTTGTAGTTGGTCAAAAGTGGACTTCCAATTGACGCCCCAAAAGAGCCGCTTGTTAAGGCACTAGCTTTTAAGACGATCTCGAAGAATCAAGAGCTTACGAGAAAGAACATACATCGGAGACCTAGCCACTTGCATGCCCCAAACCTCTGTGACAATGGTGCGAACTTCCGGCCTTTGGAGGCACCAATTCTCCACTTGATACGGACGGACATTGCAAAGTGTTGGGGTGACTGTTTGAAGAAAGATTAGAGCATGGTCAGAATGGAGGATCGGAAAATTCCGTATTATTGTGTCCGGGAATTCGTCCGGCCCAACCCGAGGAGGCATAGGCCCGATCTAAATGTTTCGGTACTAATGAGGTTTCCCTCTCGATTATCGACCAAGTAAAACGAGGGCCATAGAACGGGATGTCAGAAAGGTTGAGAGTATGTTTCCAACTAACTATGTCGTCCCATCCTCGAATTAAAGCAGAACCACCTAACTTATCCGAGTATTGATCTACTTGGTTAATATCCTTGATAATGAGATAGTTGGTGTGAGATCGAAGCATGTGTTGTAAATCATCCCAGAGCAAAGAGTGATGTTGAAATTACGCTTCACCATACAAAAAAAATGTGCCATATTTTCCCATTACTTGCCGAAAGTTTATAGAAGACAAAATGGCGAGATCGTCGAACTGCATCAACTTGGAAGGGGCTCCAACAAGAAACTGCTAAGCCGCCCCTAGTATCCTCCGCATCTATCCCACAAACATAACTAGAGCTAGTAGACCTTAGTAGATTTTGTACATATTCTACATTAGGTTTGGTTTCCTGAAGGAACAAAAACATTGAACAAAACTGCGAAATAAGCCAGAATAAGTAAGGAATAGTAGGGATATCTCTAGCATTTAAACCCCGACAATTCCATGAGAGGACGTTCATTGCTCCGGTAGTGGTTGATCTGGGTCAACCACAACCCTAGTAGTACCATCGTCATTGAGTGAAATCATCATGCCAAATTCAAAAACCATATCCTCGTCATTTGAACACAAAGTTGTTTCCGGATCATCTGAACTTGGCTCTTGTACCTTGCTTCGTTTCGTGTTCCAAATTTCATTGGCACCCGTTGGGGAGACCTTGGCTTGTCTCTTTCGAGGAGCTCGAGATGTGATATCACTCCCCGGCTCGACACCTAGATGATCGGCCATAGAAAAATCTGTGATTACCTTAGCTTTAAAGGTCGTATGAGCTTCACGAGGTGATATATTAAAACCCCCTTTAGCTTCCCACTTCAAACCTGCGTTTCTTGCGTTTATTGCGAACCTGTTGAACACTTTCTGCCTTGCAATAGATAGCTGCTAGTCGAGAGACTCCTTATTAACTGCCCATCCAGTCTCTTTTTACCCCGAAACATAGCTGAGGTACATCGAAGGTCAAGAACAATCTGCCGAGCCGAAGCGTTTATTTGTGTATGAGAGGTTGTAGACTCTTGATTGGAATCCGAGTATAAATTCGAGATTTGAAGTGGGCTTGTTGGAGAATAAATTGCATCAGATTGTTGGTTGCATATTGGTGGCTCAATGGGGTCGTGAACCTACAACAACGGGTTGGGTCGGCCAAAATAGGGGGGAAATGCGGAACCTGTTGTTGATAATGTTTGAGATATTGCGAAATTCTATTGGTTCCGATTCGCTAGAGATGGAACAAGCTTGAAGACGCTCGTGAAGTGGTGGGTCAGGTTCCCCTCCGAGGTGTTCTGACTCTGGTTGTGGCCTGCGATACCAATCACTCGACCCGCCTCATCCGGACCTGGACGAGCCCGCATAGTCCAACCTTGGTGAACCAAGTCTTCCAAAGTACCCACGTCAGTATTTTAACCTAACCTAGAAGAAGCGTGGACCATGTTTGGAGCACGGGGCCTCGTGAGGAACCGAAACAAATCCCCCTATATCTCACGCTGACCTCTGGGCCCTCTCACCTAAACCCAAAGTGCTGAATAAACTTCAGTTGTTTGCGCCATAATTATCGTGCTGATTGGAGGGAAAATGAGAAGGCGGATTTAAGGGCTGGAGGGAGGTAATTTAAGTCTAGCGGTGGAGCTTGTGAAGCTGTGGCCCCCCGTTGGCGACATGATGGATGCACGGGCTTCCAGATCAACCCCAAATCTTCTTCCAGGTGTAAATAATTTTGATATGGAAAAATTACCCATCTAGGATTTGAGTAGGGTTGCCTAAAGCTGCAAAAGTCTTCGGCATCCCCACTTATCAATATGGATTGTTATATGAAATAAGAGCATATTACCTTTGATTATCGTCACTTTTTTTTACTTTTTGGTGAAAGTGCAAATTAAGAACTAAGAAGGTTGCGTTCTATTCATTTTTAAAATATAAGTTTTAGGTTCAATTAGTTCAGATAATTTCAGGTCAAATAAGGTCTTCTACCACACTAAAAAAAAGGGTCAGTCAAGGTCAATAAGTTCTGATAAGTTCAAATAAATTTAGATAAGATAAGTTCATGATTTTTCAGGTGAAGAGAACGCATCCCAAATGCTTATCTGATGGATTTAGGAGCGTCTATGCTTCCTTTTTGTAGTTTCACTCATGATCGTTTTTTAACAGATGAGCAAAATTAGATTTCGGTAATATTGAAACTTCCTTACTAGAGGTGATCAAAATGCAGGCCGGAAAGGGCCAAATTTCGGCCAAATTTTTTTGCCCAAAGCCCGTTTTTCAGACCAAAACCGGGCCTTAAACTTAGACTAAAAAGTTAATTTTGGCTTGTCCAAAACCCTTCCCAAATCTAAAAAATTTGGGGTCGGCAAGGCGCGAATTGCGGGCCGAACCTCTATTCCTTTCATGTAAAATAAATTTGATCAACTTGCTCGCAACCACATTTAAAGGCGAACATGAGACGAGAAAGTATTTGTGTATAACAAATATTAGGTTGTCTAATAACACATTAGAATAATATGAATTTTTTTTTAAAAGTTATTATATAGTATATATTTTATTTGATGTTGGTTATTTGATATCTAATTATCATATCGGGTGGCTGCTACTCCCTCCGTCCCATAATATAAGTCTTGTTTTCTCTTGCACAATCTTCAAGATGTATGTCTGACCTTCGATATCTCCAATTTCGTATTTAGAAAAAATATAAAAAGTCGATATTGTGAAAGTACATGTTATATTAAAGCGAATCTAGCAAGATCACACATGAATGTGTTTTTTTTGTATATATTGATTAGAATATTTGGTCAAAAAATTTACATTTTGACTTCCGAAAAGCAAATAAAACTTATATTATGGGACGAAGGTAGTATATTTATATGTTGACACCATTAATAACAGTCCCTCTTGCAAGAGACGGTCTAGATTAATGCTTAAAATTAGGCGCAGCCTAAAAGGCCCAATAGCACTAGAAGCTAGTCCACAAATCAAAGGAAATCAGACCCAAAAACAAAAACACCGCAACTTACAAAAACGAAACAGAATTAATGCGTTTCACCTGAAAGTTACCTCCTCAGGGGGAGTAGTCTTCGGGTACATAAGTAATAACGTTCTGCTCCATTCCTTAAGTAGAAAACCCGTAGAAAATAATATGTTAACTGCTTGGATAACCGATTTGCCAATGTTATCCCAATATAGTTTGAAAAAATTCGAGGAGAAACCATCCATCCCCTAGTGATTTGTCCGGTGCAATCAAAAACATGGCATCGTGAATTTCCCGGGAAGAGAACAAGCGCAAACAAGCAAGCCGAATCCGATGCCGATAAGGTAGACAGGTGTAATTCGCATAGAACTAGATTAATCTCCTCACTATGTTGTTGGGAATCCATTGACATTGTAGTGGGAGGAATATAAATGTCATTGAAATGATGAATAAGTAGAGCTGCAATGTCCTATTGATTATCAAATCAAGTACTAGTAGCATCCCGCAACATGTAAATATTATCACGTTACTTTCTTTGACGTAACCGATTAAACAAAAAATTCGAGTGAAGGTCCCCAAAAGAAATATGCTGAGTCTTAATGCGCTGTTTCCAGTACTTGAAAGCCAAAGATGCTTCATCTAGTAATTGCCCACGGCTGCCTAGTAGTGATGAACCCTGGGAGACAGTGGTTACATTGCTTCCTAGCTCTTGTAGTTGGTCAAAAGTGGACTTCCAATTGACGCCCCAAAAGAGCCGCTTGTTAAGGCACTAGCTTTTAAGACGATCTCGAAGAATCAAGAGCTTACGAGAAAGAACATACATCGGAGACCAAGCCACTTGCATGCCCCAAACCTCTGTGACAATGGTGCGAACTTCCGGCCTTTGGAGGCACCAATTCTCCACTTGATAAGGACGGACTTTGCAAAGTGTTGGGGCGACTGTTTGAAGAAAGATTGGAGCATGGTCAGAATGGAGGATCGGAAAATTCCGTATTATTGTGTCCGGGAATTCGTCCAGCCAACCCGAGGAGGCATAGGTCCGATCTAAATGTTTCGGTACTAATGAGGTTTCCTCTCGATTATCAGACCAAGTAAAACGAGGGCCATGGAACGGGATGTCAAAAAGGTTGAGAGTATGTTTCCGACTAACTATGTCGTCCCATCGTCGAATTAAAGTAGAACCACCAAACTTATCCGAGTATTGATCTACTTGGTTAATATCCCTGATAATGAGATAGTTGGTGTGAGATCGAAGTATGTGATGTAAATCATCCCAGAGCAAAGAGCGATGTTGAAATTGCGCTTCACATACAAAAAAAATGTGCCATATTTTCCCATTACTTGCCGAAAGTTTACAGAAGACAAAATGGCGAGATCGTCGAACTGCATCAACTTGGAAGGGGCTCCAACAAGAAACTGCTAAACCGCCCCTAGTATCCTCCGCATATATCCCACAAATATAACTAGAGCTAGTAGACCTTAGTAGATTTTGTACATATTCTACACTAGGTTTGGTTTCCTGAAGGAACAAAAACATAGAACAAAACTGCGAAATAAGCCAGAATAAGTAAGGAATAGTAGGGATATCTCTAGCATTTAAACCCCGACAATTCCATGAGAGGACGTTCATTGCTCCGGTAGTGGTTGATCAGGGTCAACCACAACCCTATTAGTACCATCGTCATTGAGTGAAATCATCATGCCAAATTCAAAAACCATATCCTCGTCATTCGAACGCAAAGATGTTTCCGGATCATCCGAACTTGGCTCTTGTACCTTGCTTCGTTTCGTGTTCCAAATTTCATTGGCACCCGTTGGGGAGACCTTGGCTTGTCTCTTTCGAGGAGCTCGAGATGTGATATCACTCCCCGGCTCGACACCTAGATGATCGGCCATAGAAACATCCGTGATTGCCTTAGCTTTAAAGGTCGTATGAGCTTCACGAGGCGATATATTAAAACCCCCTTTAGTTTCCCACTTCAAACCTGCGTTTCTTGCGTTTATTGCGAACCTGTTGAACACTTTTTGCCTTGCAATAGATAGTTGCTAGTCGAGAGACTCCTTATTAACTGCCCATCCAGTCTCTTTTTACCCCGAAACATAGCTGAGGTACATCGAAGGCCAAGAACAATCTGCCGTGCCGAAGCGTCTATTTGCGTATGAGAGGCTGTAGACTCTTGTCTGGAATCTGAGTATAAATTCGAGATTTGAAGTGGGCTTGTTGGAGAATAAATTGCATCAGATTGTTGGTTGCATATTGGTGGCTCAATGGGGTTGTGAACCTGCAACAACGGGTTAGGTCGGCCAAAATATGGGGGAAATGCGGAACATGCTGTTGATAATGTTTGAGATATTGCGAAGTTCTGTTGGTTCCAATTCGCTAGAGATGGAACGAGCTTGAAGACGCTCGTGAAGTGGCGGGTCAGGTTCCCCTCCGAGGTGTTCTGGCTCTGGTTGTGGCCTGCGATACCAATCACTCGGCCCGCCTCATCCGGACCTGGACGAGCCCGCATAGTCCAACCTTGGTGAACCAAGTCTTCCAAAGTACCCACGTCAGTATTTTAACCTAACCTAGGAGAAGCGTGGACCATGTTTGGAGCACGGGGCCTCGTGAGGAACCGAATCAAATCCCCCTATATCACACGCTGACCTCTGGGCCCTCTCACCTAAACCCAAAGTGCTGAACAAACTTCGGTTGTTTGCGCCATAATTATCGTGCTGATTGGAGGGGAAAAGAGAAGGCGGACTTAAGGGCTGGAGGGAGGTAATTTAAGTCTAGCGGTGGAGCTTGTGAAGCTGTGGCCCCCCGTTGGCGACATGATGGATGCACGGGCTTCCAGATCAACCCCAAATCTTCTTCCAGGTGTAAATAATATTGATATGGAAAAATTACCCATCAAGGATTTGAGTAGGGTTGCCTAAAGCTGCAAAAGTCTTCGGCATCCGCACTTATCAATATGGATTGTTATATGAAATAAGAGCATATTACCTTTGATTATGTCACTTTTTTTACTTTTTGGTGAAAGTGCAAATTAAGAACTAAGAAGGTTGCGTTCTCTTCACTTTAAAAATATAAGTTTTAGGTTCAATTAGTTCAGATAATTTTAGGTCTAATAAGGTCTTCTACCACACTAAAAAAAAGGGTCAATCAAGGTCAATAAGTTATGATAAGTTCAAATAAATTCAGATAAGATAAGTTCATGATTTTTCAGGTGAAGAGAACGCATCCCAAATGCTTATCTGATGGATTTAGGAGCGTCTATGCTTCCTTATTGTAGTTTCACTCATGATCGTTTTTTAACAGATGAGCAAAATTAGATTTCGGAAATATTGAAACTTCCTTAATAGAGGTGATCAAAATGCAGGCCGGAAAGGGCCAAATTTCGGCCTAATGTTTTTTGCCCAAAGCCCGTTTTTCGGACCAAAATCGGGCCCTAAAATTTAGACAAAAAAGTTTTCCTTAAGGTGATGTCCTAAGATACTTAGGGTTCTGTCTTTAAATAATAGCGACAACCACAATGACTATTGATTCATATATAGGAGACAAGACATTCTACACAACACAATGGCTCTTGCGTCTCGGTATGGATTAATCGCCCAGACTATAGAGGCTCACCATGGGATAATAAACCGATAAGGTACGAGGGATGACGGTATTGTATTTCTTGGAATGATTTATTCGGAGAGAACAATTGAGACAAACGATCGATCAATAATCCCTCCGACGCTCTGTATCTTGGGCATATTTGGTTGGATGAAACCCTCTAACCACTACATTGAATGAGATAACGTCCAACAATCACCATTGGTGTCTCTTAATTAGGAATGAATACACGGCATTATTGCATTGGTCGATTTAAGCACATGATCCAACACTTTAGGCTTAGAACACCGTACGACTTAATATGGAAATCAAATAATAGGTAGATTTCCTTAGGGTCATGTCCAATGATACTTAGGGTCATGTCTTTAAATAATAGCGACCAACACAATTACTATTGATTCATATATAGGAGACAAAACATTCTACACAACACAATGGCTATTGCATCTCGGTATGGATGAAACCCCATATCATAGTGGCTCACCATGGGATAATAGGGCGATAAGGTACGAGGGATGATACTATGTCGTTATTGTATTTCTTGGAATGATTTATTCGGAGAGAAAAATTGAGACAAACGATCAATAAACCCTCCGACGCTCTGTGGTTGATGAATAGTGCCAAAAAGCAAATGGTGCAACTAAAAAAATACGGAGGTAGTATTTAATAAACACTAATCTTTATTTCGTAGTAGAAATTAGAAAGCGTGTTTTAGCTACCCTACATTCTAAGTTAAACATTTATTCTGTGTCAAAACTGTTTTCCTATCAGCAAATGTAAACATACGTGTATCTTATTTTTGTCTTTCTTTTGCGTACCATAATACATAAACAATTGGGGAGAAACATTTGACGTGCTGATACCCGCAGTCTCCGTGGTCACTAGTCCTGATATGAAACTCACTTGCATCAACGCGGTGCAGGATCGAATCCTTTGAAGGCGAGCAAAGTACCCCCTTTTTGTAATTTTTTTCTGGGCAGCGTAAGATTTTATTAGATCATTATATTATTATTTTTATTATCTAATTTTTGTCCATTTCTACGTTATTTAGAATTATCATTTACCACATAAAATGATATTTTTAACCCAAATATGACAGATTTCTCTTTAAATGTTTTGATCCATGACAAACGTGTTTGTACACAAACGTCAAAAAAAAATGTTTGAGACATGACATACGCTTTTAGGGCACATTTGGGCCAAGGCCCATATGCCTATTAAACGTTTGTTCCGCGGTGCAAACGTCTACTAAAGAAGTTTATACCATTGAATTATTATTTTGAATTATTATTATTAATCACATATTGTTACTAATGATATTTTGATCCCAAACATGACAGTTTTTTCAAAATTAATACTAGCAATTTTATCTAATGTTTGTCATAAATTTTCATTCTTCCTAAAACATGATTATACAGTCATTGTTAATTTGAATCCGGATAACAAACCACAATCTAAGTTCGCTGGATCAACATGATAGTTGAAGCTTTCTTTGTTATTGGAACATAATAGTTGGGTCATCACCCAAAGCCATAAAGTTGGGTTATCACCCAAATCTACATAGTTGGGTCATCACCCAAAGGCCGATAGCTGGGTCATCACCGAAAGCCCCATAGTTGGGTCATCACCCAAGAACCCCCCAAAATTGAAACAGCCAATAGTCAGGCCCTGTTGAATATGATAAAACACTGAAAGAACCCCGAAATCGATTAAACGGAAATCGAGATTGAAGAACATGATGGTTTTGTTCATGCGAAATGGAGTATAGACCTAAATCAAACAAATCAAGACAACTAAAATCGAACTTTTCCCAAAACCAAAACCCTAGATTTGTAAAGAAGACTGAAATCGAGCTTTCCCTAAAAGCACACTTCCACCCTTGGTGTTTGCGTGAAGAAGATTCACTTATGCGTGAAGAGTAGAGTAACAAAAGAGCAGTTAATTGATCAAAAATGGTCGAGGAAGGAGATGAGATGGGTGGAGAGAGAACGCAGGGAAGGAAGTTGTTCATCGGGGTTTAGGGGGAAAAAGAGGAGAGAGAAAAAAAGATGGGAAAATTTTTTTTTGGTCAAAATAATTAATTTCAGAAAAATAAAATATTAATTTTTAGGATTTTCTTATTAATTTTTTGGAATTTACAAAATTATTTTAAGTATTTATCATAAATATTTCTGATTTTAGTAAAAGAAATGAAAATGAAAATGGAACCATGAAGTTGGCCAACGTGTGGTGCGTGGCCTTTGACTTCGGTTGAAACTTTTGGTGGTCATAATTTTGGTATGATCACTGAATAATCATCCTTACTTTTACCTCTTCGATCCAAGTTTTTTTTCCCCAAGAGCAATCATTTTTTGTTATAATATTGGGGCATGTTTCTCATGCCGAAAGCCATGTAGGTCCGCTTATGTTAAAGCCTAAAGGGATGACTAGATCCATTTGCGCAATTATATGGTGACTTTGGTATCTGCGCAAAATTTATTAGCTCCTCACTTTGATGCATTTTTCATGATCTTCACATAAAAACTCTACATTTGCCGCCTTTAATTTGGAGGAAAGAGAGAAAACATATGGAAGAGAAACAGAAAGTGGTTTTACATGGAATGTGGGCAAGCCCTTTCGTTAGATGGGTGAAGATTGCCCTTAACATCAAGGGCATAACATACGAATATGTTGAAGAAAGCATGACAAAAAAGGGTCAATTGCTACTTGAATACAATCCAGCTTACAAGAAAGTCCCTGTGCTTGTCCATGATGGGCACCCTATTACTGAGTCATTAGTCATCGTATGTTATATTGATGAAGTTTGGAAGGGTTCACCTCAGTTCTTGCCACAAAATCCTTACTCAAGATCTATGGTGCACTTTTGGGCAGATTTCATGCTGAAGCAGGTACACTCTATTAGTTTTAACTAGACCAGACTCATTGGAAGTGAGGTTACCTTACTCCTAAAGTGTCACTAGTATATACTCCCTATGTTTCTTTTTAATGGTTAAACTTTGAGTGTTGACACTATTTACAATTTTATGTTTGACTATTATTTATGATTAATGGGTAAGGAAAATATAGTAATGTGAGATTTTGTTTGATTTGTATTGATATGTACTTTTCGAATATCAACTTTATTTTATAATTTTACAAATGCAAATTTAGAGATATTAGTGTTCAAACATTTATATTGACAGTGTAAAAGGTAAATTCTAACTATTAAAAAGAAACAAATGGAGTAGTGTTTAATCTCATAACCTTGAAGTTAGAAACCACTGGACCAAGGCGGCAAGGCTTACTTGGTACTTCAGATATGAGTTTGATTATGTGTATTAATGTGCCAAATGGCAATTGGTAAAATGGCATAGTAGTATTTATGTGAATAGTAAAATGCCAATTAATATGAAGCGAAAGTATCACAGTACTATTTATTTGAAAAAATAGTACTATCTCTTTGAGTTTTTGTTTAATTCGTTGTTTTAATTTAACTCTCACAGTTGCGGATGCAAAATTTTGACGGGTAGTATTCTAGACAACCTATATTTTAGAACTATATAAAGTTGATATTTTGAAAATATACATTGAGACATATCCAACGTCTTACACGATAATAATCCGTACTATGGCTGATGATCTCATAATAATCAGAACTATGGATTATTCCTAATAATCCCAATAATTTGGGGTGTTTTTTCAAAATAATCCAGTGATTTGAAAAAACTGATTTAAAATTTCTAAAAATGATGTATCAAACTCTAGTCGGCTAGATAAAGGGAGGAGACACAAGAGGGAGTGAGAAAACTGAAAAAACAAACAGAAAAACAACTAATTAAATACGTTACTGGACACTTGAGATTATTTTGGGAAGACTACCCCCATGATTGCAATTTGTAATTGAAGGTGCAGGTTTTTTACCTAAACTTATATAGCTGAATATTAGATTTAATTGCACCTAATCATGAGTCATGATGTTATCTAATTGGATTTCATCTATGATCAATCCTTATTAGAATTGATTAGCTCTCAAACGTATTTCTTTTATCGAGAACACACCTTTAAATAAAGGTATCTAGATTTTTATTATATGTGTAAAAAAAATCTTACGAGTATAAAACTCACTATTTACTTTCCCGAATCTGCCGCTTGATGGGAATAAGCCAACATGATCTTAAATTTTCCCTCAGATACCGTCTCTCTCTTAGATAACTCTGCCCGGCCCAAAGTCTATTCATGTCTTGGAGGGCCATCATCTAGAAAGTAGAACCACGTGTTTCTTGCGTCTCTTCGTGTTGATTGTGGATTTGTGGTTGATCATAGCCCAACTCATACCCCTCGTCTAAGTCATGGAATGAGTAATTGAGAAAGTGAAGATGGGGCCCATATGCATAATGTATAATTCGAAGTTTATAATTGAAATATCTTAAAAACTACAAAGTAAAATAAAATAAATCACCAATGGTCATATAATTTTTTGAGTTTTATAAATGTGACATCTATTTTTGTTATATTCGACACATTTTTTAAGTTATTTATTTTCTCTTTAAATTTTATATACTTGAGTTTTTATTTTGGAATGATGTTCTTATTTCACTGCATGAATGATGCTCATTTGTCAAAATAGGCCGTGATGCATGATAAACTTTTGTAAGATGGAAGAAAACGTTGATAAGAGAGAGGAATGACATGTTTGTTTAGATCATGAGTGGACATACTCTAACCCTATTAAAAATTGCCTTGACCTAAAATAACTTGAAATCGATTAAAAAAGTCTATGTTTTGAAACACGGGTTTGAGACCATATACCCTAAAACGACCAAACTCGATCAACTTGAGAAGAAAGTTGGTCAAATTTAATCCAAATGGATTCTAATTAACCAGACCCATTGTTTTTCTAGGTTTATACTTGAGCTTTGATGAGTTTTAGTTTTGAACTTTGGAAAAAAATGTTAAAATTGTGCTTGTTTTAGTACTAATGTTTAACATTGTATTTGTATGATATCATATTAGGATAATTTATTACTTTTATTTTGGTGTTTTAGTAGACAATACTGCTAAATCAAATTCAACCTATCAGAACCAACTCAACCAAAAATTTAAGCTAATGGTTGGAATCCTAGGAATAGTTTTATACTTTATCACGCCCCCTCACGCGACTTTGATACCATGTCAATTATCAAAGGACCAACCCAACCAAAAGTTTAAACTAATGGTTGGAGTCCCAGGAATAGTTTTATACTCTATCACAACCAAGTCCTTTGATAATATGAGTTGTTCAAGTTACAACCATTTACCTATTTGTATTAGGCCCACTCATATATACAATATATCTATTTATTAATTGCTTAATACTTCCTCTGTTTTTTTTTAGTTGCAACATTTGTCTTTTTACATTTACCGATACACTTATTTGAACGTTAATATCTCATATTGGGTGTAAGTAAAAATTATAAAAATTTGATATTTGGAATCATCGCATTGAGACGAATCTAACAAGACCCCACTTGAGTATATTTTCTCTTATATAATGGTGCGAGATTACTTATCAAAGTTGGTTGATGAATAGTGCCAAAAAGCAAATGTTGCAATTAAAAAAAATAGAGCTAGTATAAGACACAAGTAAATGGTGCGAGATTGCTTATCAAAGCTGTTTTCATACTCATGCTCAGTATGAAAACTTAAACCACGCTTTTGACCTGTTTGAAAAATTCCCCAACTAAATAATCTGCACTGGTCTTAAATAATGTTAAGGTTGTTTACAATTTGTCAATAAAATTCTAATTATCATCATTTGTGCATTAAATTTTGTTAATAATAAGGTCTTGTATGTAACATTAATTAGTGTACATAAATTGCTACAGCTTCACATGTCTCTCAGAAAGCTTGTAGCTAGTCATCATGAAACAGAAGAAAAAAAGAGCATCACGGAATTCCAAAAGAACATGAACATTTTGGAAGAAAACGTGGAGATTATATTTCCATGCGACGTACCTTCCTGTGGTGAAGATATGGGCATGTTAGACATGTTACTTTCTACTTTGCCAAACGCCATCTACGCCATTGAAGAAGCTTTGAATGTGACGTTAATGGAACCTAAAAAATATCAATCGACATTCTCAAGGATGGAAGCTCTTTCTCGCCTTGCTGTAGTAAAAGACACGGCCCCACCTCAGGAGAAGTTGGTCAGATTTTTTCGAGCTTATAGGCATTTTTATTGCGATAAAAAGTAGAGAACCTCATTGTGTTAGTACTGATATTGTTTACCTAAAGTATTGATGAATTATGTCGTTAGTAGGCCTACTGGCTGATCTTGGGCCAAATAATAATAAGGTCAAGTTTCGAATCTCCAACTATTGGAATGATTCAAATATTGATTGTTATTTTTCTAGCTAAAGTCTAGCGTCAATTAGTAACTTGGTGGTTAATGTTTTACTAAGTCAATTACATGTTTATTTTAGTTGAGTATTATTAGGAGATAGTGGGCATGTTCACCCATTTTTTGTGTCACGTTCCTAGACTAAGTTTGAGAGTTAGTTCTATTTAGGTCTTTGTACTTCATGCTTTTGATGAAGATCAACTATCATTTCTTCCACTGCTAATCTACTATACTCTCTCCTCACTTTATTTTATTCTTTTGTCTTTAATATTACATATTCTACATGGTATCAAGAACATTAGGTTAGATCCAAAAAAAAAGTAGAGAGAAATGAAGAAGAAAATGAAGAAAAAAAAAGGGTAGAGAACGAGTGTTCCAACAAAAAATATTTTTTTAAAAAAAAACAGTAGGAGAAAATTTATGAGTGTTTTATGTGTTTAACCATGGCAAGTAATGGTTTTACTTAGATGTGTTGATGGGTTCCCTTTTAGCCTATGAACATGGATTTTAATCTTGTGGAAAAGAGGGCAAAAATTATTTGAGGTAAAGATCAAGTAATCTCTACGACTGTGGAAGTCAGATAAGCAACAGTCTGATAGTGTGGAAGTCGTACTCAACGCAGAGACGGTTTCCGAAGTTGTAGTAGTGGACGTAGCCAATTTGCAAGACAACGTCAAAATGAGTTTATGGAGAGATGTGCTCTATTGAGTGAAGGTTGGTGATAATGTGCATCAACAAATTAAATTATGGTGTTGGTGATAATGTGCATCAACAAAAGAGGTATGTGGTGAGAAGTGCATCACAAAATGTGATAAATTCTTCACATGTTAATGGAGAGAGGTGCTCCATGAATATTAAGAACACCAAAATTGATGGTGATGAGATGTGCATCACAATTGAAGAGAAGTGCAGAGAAGTGCTTCATTCATGATCTTTACAAGTTTGAATCAAAGGAGAGTGTTGGAATGATTCAGATATTGATTGTTATTTTTCTAGCTAAAGTCTAGCGTCAATTAGTAACTTAGTGGTTAGTGTTTTACTAAGTCAATTACATGTTTATTTTAGTTGAGTATTATTAGGAGATAGTGGGCATGTTCACCCATTTTTTGTGTCACGTTCCTAGACTAAGTTTGAGAGTTAGTTCTATTTAAGTCTTTGTACTTCATGCTTTTGATGAAGATCAACTATCATTTCTTCCACTGCTAATCTACTATACTCTCTCCTCACTTTATTTTATTCTTTTGTCTTTAATATTACATATTCTACATGGTATCAAGAGCATTAGGTTAGATCTAAAAAAAAGGTAGAGAGAAATGAAGAAGAAAAAGAAGAAAAAAAAGGGTAGAGAACGAGTGTTCCAACAAAATTTTTTTTTTAAAAAAAAAACAGTAGGAGAAAATTTATGAGTGTTTTATGTGTTTGACCATGGCAAGTAATGGTTTTACTTAGATGTGTTGATGGGTTCCCTTTTAGCCTAGAGGTGTCAAAAACTGGGCCGACCCACGGGTGAACCCGCATGCGACCCAGACCCAACCCGTTTCCGAGCCGAGAGTGGTCGGTTGGAAAGACGACCCATTCCGACCAAGTGTTCACCCGTGCCCGGTTTAACCCGTGGAATTAGTAACCCAACCTGAGTTTGGCCGACCCAGTTGTACCCGCACCCAGTTGCACCCGTGAATAACGACCCAGACCCAACCTGTTTCCGACCTAAAATGACCCGCACCCAACTTCACCCGCCAATGACCCGATTAAACCCACCCGGTTATCACCCAACCTAGTTATCACCCAACCCAGTTACCACCCAACCCGATTTGTGACCCAACCCAGCTATCACCGACCCAGGTTCGACCCAACTCGGCTATCACCGACCCGGTTGTGACCCAACCCGGCTATCACCGACCCGGTTGTGACCCAACCCAGCTATCACCGACCCGGTTGTGACCCAACCCGGCTATCACCGACCCGGTTTCGACCCAACCCCGTTAGCACCCGACCCAACTAAACCCGAGCTCAATGCCATTCCGACCCAACACCATTTATTTGTTTTTGGGGTGCAAGACCGAAGACGTATAAGATTACCATTTATTTCAAGTTTTATCTTTCTTTTATTTTTTTCAAAAATCGATGGAACACATTTTTTGATTTTTTCGACAAGTACATTAATATTTGGAGTAGTTCTCGATTAGGCGGAGGCCGGAGATGAAACACATAGTTTCGTTGTTAGACATGCATTTAAGCCATGACTTCCGTACACCATAGGGCATAATCCATAAGGTATCTTAATTCTTAACCTCCAACTTTTTCTTAATTTATGTAAATAGTTGAATTGAATTAATCATTATGTACATTTTCAGCCCATTTATATTTGGAACGTGTTAGAACGTGTTTGAACAAGTGTGTTTGAACGTGTTCATTATGTACATTTTCAGGCCCATTTTCGGCCCATTTATATTATCCATAAGACTTACTTAATGTTTAAACGTGTTCGGTCCTTGTTACTTAATGTTTTAATGTCTAATAAAGAAATAGTGAAGACGTCTCTCTCTAACGATCAAACATTTGTTTTACTTAGTATTTAATAAATATTAGAAATAAAATAAATAAAATCGGACTTAAAGTATTAAATAAAAAAAATATATGAAATCAAAATTGAACAAAAAGCGCCATTAATCATTCCAAGCTTCCAACATCTTTACAAAATCAGCAACCCTAATATAAAAGGGAAACATCCATTACATCCAACAAGTTAGATTATCATTACTAATAAGCAAAAAAAATTACATAATGATCATCATTTACATGGCCCAACAAAGCAGCAAAAGTTAGTACAAAAAATTCCAATATCCTACCAAGGCAGCCACTAATACTCCCCTTCAATTCCAAAAAATTTCAAAAAGTTAGTACAAAAAGTTGGTATCTCATGACCTTCATCAATTTTGCACTTGATGTACCTGAAATTATAAACTCAAAAATTTCTAAATAAAAGAATATTAAAAATAAATACCAAAGATAGATTTTTGAGAGAAATAAGGCAGCAAAAAAGAATAAAATATCTAAAACATTTGGTATAAAAAAATAGCTCTCAGGTACAAATTTCACCTCATCATCGAGCACTCGACTCTAATTGACAACACAACTTAACACGACAAGAAAGCCAGCAAAGAGACACAAGCATCATCAATACCAACCAAGTATGTATCATGTTCAATTAAGGCGACAACGAAATGAGAGATGCATTGTGACACTAAGGGCAAAACAAGTGTGTAAAGTTAAATGTTGGCAAAAAAAGTCGCTAACAACCATAGGGCAAAGGTGGAAGACAAGAGAAAGAACAACTACAGCTCTCAGGTACAAATTTCACCTCATCATCGAGCACTCGACTCTAATTGACAACATAACTTAACACAACAAGAAAGCCAGCAAAGTGACACAAGCATCAACAATACCAACCAAGTATGTATCATGTTCAATGAAGGCAGCAACAAAAATTAAGAGATGCATTGTGACACTAAGGGCAAAACAAGTGTGTAAAGTTAAATGTAGGCAAAAAAAGTCGCTAACAACCATAGGGCAAAGGTGGAAGACAAGGGAAAGAACAACTACAGCTCTCAGGTACAAATTTCACCTCATCATCGAGCACTCGACTCTAATTGACAACACAACTTAACACAACAAGAAAGCCAGCAAAGTGACACAAGCATCAACAATACCAAGCAAGTATGTATCATGTTCAATGAAGGCAGCAACAAAAATTTAGAGATGCATTGTGACACTAAGGGCAAAACAAGTTGTGTAAAGTTAAATGTAGGCAAAAAAAGTCGCTAACCATAGGACTCCAATTATCTTTGCGCAAGGGACATTAATTTATTAAGCAAAAGGATATTGAACAACTAAACCAAACCCAAAATACAGCCATCAACAATGGGCCAAAACAAAAACCAGCAAACCACCATCACCAAAACAGCCATCAATAATAGGCCAAAACAAAAACCAGCAAACCACCATCACCAAAACAGCCATCAACAATAGGCCAAAACAAAAACCAGCAACAAACCATCACCAAAACAGCCATCAGCAATAGGCCAAAACAAAAACCAGCAACAAACCATCACCAAAACTGACCATCAACAATAAGCCAAAACAAAAACCGACGAAACCACCATCACCCAAAACGGCCATGAAGGCATGAACCATCAAACAAAAACATCACAGTTTAAGGGATTGAATCATAATCAATATCAAAAGGCTCCGTATCCTTAACAACCTCAAGAGACTCCTCATCCTCATCCTTAGAATAACCAAATATCCAATTTTGGCAAGTCACTATAGCCTCAACATTTTTGGGCAGCAAACGTGTGCGGTACTTTGTTAAAATTCTGCCCCCCATACTAAATGAAGACTCGGAAGCCACAGATGTAATGGGGATAGCCAAAACATCTCTAGCCATCCGAGCCACAATAGGATAAACGGTCACATGAGATTTCCAATAAGCCAAAACATCAAAGTGGTCATCTTGATCAGGAGGAACATGTGGGGCATTGAAATATGATTCCATATCATTTTCAACACCCCTACTAGCAGCAACATTGGCACCAAAACTCTAAAAAACAGCAAAGTAAATAGTATATCACTAAACTATTCCCAAACGGCAATCACTAATAGATTAAAATGATACACATAATAGCTGACCTTTCCTAAATTGGCCTTCTTAAATGGACGGGCAAGTGACCTTGCAAAACTTGGAGTGGAGGACTCGGAGCCAGGTAGTCACGGAAGATGTAGTGGAAGAAGATTGTAGGTGAGAATAAACGGTAGCATAGTGCATATACAACTCACTAAAAGCATCAACTGACTTCTTTAACCTTACCATTAAGATCTTCAGGCAAATAAACAGTAGCATACAACTCATGAACAAAGTTTTTTTTGTAACGGGGATCAAGCATAATAGCAATAGTAAGAATTAGAGAATAATTTTGCCAATATTTGTTAAATTTTTGATACATAGGAGCCGCCATAAGACGAATAGAATCGGTTGGGTTTTCTTGAGCATAATACAAAAGACTTTCAATCAAAACAATATTCTCCACATATAAGTTAGCGGTGGGGTAATCGGAACCCGGAAAAAAAGACATGTAATATCATAAAACGGTTCAAGAAAATCACAAACATTTTGGACGAGTTTCCCATTCAAAATCACTTAAAGAAACATCTAAACCATGCTCAAGCAAACAATACCTATCTACGGCCTCCCTAGCTTCTAAACACCTACGAAGCATAAGAAAAGTAGAATTCCAACGAGTACGTACATCGCCAATTAACAAACCCGGAAAAACCGGTGTTGACATACTTAACACAATCATCAAACCTCTCTTTCCTAATGTTCGAATAAGAAACATATGAAACAACTTGTTGCAACTTTGTAACGGTTTTATCCATAAACTTAAAACCGGCTTGAACAATCAAATTCAATATATGGGCTGCACATCTAATATGAAAAAATTTACCAGAACAAGGCAGCATATTAGTCCTATTTAAGTCCCTAACCATTTCTTGAATCATAACATCATTGGCGGTAGCATTATCACAAGTTAAAGAAAACACTTTATCTCTAATATTCCACTCATCAAACAAATCAAGAGTAAACTTACCCGACTCCTTACCGGTGTGGGAACCGGGGAAAATGTCGAAAAACAAGAATTTTTAGAACGTAGCACCCAAGAGTTATCAACATAATGAGCGGTCAAAACAGTGAAACTAACATTGTTAAGAAGCGGGACCACAAATCACAAGTACAACAGATTTTTCCTTCTAAATTACCTATAGCTATTTTTAATTGAGTTTTAAGAGGGCAAGGCCGGATTAGTACAATGCTTAAGCATAGTATTCCTAGAAATATGTTTCACATTAGGATTCAAGTAAGAAAGTAATTCTCTATGCTTAGCATGCTCGACCATCAAAAAAGGATATCCATGACACATAATAGCTTCGGCAAATATACGACGGAAAGTTTTTTGATCATAATGAACCCCCGGGTTGAAGTTGCTTAACTTTTAAGTAAGGTTCACATTTTTCTAAGTGTTTATTTTGGTTATTAGTACCTTGTGTTCCCTCGGCCACGATAGGTTTTAACATTACGGTGCTTACATGTAGAAAAAATCTTACCATCTTACTTGTTTTAAACAAAGTAAAGTCTTTGCCAAACCTTAGGCTGTACGCCTCCCAAACGGGACGGGGTCATGGGTTTGGGGAGAAACGATTTCCTCATCAACGAGACAAAGAATTTGACCCAATAATAGAGTTGAGTGTCAATGGATGAGCCGAAAAACAAGTCAAACGTATTGAATTCTAGGGTTAGGGTTCGGTAATGTGTGGGGTTAGATCGGATTTAAGAGTCGAAGTCAAGTTTAATGGTTTAGGGGCGGGTTAAAGAATGTTCCGAGATCTCCCATTAAAAAAACAGTCACATAATGAATTTATTATTCAATTCAATATAAAAGAATTTATTCAATTTAATATACAACTATAATTATTATAACAAAATAAATGTTCCGCATCTCACATTTAGGGTTTAGGGCGGGGTTTAAGAATGTTTACAAAATGTATGTTCGAGATCTCACATAAAAAACAGTCACATTATGAATTAATTAATCAATTTAATATAAAAGAATTGGTTCAATTTAATATACAATTTTAATTATTTTACAAAATGTAAGTTCCATATCTCACATAAAAAAAACAGTCATGTAATGAATTATTCAATTTAATACAAAATAATTGATTCAATTTAGTATACATTTATAATTATTTTTACAAAATCTATGTTGAAAATGTCACATAAAAAAACAGTCACATTATGAATTAATTAATCAATTTAATATAAAAGAATTGGTTCAATTTAATATACAATCGGGGTTTAGGGTTTAGGGTTTTAGGGTTTAGGGTTTAGGGTTAGGGTTAGGGTTAGGGGTTAGGGTTAGGGTTTAGGGTTTAGGGTTTAGGGTTTAGGGTTTAGGGTTTAGGGTTTAGGGTTTAGGGTTTAGGGTTTAGGGTTTAGGGTTTAGGGTTTAGGGTTTAGGGTTTAGGGTTTAGGGTTTATCTCCCGACCCTAAACTCAAACCTAAACAAAAACCCTAAACTCTAGACCCTAAACGAAACCTAAACTCAAGCCCTAAACAAAAACCCTAAGCTCTAGACCCTAAAGCGAAACCCTAAACACAAGCCTAAACAATCAAACCCTAAACGGTCAAGCCCTAAATAGTCAAGCCCTAAATAGTCAAGCCCTAAACCTAGTCGAGGCCTAAATAGTCAAGCCCTAAAGGCTAAACAAAGCTCAAAAGATGTCCAATATAAACAAGAACCCGAGAAAAAAGCCCAAAACTTGCACCCCGAGAAAAAAGCCCAAAACTTGCACCCGGAAAACGACGGGAACATACATGGGCGATGAACGAGAACTTATGAACCCGGAGCGAGAGAACACAAACCCTAGATCATTTTATTATTTAACATAAATAAATTTTATTAATTTTATTATTCAATTTAAGTAAAAGTGTAAAATCAGGGGCTAGATTCTAGAACACAAACCCTAGATGATTTTATTATTCGGATCTCACATTTTCGGTACATAAATAAAAGGCAAAATAATACAAAAAAAGATAGAAAAAAAATCACTATGAAGAGCGAACTTGAAAAACGGTAGCAAACATGGCAAAAGATCCCAAAATAATCTAGATGCGGACACAAAAAAAAACAAGTAAAGTTCAAAAAAAAAGTATAGATATCGAGATCTCACATAGTAACATACTCACATTCATAATTTCACATTAAATTATAATTATGATTTATGAAGTTCGAGTCGATTTTAAGGCAAAATAAAAAGGCAAACATGGCTTTCTAACATACAAAGGCAAATTCGAGATCTCACATTTTCCGTATATAAATAAAAGGCAAAATAATACAAAAAAAGATACAAAAAAATCACTATGAACAAGCCGAACTTGAAAAACGGTAGCAAACATGGCAAAAGATCACAAAATAATCTAGTTACGGACACAAAAAAAACTTAAAAACATACAAAAAGTAAAATAGTAAAAAAGCGGAACTTTCTTGAAATAGCAAACATGGAAAAAAAATCTCACAATCTAGATCTCACATATTAGTAAAAAGCTGAAATAGCAAACATGGAAAAATAATCCCAAAATAATCTAGATGCGGACAAAAAAAACAAGTAAAGGTAAAAAAAAATATAGATCTCAAACAAATGTCACATGATATTCAAAAAATAGTATAGATATCGAGATCTCACATAAAAAAACTTTAAAACATAGCCACATACTCACAATCTCACATATTCCATATAAAAATAAAAAGTAAAATAATAAAAAAAAAGATACAAAAATAAATCACTACGAAGAGCTGAAGTTGAAAAAAAAGTAAGAAACATGGAAAAAAGATCCCAAAATAATCTAGATGCGGACAAAAACAACAAGTAAAGTTAAAAAAAAAGTATAGATCTCAAACACATGTCACATGATATTAGAAAATAGTATAGATATCGGATACGTAACATACTCACATTCACAATTTCAAGTAAAATAATAAAAAAATCAAGATCTTCAAAAAAAACAAGTAAAATTAAAAACAAACATCATATTCCGGTAAATCTGCAAACTGGACCGGCATATATTCCCACAATCACATGCGAGGGCGAGATCTTCCTAAATCTAAAAAAAAAAAAAAGGAAAACGAGAACTCTAGGAAAAAGAAAACTTACCTGGTGGTTGCGACATAATTTTTGAAGAATAAATTTGCGTTTTTTTTTTTTTTGCTTTATTTTGCTTCTTCTTGGGCCGAAAGCTTTGTTTTTTATGATCTTCACTTCTTAACGGCTTGGCAATCGGCCCTTAAGTCTTCAACCCTTCGAGCCGTGTGAAACCCGAATAAGAGAGATTATTACCCCAATCTACAATTTGCAAATAAAGAGTGAAACCGTAATAAGAGAGAGGAGGGGCGAGAGAAAAGAAAAGAAAATGAAGAAAATGAGAGATTAGATCGATTCGGGAAGTGAGGAAGTGAGGAAGTGAGGAAGTGAGAGGATGAGTCATGAGAGAAAAACTCAAAAACCTAATTCGGAGAGAAAAGCCGGAATGAGAGAGAAATGAAGTGAGGAAATGAGCGTGTGACCTAGAAAATTAGGTTTATATACCAAGGGGCATTAGGGGGAGGTTTAGGGTTAGATCAAGGGTTGAGATTTATTCATTTATGGTTAGATCAACGGTTGAGGTTTAGGGTTAGATCAAAGGTTGAGATTTAACCATTGTTTGAATGAGTGGGTAAGATTAATTTTTGTAAGTTCATTTAGGGTTTTTAGTAAAGATTTCGATTTTAGATTTCATTTAGACTAGAGTTCATTTAAATTTCATTTATAGTTCTTTTAGACATTTAGTATTAATTTGTAAATTTGTTTAGTAATACTAATTACTAATTATTAATATTATAAATTAATAAAATTACAAACTTTAGAAATTTAATTACTATTTTTAATTATGAACAAGATCATTAATGTAAAAATAATTATGAATGAGGTTTACTAAGCTTGTTTTAATAATTCCTACTTACTTTAAAAGTTCAATGAATAATGATGTAATTGTATTGATGACGAAAGTTTGTGAAACAATGAAAGTTTAAATTATTAATTGTTAAGTATGAAATGCATTAATGTGTGATTATTTAAGTAATGAAATAGACGGATTTATAGTATGCTTTGATTATTGTTAAAAGCGTGTAATAACATCGATGATCAATCGTATGATCATTTGATGGTTTTGACTTTTGATTAATGTCGAAGACAATCAATCTTAATATCTTATGATCAATTTGATTTATGTCGCTAAGCTAACTAACAAACTGTTTAAGTTTAATAGTCTATTGACTCTAATATTATAAGTTTATAATCAATAATCCTTATGGTTGTTACTTGTTACATGTTAGTTGTTACTTGTTACTTGAATACTTATGCAATCATCAATAAGAATAACTAAATAAGTGAATAACTAATAGAGTAATAGGCGATACTTAGGCAATAGGCCAACTTTATGATCATTTGATTTATGTCAACCTTAACGGCTTAAGCGAACGAAATTCGATCAATGTTTCATCCTCTCTGATACAATGACATGATTATTATTTCATATTGATTATAGACCATGATCTACTTTCATAGCTTCAATATTTCATCTTCATCCTTTAGTGATATAGTGTATGATTATGTATAATCTTACGAGCGATCATATGACATATTCGATTAAGTGATTAACATTGATGATTGTTACTTGTTGAGTTGTTCCATGATCGATGAAAAGTCGAACAATTTTATAATTACAAATTAATTAAGATGCTTTCATTAATGTTTTAACGTCAACCTAATTCTTTAATTCTAACTCTTTTTGTTGCTATATAGTAAGCTGATTCGATTTCGAGACAAAAGAGTAAGTAAGTCACTAACTAACAAAATGTTTAAGTTTAATAGTTTATTAACCCTAACACTATAAGTCTATTATCTATAACTCTATAATCAATAATCCTTATGGGTTTGTTTGTTGTTAGCTGTTACTTGTTACTTGTTATATGTTAGTTGTTACTTGTTACTTGAATACATATGCAATCATGAATAAGAATAACTAAATAAGCTGAATAACTAATGAGCGATACTTACTAGTTACTACTTAGTAACTTAGTCAATAGGCCAATTGCCAATAGCCGATAATGGTGAATGACCCAATAATATAAGTATAATTTATAAGTCTTATTGTAGTAACATTTCAAATTAATAATAATAATATAAGTATCAAACTATTAATGATTCAATGTATTATTAAAAAATTAACAATTACCCAACCACAATTCACAATATCGGTATAATTACGGATTACTATAATATACCACTATAAGTATAAAGTATAATGACTATAATAGTATAATCTATACCACAATATCATAATACGCCACGGAGCCGCCGGTTCGATATTTAGTCGTTCCAAGAACCAAGTCGGCAAGTCCCCACCGAGATCCGATTTTTGTCGACCCAACTCGAAATCCGATTTATTCGACCCAAGTCCCAAGTCATTAGATAGTCGATTTGTTGAACACTCAATTAATTCGAAGGTCGATTTATTCGACGCAATTCATTCCCATATCGATTTCTTCCGACCCAAGTTATTCCGATATCGATTTCTTTCGACCCAAGTAACCCGAAAGCCAATTTCTTCCAACCCAAGTAATTAGAAAGCCGCATTATTCCTACCCAACTTATTCGATATCGATTTCTTCCGACCCAAGTAACCCGAAAGCCGATTTCTTCCAACCTTAGTAATTAGGAAGTCGAATTATTCCGACCAAAGTTATTCCGATATCGATTCCGACCCAAGTAACCCGAAAACCAATTTCTTCCGACCCAAGTCATTTCGAAACCCGATTTCTTCCGACCCAAGTTATTCGATATCGATTTCTTCCGACCCAAGTAACCGAAAGCCGTTTTCTTCCGACCCAAGTCATTCGAAACCCGATTTCTTCCGACCCAAGTTATTCCGATATCTATTTCTTCCGACCCAAGTAACCCGAAAGCCGATTTCTTCCGACCCAAGTCATTCCGAAACCCGATTTCTTCCGACCCAAGTCATTCGAAAGCCGATTTCTTCGGACCGAGTTATTCGAAAGCCGATTTCTTCCGACCCAAGTCATTCGAAAGCCGATTTCGACCGACTTCACCTTATTCCATTCAGACCCAAATTCACCCAACCCGGATCTTGGCCGACCCGGTCTCACCCGACCCATTTCCGACCCGGTTCGAGATCCTCTCACCCGGTTTCACCCGACCCAAGTTCACCCGACCCACCCAGTTCCGACCCATGACACGGTGTCACCCCAGATTATTCCGACCCAAATCATTCCGACCCGGCCTGGGTCAACCCAAACCCAGCCAGTGACCCAGATTGACACCTCTATTTTAGCCCATGAACATGGATTTTAATCTTGTGGAAAAGAGGGCAAAAATTATTTGAGGTAAAGATCAAGTAATCTTTACGACTGTGGAAGTCAGATAAGCAACAAAAATCGGCGAAATTTTTTAATTTTAAATTTTAAATTTTAAATTATTGTCTCATGGGATTTTTTTGATACCGCATGGAGCCACCGTCGTGAGCATCTGATAGTGTGGAAGTCGTACTCAACGTAGAGACGATTTCCGAAGTTGTAGTAGTGGACGTAGTCAATTTTCAAGACAACGTCAAAATGAGTTTATGGAGAGATGTGCTCCATTGAGTGAAGGTTGGTGAAAATGTGCATCAACAAATTAAATTATGGTGTTGGTGATAATGTGCATCAACAAAAGAGGTATGTGGTGAGAAGCGCATCACAAAATGTGATAAATTCTTCACATGTTAATGGAGAGAGGTGCTCCATGAATATTAAGAACACCAAAATTGATGGTGATGAGATGTGCATCACAATTGAAGAGAAGTGCAGAGAAGTGCTTCATTCACGATCTTTACAAGTTTGAATCAAAGGGGAGTGTTGGAATGATTCAAATATTGATTGTTATTTTTCTAGCTAAAGTCTAGCGTCAATTAGTAACTTAGTGGCTAGTGTTTTACTAAGTCAATTACATGTTTATTTTAGTTGAGTATTATTAGGAGATAGTGGGCATGTTCACCCATTTTTTGTGTCACGTTCCTAGACTAAGTTTGAGAGTTAGTTCTATTTAAGTCTTTGTACTTCATGCTTTTGATGAATATCAACTATCATTTCTTCCACTGCTAATCTACTATACTCTCTCCTCACTTTATTTTATTCTTTTGTCTTTAATATTTCATATTCTACACCAACTTCTAGATTAAAACTAGTATTTTGGTCCGAGAGATTTCCCGGGTTAGTTTCAATTATCAAATACTTCATAAATTTCATAATTGATTTTATTAGCTTTTCGTAATATCCTGTTTAGTCCGAAACTGGAAAATGGACGTTATGGCATGAAAAGCTGTTTAAACAAAACTTCTAAGGAATTGGGAATAAAAATAACAATCTCGATGGAATTGGGGTGATCAAATGTTATTACTTAATAAAAGTGTTAGTGATCAAAAAGCTTGTGTATATATCTTTATAATTACATATAATATAAGACTTTATTATGTTTTACTTTGAAACATTAAGCATTAATTGTAGTGGATTAGTGGTTAAACTCTCACATTTCATTTCAAAAGGTCATGTGTTCGAATCCTAGTAACTACACATTGTTAATATTTTTAAATGAGATTATAAACATGTGTATTAGAAGCTTGATAAGAGTGTCACGTGACACGGTTTATTTAATAGAAACACCTTATAATATATTTGTATAGATTGAATGTTTTATCATTATGCTACACGATTATATATCTGATGATACTTATTAAAATTGTACAAATCTATTACATATATCTAATGATACTTATTAAAATTGTAGTTAGCCCGATTGATTACCATGCACGGCTACCGAAGTTGGCCTCACAAAGTACTTATAGATGGAAAAAAAAAAATACTCTAGCAAGCCATGCATGCATGTCCAAAATTAAGTATGGCAATTGGCAATATAGCATACTTCCTCCGTTTCGAATTAAATGCAACAATTCCACTTTTTCACTATTCACATTTTTCACTTTGACTAAAATTTGTTATTTATACATAATGAAAAACATAGTAAAGTGAGATCTTGTTAGATACGTCTCGTGACGTACTTTCATAAAATGTAATTTTTATAATTTTTTACTTATATGTAATTATAGATATTTGTTGTCAAAATAATGCCTCGGCATGCGTAAAAATGGATTTGTTGCATTTAATTCGGAACGGAGGAAGTATTAAAAGTATTATTGTATTAAGATACCGCTGACTAGTAATTAAAGCCGCCAACGGTAGATTAGCAAATTAAAAGCAAGGAGTACATGATCAGCTCATATGCTGAAAAGTGAGCACTGGTGCACAGATTGCAAGTTTTATTTAGTACTAACTAGTATTTTGGTCCGGGCGATGCCCCGGATCAGTACTATTATCAAATATATATTATTTATAAATTTCATAATTGGTTTTATTAGCTTTTCGTAATTTTCTATCTAGTGCGAAGAATAAAAAATGGACGTTATGCCATGATAAGTTATTTTTAAAAAAAACTTCTAAGAAATTGGGGATAAAAATAACAATTTCAATGAAATTGGGGTAAGAGAATGTTATTACCTTAATAAAAGGGTTAGAGATCAAAAAGCTTGTATATGTCTTTATAGTTACATATAATTATAAGACTTTATTATGTTTTACTTTGAAACATTAAACATTGAAATTGTAATGGATTAGTGGTTAAACTCTCACATTTTATTTCAAAGGTTATGGGTTCGATTCCTAATAGCTAACACATTGTTAATATTTTTAATGAGATCATAAACATGTGGCAAATATGTTGGAGCGTGCCATGTGGCACCATTCCTTTGATAGGAACGCCTTTTAATATATTTGTATTGATATTAATCTCGCACCGTACGTGATTATATGTTTGGGATTATCATTGATCAACCCCAAAGTAGGTCGACTCGGATATTTCCCGTACATATATCTATACAAATATATTAAAAGGCGTTCCTATCAAGAAGTCTTAACGTGCCACGTGACACTCTACTCAATCTTCTAATACACATATTTATAATTTCATTTACACATGTTTATAATCTCATTTAAAAATAATAACAATATGTAGTTACAAGGATTCGAACACATGACCTTTGAAATAAAATGTGAGAGTTTAACCACTAATCCACTATAATTTCAATGCTTAATGTTTTAAAGTAAAACATAATAAACTCTTATAATTATATGAAATCATAAAGACATAGACAAGCTTTTTGATCTCTAACACTTTTATTAAGTAATAACATTCTCTTACCCTAATTCCATTGAGATTGTTATTTTTATCCCCAATTCCATAGAAGTTTTTTTAAAAACTATTTGTCATGCCATAATGACCATTTTTCAATTTTGCACTAGATATAATATTAAGAAAAGGTAATTAAATCAAGTATGAGATTTATCAATAACAATATATTTGATAATTGACCCGAGGCATCGCCCGGGCCAAAATACTAGTTCCATAATGAAACCCTGAGAAGTTTGACCAGATTGTCCGACTGGAAAGACAACATTGCCATTTGCAATCTCATTGTCGTTTGGAAGAGGATCATAATCAAACAAGTTTGCAGTAATTTGAACGGCAGTCGCAGCTGAAGGCACATTCACTTGCGGCTTTTCAAGAGGGATGTTTTGGCCAGGGCTTATCGAAACATAGCTAATCCTGTCCCTATTAAAAAGTTGAAACCGTGATCCGATGCCAAATTGACCAAATATAATTCCATAACCTCAGCAGGATCTTCTCCATCTACATTGATCAGCACAAATGCACAATACTAATCGTAGCTTGAACATTGTCATTGAATTTCACCTTCACCTCTTTATATGCTTGATTGTTGGACATCTTTACTTATCATCTCCTACCAGTACGTACCTAAGCTTAAAATGATGCAAGATCTACGATTAGTACTCCCAGTCAACTATGCTTTTTCCATCTCTCACACACACATATTCATGTCTCGTAGGAACAAACTTATATAATATTTATATATCTTTAAGTTGATTATAACTTAATTAATATGTAACAAAGAGCAATCATCAAATCATAATCTTCATTTTCGTACCTTGCTAGCTAAGAAGTGTCAAAATTAAAGGTGGACAAATGAATATTGGATATAATGCATTATCAGCTATTACTATTTATGAACAAGGAGATCAGGGTACTTACCTTAAGTTTCAAGTGCTTCTATGTTGTACATACTCCAACCGGCTCCGTTGCAAAAATGACATTGCTTGGGAAGCTTTATATAGCGACCCAACTAGTCTTCTTTTTTGTTTTTTGTGTAAGCAAGGACCCAACTTACATTATTCGATGCTAATGATAATGGTAGATCCATATCTTATTCTTATCTTTTAATGTGGGTGTAGGGATCAGGCCTCATGGAATTCCATTCTTCGGGGCCTATCATAATTCCCACATGTCTATTAACTAAGATACATACTTCCTCCGTTTTTCACATTTGTCGAGACACAACTTTAACCGATAATATCTCTAATTGTATAAAAGTAAAATTATGCACGGGATATTTATCTTACTTTAAAAAGTTACAACACCTTTTCAAATACGAGTACCTAGCCTTCGGGCAACACCTAGGTTGCTGGATTTCTCTGTTAAAATACTTGACACACTTTTCCGGCATGTTGCCAACACATAAATTTAACTATTTATATCTCTAATGCTCTAAAGTAAAATTTATAAAAAGTTGATATTTTGAAAGTATATATCAAGACGAATCTAACAAGATCCCACATGAATATATTTTTGCTTAGGTAAAAATTACAGAACACGGTCAAAGAAGAGTGCGTGAATAGGCAAAAGTTGAACAGTGTCATCTATTTTGAAACAGATAAAGTATATCACAAATCGAAATTACGAATACAGCGATGAATGGATCTGTTTCTTTAATTGATTTTTAAAAAAAAATTGTCGTCATTTATTATAATATTTTGTTTCGAATATTACATTGGTCTGACCCATATCGTACACGAGTTAATCGTTGTTATACATTAAAATAAATATAGTTTGTTATCTATGAATATTTATATTCTTCAAGTAAAATAATGAAAAATTTATCATAAACCACATTTTATAGAACACTTTTTTGTGAGAAACCACCTTTTGTAAATATTTGGGCACCAAACCTTTATTAAAACTTTTTTGTGAGAAACAACAACTTTTTGGATTTGAAAAATAAACTTAAATTCTCCGTCCGTTGATCATCCCGCGCAATTTTTTCCTTACTTAGCATTTTCCTCCATTAATTTCGGCCACCCAACATTACCACTACAATCTCTTACTGCCATAGCATGCCATAATTGTCGACAACCGCACACACAACCCTCTCCCCTTCACGCACGAGTTGCCCAAATCTATTTCTCGCAGTATCTTGAAGATTCTCTTCCTGGATTTTCACATGACACTTTGGCGGGTTGACCATGATGATTTATTGATTTTGGGCGGTCTAACATACTAGTATGGAACTTGAACACCCACCATATGTGTGTGTTTATATATACATACATGTATATATATACATACATGTATATATATATACATGTATGTATATATATATTGACAGGCTAAAGCTGTATCACCTAATAAAAAATAAAACTAAGGTCCACTAACTGGGTAGTCAGGAAAGTCAGAATCGGATCGAATCCACATGGAGATATCTTTACTATTATATCTGAACTCTAATATTATACTAACTAAATCAGATAAAAATGAGTTGGTTTACTAAACTAATTGCAAATAATCAAATCGCAAATATCAAATAACAGAAAAACTAGGGAAACGGTTCACTGTGTAAAATCAATCAGGATATCATGAATGACCAAATAAAACTCAATAAATCAATCTAACTAGGGCACATGTAATTTCTCTCGAACATTTCCTCCCTCGAAGCTCACTATGCTGCTCTCACATGGTTATAGATCGCTAAGCCTACTATTGAGAGCCTATACAAAATCTAACCTCTCGGTCTATAAATTTGTATTGCAATAATACTCAATCAAATTTGGCCGAACTTGGAGATTAACAAAACTAACTCATCAATAGCAAGAATCAAACAAATCAACAAAGTAAAAAATCATTCAATCATTCCTCATATGCATACATTGATTCCCAAATCCCTAGAAAGTAAACTACTCACTCATAATTGGAGAAAGCATAATCATAATTAAATAAGCAAGCAACATGAACTAGTAATGAAAAATAGACAAGAGAAGAGAAAAATACTAATTGAAGAACAAATCTTAAAATCAATTACTTCTATTATGAGCTTCAATGTATTTGAGAATGAGATTAAGCTTGAAAACTAAACCTGGGGTTCTTCATAGAATAAAAGCTACGTAGAAAACTAATAAACTGAATAATAATGTAAAACATAGTTTTCCTCCACCAAAAGGATATGTATTTATATTAATAGACATCAACTGCGCAACACGCACTTAATTAGCATAAAAATCGACTCGCCCGGGCAGCCAGGGTGGATTCCCTCCGAACGGGTGGCCATTAGCTATTATAATTTCTTCGTCTCGCCCGACCAAGCGGTGCACGGGCACAACCCTACTTGGGCACCATCAGGTGCCTTCTTCGTGAAATAAAACTTCGACTCACTCGGAGATGCGCCGGGACGAGCCAGCAAGAAGTTTTCTTTCTTCTCGATTCTTCTTCAAAATGATGGAATTTGGCTAAGTAAGGTAGTCCGGGCTGCCAGGGCGGATTCCGCCCAACCGGGAGTTCATCGATCAGGTTGCAAAACTACACAATTATGTATCTTCAAAATGCTATAACTCCTTTGTTATTCGTCGAAATCAGGCAAGTGAACACTCGTTGGAAAGCTCTTGAAATTTAGAATCTAACCCAATTGAAATCAGTACATTCGGATTTGTAGAACTTGAGGCATGATCAAAAGAGTGGACGGGAGTCATTTTCTACTTCTTTGACCATTCACTTTGCTTCAAAACTCTTCCAACTCAATGCTCATGCTCTCAAAAGTACATTATCTCTTGTAGTGGTACAAATGAATATATAGGAAATGCACCCAAATATGCTAATTCCTACAATGATAAACCTGAAACTACAAACACACTACAAGGAGCACATTAGTACTAAATAAGGCTCCGAATAGCGCAATTAAGACCAATAGTTAATGAGGGACGGGGGTGAAGCTTTATATCAAATAGAAATTTGGAGGAGTGAGAGGGAGTGTTATTGTGGAGGAGAGAAAAAAGACGGTGTCAAGCGTGAGGGAGAGGTAGAAAGGCATGTAAAATGTGTTGTTGGCGTTCCAAGAAGATCTCTCCCCGCAAGCGAGGAAGCGAGCAAGTATAAATAAGCGACAAAGGATGCTGCGCTCCGTGCGACAATGCGCTCCACGCGAGAAGATTTGTGCGCTCCACGAAGCTTCCGCACCCCCGAGCGCTACACTCGAGCGCTGGCCACTGCGCCAAACGCTTAAGGCACGCGCTAAGTGCGTGTCCCCGGACACGCTTTCGCCAAAAGTTTGTTTTTTTTAAAACGATTCCTATCTTTTCAAACATGTTGTTATCTTTAAATTCGACAAAAATTCTTTTAAGATTTGATATTTTGAAATACTATGAATAATTTATAAAAAGAATTAATATAATTAATTAATTTCATTAATTAGAAATGGTATAGAAAAATGGTTTTTTTTTCTAGAAATGGGCTTCTAGAAATTGTTTTATAAAAATAATTTTAAGAAGTGGAAGATGGGTAATTTTAAGACTTATTTTCTATTCTTTCTTTGATCTGGACCAATTAGGCAAGGTAATAGCCATCATCTAGTACTAAATAGGGAGACATGATTTTGTGTCTACAATACCCCAATCCATCAAATCCTGGATCCGTCACTAATCTCAACTATGAAGTTGGTTGTTTGATTCTCAATGTTATGATAAAGTTTTATTATGTTATTTCATACTAGTAAGATTGTTTTGTTATCAAACAACCGATATTTTTTCATGCCATGAGCTTCTCTTATACTTCCTCCGTTCTTTTTACTTGCAACAATTTGACTTTGACATTATTTACAAACTCTATTTAGCTTATCTTTGGTCATTTATATTTAAGGAAAAGCATATTCATGTCGGATCTTGTTAGATTCGTCTCAATGTATATTTTCCGAATATCTACTTTTCAAAGTTTTTCATCATCAGTAATTAAGAATATTTATGGTTTAAGTTATACATTGGCAGGCGTGAAAGTCAAACTGTTGCAAGTAAAAAGAAATTGTGGAAGTATGTTATATCCCTAATTTCGCACAAGAAATTTGTGTACCTTCTATAGTCCGTAAATCTCCAAATAAAAGAAAGAAAAATGCTACAAATAGCCCTAAGGGATACATATAAGAAGTTAAAAGGGAAAATATTTTGTATTAATAACACAGATCTACGCGCAAATTTGTCATGAATTTCCAAATTTATACTATTTTAGGTAAAACATTTAATGCTTAAAGATAGCCCTAATGGCCCGTTTTGTTAGTTGTACTAAATGGAGGTAATAGTAATGGTTTCTGGTAGGGATGGCAATCCAATCCGATGGAAATAATCCACTTCGAGTCCCGAAAAAAAATCTGAGTCCGAATCCGTTTAAATAATTCGACTATGAGTCGGGAGGGTGGAAGCCGGATCTTACAAAAAATCCGACTAATCCGATTCTCGATGACTTTTTACTCTTATTTTTTTTATTTTCTTATGTTATTGATGTATAAAGTAATACTAAATACTTCATCCGATTTCATTTAGTTACAGCAAATAGTATTCTTATCATATGATTATTAAAAATAATGATAATTGAAAGAAAAAAAATTGAGGCTAAATAAAGAAAAAGGAAAACAATAGGGATAAAAACTCGGAGTTGGATGTCGGATTTGAAAGTGGGATCGGAGTCGGAGTCGCAGAGTCGGATGTCGGAGTCGGAGTCGGAGTTTAAATCAGATATCGGAGTCGGAGTCTGAGTCGGATTTAAAATCCGACTTCCTGTAGGGTTGGAGTCGGATTATACATAATCCGCTTAGAGTCCGACATGTTGCCATTATTAGTTGCTTGTGCAAATTTGTGAAGGCATTCTCATTTCAACATCCATAGTCATGCTAATTTATCCTAAAACACCTATTTTCTTCCTAAAATTTTATTACCATCCATTACCACTTGGAAAAGTGGTATTGAGTGGTAATGTATATATATGAAGAAGGAAAACACATGTTTTGACATCAAGTTTCATTACCATAAATGTTAACTTAGGAATATCTTTATAAATTTACAATAAAAAACCTTATTATTACTACCATTTAGTACCACTAACTAAACGGGCTGAAGGTTATGTATAGCATAACCCTAAAAGAAGGAAAAAGTGAAGTCAACCATTCCGAAAAGTGTGTTATTAAGATTGCTTCTGAACTACAGGGGAAAGTTCAAGTTGGGTAAACCTTATTAACATAATACTTGAGAAAAATAAATTATTCTAACAAATCATACGAGTAACAGTTCAACTAAAACACATTATTGGGTCGTTCACGTGGCTGCGAAATAATTTTATTATTTGAACAACCCTTGTTGCACCAAAATTTTAAATTATCAACTCTACCAAGAAATCAAACCACAGGCCCGGTTAAGGCCCTGTCCTGCACAGGGCCCCCAAAATATAAGGGCCCAATTACAAAAATTGTTTGCCCAAAGTTAAAAAAAAAAAACTAAATCAAATTAATGTTCCACCGTTCACGCGTCTGCTTTCTTCTTTTGCTTTCTTTCAATTTCCTAAACCCCCATTAATGAATATTGATTCCTTTGTTGTTTCCTATTCTCCAAATTTACATTTTCAAGGTAACTTTCTCTTTCCACTTATTTCATCCTCCATTTTTTTCGCATTTGTTTGATATTAGCAGCAGCACCTACTATTATACTATCACCAACATCCCTTTCAACTTTATCATTCTTTTACATTTTCTCTTTGATTTCAATCAATTCTTTTGGCTTTAATTTTTTTCTCCCAAATTTAGTTTTCGATCTTCTCTAAATCAACAACAATATTGTGAAGCAAGTTGTTAACCATGGATGTCTTCTTCTTCGGTATAGATTTACAGTTTTGCAATTTCTCTTTTCTTTTTGGTTGTTGTTTGTTTGAACAATGGAAAATTGTGCAATGGTAAATCTCGGATGTTGTAGATTTAGTAGATTTTTTATGCTAATTTTGATTACCAGAAACTTCCGGCTATACATTATGCCGCTAGCGGCTAGAGCTTATGTAACCGCCGGAGAAGAGGTAATTTCACAAATATGTCAATTGTAATTATCATTTTTGAAATATTTGGAATTTCGATTCTGACATTTATATCACTAAATTATGTATATTCACCTTCAATGATGTTTTCTTTTTAGTTCACTTGTAGAGATTATACTTTGTGGGTTGTTATTATCTTGTAGTGAGATTAGTGAGTCATGTTAGTTGAGATGTACTATGTAGTATTTTTAATTATGAATATGTAGTATATGTTAAATTTTGTTTGGAAAGAAAACAACTTTTATTAATTGTATGAAATTTACTTTTGGCATCTTTCTTTAGTCTTTGGGGCCTCATAATTTAATTTAGCACAGGGCCCCTATATTGTATGAGACGGCCCTGACAAACCACAAAAAATACTAAAAAAAAGGAACACTATAGTCTATAAATCCCCTTTCAGGATTTGGGGGGAGAGAAAAAATATAAGAAAACAAATCATTTTTTTTCTCTCTTGTAGTAGTAAAATAAGTACTTTGCTCTTGATCATCAATCGCTACTTGGTGGTTCGACTGGGGACAAGAACGTTGATGGGATGCGGATGTTAAATGGAAATCCTGACTTCGCATTAACGTTTGGGCCTACATTTTCAGTACCATAATCCATCAGATCTACCCCAAGACGGGGGTTGGTTGGGTGGGGGGGGGTGGGTCAGGGGTGGGTTGGAACTCTTTCAACTTCTAAGAACATATCGGAGATTTTTTAAACTTCATGAGCCTAAGTGTGTATTTTATGTCCATCAGCCCGGAGGGGGGGTGGGGGGGTTTGACAGAGAAGAAAACAAAAATGGAACTATTTCCTAAACATAAAAAGGCAACTCATTATTACATGTGTCAGACACACCAGTTGTACTACAAGAAAAAGTCCATTGCATGATCAGGTCAAAAGAAGAATGTATACTTCTCCCTTCTTTTTTCTTTAGTATCTTCATTTTATCAATCGTCAACACTCTAATCAGAGTAAAGAAGATGCAGGAAAAACTTCAGGAAGTTATTAGTCTTATAAACAACAATACTTCTATTTTAACAACGAGAAAACGTACAAAACTAAAAGACTGGAAATTGTTAACGGGAAGTCTATAACTTCTACACCATTTCGCAAGATCGTGGGCTGGTGTCACTTCCTGTCTGCTTACCTTCATTATATTAAACGGCATCAACTGAAACTCTGAGCAACGAGATGAATAGCAGCAAGGGCATGATGAATCGAGATGTCCTTGTCCCTAGGAGAACTCAAAAGACGAACCAGTAGATCAGAATCCGTATGGACCACGATGCGCGAGAGGGAGACGGTACTATGGCTGGGCTAAGAGACAAGCCTTAGCTTCTGTGAGGAGAGCGGACGATGCGAAGAAACAAATACCGTGGCTAAATGTGGTTTGCGGGCTGGCAAGGTGAGCCACCTAGGCTGCACCACCCAAATGAGTATCTTTGGCCCAGGAACCGTCTAGTTAAATCACAACCTCCGGCTCAGCCTGATGTTGTTGACAAAGCTCGGCTATAAGAAAGCAGGGGGGTGAAGTAGGTTCCAGGAGATGCATTGTGGACATCTGCAACCCCTGCAGGATAGTCGCATGATGAGATGTGCGGACATCCAGGTGGTGATGGAATGCTGCGAGTAGGGGAGTAAATGAGAAGAGACAACTCGCGAGCTACTCGAGATCGACTCGGTCAAAACTCGGCTCGAGTGATACTCGACTCGAAAACTCGTGAGAAGCTCGAAAACCCAATTATCAATAGCAAAATACCTAAATTCAACACTTTTCTACCTTAGGGTTGCTTTTAACATGAGACACTTGCAAGCTACTCGAAATCTACTCGGTCAAAACTCGACTCGGTCAAAGCTCGGTCAAAACTCGGTCAAACTCGACTCGAGTGAGCTCGAGTCAACTCGAGCTCGACTCGAAATGCTAACGAGTCGAGTCGAGCTAGCTCAAACTCGAACTCGACTCGCATCCACTAGTAGAATTTTTGCTTATTGTTGCGGTGGTATTGCTGCGATTTTACCCGTACACAGCAATAAATCACGAAAAAAAGGAAAAATCAGAATTAAACATATTGCTGCGGTTGTAGCTGGAAACCGCAGCAATATGGTTTTAACGGGAAATTTTTGAAATAAATTTGACTATTTGACCAGATTTATTGCTGGGCGGTTTCTGACAAAAACCACAGCAATAGATTAAAATAATATTTTTTTAATAATATTTAAATTTATTGCTGCGGTTTCTAGAAGAAACCGCAACAATAGGGTCATTAAGGTTTTTTTTATCCTTTTAGCATCTATTAGGCGCCGTTTTCCCTCATTTTCATCAGTTCACCCTCAGCCGTTTTTCCTCTCTCATCTCTCTTCTCTCAACGTTCCTCATTTTCGCCTCTCACTCCTCCTCCTCCATCAACGTTCCTCTTAAATCCTCAGCATCATCTTCGCACCTCGTCTCTCAACATCAACGTTCCTCAGCATCATCTTCGCACCTCATCGTTTGTCTCGGCCTCAGATCTGGAAATTTCTGGCGAGTTTCGTTCGTTTTGTTGGAAGTTTCGTTCGTTATAATCGTTCGTTTTGTTCCTCAGCATCATCTTCGTTTTGTTCATCGCCGGCTCCTTCGATCTTTCGTTCGTCGCGAATTCTGTTGGTAAGGTGTTCGATTCTTCTTGATGCTCTCCTACCCTCTCCTGTCCTCTCCTCTCTTCACCCATACCAATGCAACACCAACACCACCACCCACGAACTCCTACCATCGCCTGTGTTGCTCCCCTTCCCTCTCACTAGCACTCTCCTTGTCTTCACCATCACCACCGCAAGTAATTCTTGAATATTTCAGAGGTTGGTGCGAGAAAATGCTCAAGATTGCAGAGGTGCACGCAAGAAATTAGATCTACGGTTTGAGATTCATGTGTTTTTATTTTTCTTTTGATTTTCATTATTAATTATTTTCATTTCAAATCATTTTCGTAATTATATCTAGGGTTCGTATCTTATCTTGTAATTTATATAGTAACTTTTCGTAATCATATTTGGGCTTGTTTAATTTTTTTTGTAGTTTTTCTGTAATTTTATGTAATTGTTATGTAGTTTTTTTTGGATATTTTCGTTTGTGGAGATTAATGTTCAATTTTTTGTTTTTGGATATTAATGTTCAATTTTTTGTTTTTTCGTTGTTTTCTCATCTTTTTCATTTGTGGATGTTAATCTGAGATATATTTCAACCTTAATAATCTGAGATATTTTTGGTTCGTTTGTGTATGTTTTTTTTGATGTTGTGATGATATTTAGGTGATAATTTGTGACATTTGTGGATGTTATGACGATATTCTGGTAATGTTAATTGGTCAATTAATTTCATGCTTGAATGAAAATGTTGTGTGGGTATAGACTGTAGTATACTAGTATATTACATTATAAATGTATAATTTTTTTTTTTATAAAAAAAAAGCAACCTATAGCTGCTGTTGTTTGGTAAAAACAGCAGCAATAGACTCACCTATTGCTGCTGTTGTTTGGTAAAAACAGCAGCAATAGACTCACCTACAACAGTAGCAATACGTTACTTTCCAATTTTTTTTTTGTTATTCACACTACCTATTGCTGCGGTTTTGGATAAGAACCGCAGCAATAGGTTGCTATATTGCTGCGGTTAAAAACCATAGCAATAGGTAATTACCTATTGCTGCGCGGTTAAAACCGCAGCAATAGGCCACTTAATGACCGCAACAATAAGCAATTATTCTACTAGTGATCATTTACACCCCTAGCTACGAGTGTCGCACGACAGCGTCGGAAAACCTGAGGATTTCGTGTGTTCCAAATGGCTAATAACGTGCCAAAGAAAGTAGGAAGCCAGGTCCTATTGGCTCCATCCATACCTCGCAGGGACTGAATCGTTTCCATAAGCGAGTCAGCAAAATAAGGTCGCAACTCTGTTGTGGCAGTTTCTAGAGAAAAAGTTTCCATTCAGGCATGATGCGCAAACCCCAAATGATGCGAAAGAAACTCGTATGCATTGGCGTTGTCATGCTGTAAATATCAATTTGCTTTTATGGGGACACTTGAGCATATCCCGACTTGGTAGAATACTCGCCCGAACGAGTCAGGGGCCAATATTGGGTTTCCTGAGACTCTCCATAGACCGGCAGCTCTAGACCTTTGATTTGACGGGCACTATCAGGGACAAAAGACCTATTAATTTTTTGAATGTCCTAGCCCTGTCGATCCGGAAGAATAAGATCAGCGACTCGTAGTTGAGCGGCATCTTTTAATGAAATCTCATCACGGATTACCGTGGTGTGGCCATTGACCTACTTATGACTAATGGCCATAATAGTCGCCCCATTTCCGACCTTCCAAGCACAATGAGCATGATCAATCCGGGTCGCCATATCCATCCCCTTCCATCCCCAGGAGATATTGTGAAAACTAGTCCGGTTTGCTAGTGAAAATGACCCATTACGCCTAAAGGCCATGAACAGAAGAAGGTGCGGATGCTTATGCAGATGTCATGCCGTCTTCATCAACAATGTTGTGTTAAATGAACTAATATTGCGGATGCCAAGACCCCCCATTCCACGTGGGAGATGCAGGAACTCTCGTCATTTCTAGTAAATACCTTTGAATTCCGTGTTTTACCACAAAAACCTAGCCAACTTCCCATCAATTTTGTTGGCAATAGTGGTGGGAAGACGAAACACCGCCAGGTGATGAATATAATAGACACAATTATAATCGTATTAAGAATAATCAACTTAGTCGATTGGGATAGAGTGTAATGCCGCCACTGAGAAATTTTGGAAAAGATCTTATCCAAGAGAGGTGTAAAGTGACTGAATTTAGAATCCTAGATATCAATTGGGGCCCCGAGATAGGGCTAAACTTAACATAGGATTTCTGAAGATTGATCATTTGGCCCGAAATTGTGCAAAATCTGGCTTATCATATTATTGATGGAAGTGCAAACCTCCTTTGTGGCTTTGAAGAAAAATATAGAATCATCTGCAAAGAACAGGTGAGAAATCGTAGGCCCCTGACGACGAAGAGTGATTCCTTGAAAAGACCGAATATCCCTAGCAAGAGTACTCATTCGCGAGAGGATATCCATACAGAAGAGGAAAAGATAGGGTGAGAGTGGGTCACCATGATGCAAACCACACTTGGGAGCAAAGGCTGCCGTAGCAGCACCATTAATGAGTATCCGATACGAGACGGTAGAGATACATTGTTGGACTAGTTGCACCCACTTTGGTAGAAACCCATAAGCCGTCAGAACTTTCAGAATAAACAACCAGCTCACCCAATCATATGCTTTGTTCATGTCGAGCTTGAGAGCAGCAAGATGACGCGAGCCTGTCCTTTGTTTATTAGTGATGTGTAACAACTCGTGTGAAAGAAGAATGTTATCATCCATTTGGCGACCTGGAACAAAAGCATTTTCATAGTCGTCAATGAGATTCGGGAGGAGGGGTTTAATCCAATTGACCATACATCTAGAAGCACATTTATAAATAACATTCCAAAGACTCATAGGACGAAGATGGTGTACCTCCTCAGGGGGAGTAGTCTTCGGGTACATAACTAATAACGTTCTGCTCCATTCCTTAAGCAGGAAACCCGTAGAAAATAATATGTTAACTGCTTGGATAATCGATTCGCCAATGTTATCCCAATATAGTTTGAAAAATCTGAGGAGAAACCATCCATCCCCCGTGATCTGTCTGGTGCAATCGAAAACATGGCATCGTGAATTTCATGGGAAGAGAACAGCGCAAGCAAGCAAGCCGAATCCGATGCCGATAAGGTAGACAGGTGTAATTCGCATAGAACTAGATTAATCTCCTCACCATGTTGTTGGGAATCCATTGACATTATAGTGGGAGGAATATAAATGTCATTGAAATGATGAATAAGTAGAGCTGCAATGTCCTGTGGATTATCAACCCAAGTACTAGTAGCATCCCGCAACATGTAAATATTATCACGTTACTTTCATTGACGTAACCGATTAAACAAAAAATTCGAGTGAAGGTCCCCAAAAGAAATATGCTGAGTCTTAATGCGCTGTTTCCAGTACCTGAAAGCTAAAGATGCTTCATCTAGTAATTGCCCACGGCAGCCTAGTAGTGATATACCCTGGGAGACAATGGTTATATTGCTTCCTAGCTCTTGTAGTTGGTCAAAAATGGACTTCCAATTGACGCCCCAAAAGAGCCGCTTGTTAAGGCACTAGCTTTTAAGACGATCTCGAAGAATCAAGAGCTTACGAGAAAGAACATACATCGGAGACCTAGCCACTTGCATTCCCCAAACCTCTGTGACAATGGTGCGAACTTCCGGCCTTTGGAGGCACCAATTCTCTACTTGATAAGGACGGACTTTGCAAAGCGTTGGGGCGACTGTTTTAAGAAAGATTGGAGCATGGTCAGAAAGGAGGATCGGAAAATTCCGTATTATTGTGTCCGGGAATTCGTCCAGCCAACCCGAGGAGGCATAGGCCCGATCTAAATGTTTCGGTACTAATGAGGTTTCCTCTCGATTATCAGACCAAGTAAAACGAGGGCCATAGAACGGGATGTCAGAAAGTTTGAGAGTATATTTCCAACTAACTATGTCGTCCCATCCTCGAATTAAAGCAGAACCACCTAACTTATCCGAATATTGATCTACTTGGTTAATATCCCTGATAATGAGATAGTTGGTGTGAGATCGAAGCATGTGTTGTAAATCATCCCTGAGAGCGATGTTGAAATTGCGCTTCACCATACAAAAAAAATGTGCCATATTTTCCCATTACTTGCCGAAAGTTTACAGAAGACAAAATGGCGAGATCGTCGAACTGCATCAACTTGGAAGGGGCTCCAACAAGAAACTGCTAAGCCGCCCCTAGAATCCTCCGTATCTATCCCACAAACATAACTAGAGCTAGTAGTCCTTAGTAGATTTTGTACATATTCTACACTAGGTTTGGTTTCCTGAAGGAACAAAAACATAGAACAAAACTGCGAAATAAGCCAGAATAAGTAAGGAATAGTAGGGATATCTCTAGCATTTAAACCCCGACAATTCCATGAGAGGACGTTCATTGCTCCGGTAGTGGTTGATCTGGGTCAACCACAACCCTAGTAGTACCATCGTCATTGAGTGAAATCATCATGCCAAAATCAAAAACCATATCCTCGTCATTCGAACACAAAGATGTTTCAGGATCATCTGAACTTGGCTCTTGTACCTTGCTTCGTTTCGTGTTCCAAATTTCATTGGCACCCGTTGGGGAGACCTTGGCTTGTATCTTTCGAGGAGCTCGAGATGTGATATCACTCCCCGGCTCGACACCTAGATGATCGGCCATAGAAACATCTGTGATTACCTTAGCTTTAAAGGTCGTATGAGCTTCACGAGGCGATATATTAAAACCCTCTTTAGCTTCCCACTTCTAACCTGCGTTTCTTGTGTTTATTGCGAACCTGTTGAACACTTTCTGCCTTGCAATAGATAGCTGCTAGTCGAAAGACTCCTTATTAACTGCCCATCCAGTCTCTTTTTACCCCGAAACATAGCTGAGGTACATCGAAGGCCAAGAACAATCTGCCGAGCCGAAGCGTCTATTTTCGTATGAGAGGTTGTAGACTCTTGACTGGAATCCGAGTATAAATTCGAGATTTGAAGTGGGCTTGTTGGAGAATAAATTGCATCAGATTGTTGGTTGCATATTGGTGGCTCAATGGGGTCGTGAACCTGCAACAACGGGTTGGGTTGGCCAAAATAGGGGGGAAATGCGGAACCTGCTGTTGAAAATGTTTGAGATATTGCGAAGTTCGGTTGGTTCCGATTCGCTAGAGATGGAACGAGCTTGAAGACGCTCGTCAAGTGGCGGGTCAGGTTCCCCTCCGAGGTGTTCTGGCTCTGGTTGTGGCCTGCGATACCAATCACTCGGCCCGCCTCATCCGGACCTGGACGAGCCCGCATAGTCCAACCTTGGTGAACCAAGTCTTCCAAAGTACCCACGTCTGTATTTTAACCTAACCTAGGAGAAGCGTGGACCATGTTTGGAGCACGGGGCCTCGTGAGGAACCGAAACAAATCCGCCTATATCTCACGTTGACCTCTGCGCTCTCTCACCTATCCAAAGTGCTGAATAACCTTCGGTTGTTTGCGCCATAATTATCGTGCTGATTGGAGGGGAAAAGAGAAGGCGGATTTAAGGGTTGGAGGAAGGTAATTTAAGTCTAGCGGTGGAGCTTGTGAAGCTGTGGCCCCCCGTTGGCGACATGAAGGATGCACGGGCTTCCAGATCAATCCCAAATCTTCTTCCAGGTGTAAATAATATTGATATGGAAAAATTACCCATCTAGGATTTGAGTAGGGTTGCCAAAAGCTGCAAAAGTCTTCGGCATCCCCACTTATCAATATGGATTGTTATATGAAATAAGAGCATATTACCTTTGATTATCGTCACTTTGTTTTTTCTTTTTGGTGAAAGTGCAAATTAAGAACTAAGAAGGTTGCGTTCTCTTCACTTTTAAAATATAAGTTTTAGGTTCAATTAGTTCAGATAATTTCAGGTCTAATAAGGTCTTCGACCACACTAAAAAAAAGGGTCAATCAAGGTCAATAAGTTTTGATAATTTCAAATAAATTTAGATAAGATAAGTTCATGATTTTTCAGGTGAAGAGAACGCATCCCAAATGCTTATCTGATGGATTTAGGAGCGTCTATGCTTCCTTATTGTAGTTTCACTCAAGATCATTTTTTAACAAATGAGCAAAATTAGATTTCAGTAATATTGAAACTTCCTTACTAGACGTGATCAAAATGCAGGCCGGAAAGGGCCAAATTTCGGCCCAATTTTTTTGCCAAAGCCCGTTTTTCGGACCAAAATCGGGCCCTGAAATTTAGACTAAAAAGTTAATTTTGGCTTGTCCAAAACCCTTCCCAAATCTAAAAAAATTGGGGCCGGCCAGGCACGAATTGCAGGCCGAACCTCTATTCCTTTCATGTAAAATAAATTTGATCAACTTGCTCACAACCACATTTAAAGGCGAACATGAGACGAGAAAGTATTTGTGTATAACAAATATTAGGTTGTCTAATAACACATTAGAATAATATGAATTTCTTTAATAAAAGTTATTATATAATATATATTTTATTTGATGTTGGTTATTTGATATCTAATTATCATATCAGGTGGCTGCTACTCCCTCTGTCCCATAATATAAGTCTTGTTTTCTCTTGCACAATCTTCAAGATGTATGTTTGACCTTCGATATCTCCAATTTCGTATTTAAAAAAAAATATAAAAAGTCGATATTGTGAAAGTACATGTTATATTAAAGCGAATCTAGCAAGATCACACATGAATATGTTTTTTTGTATATATTGATTAGAATATTTGGTCAACAAATTTTACATTTTGACTTCCGAAAAGGAAATAAAACTTATATTATGGGACGAAGGTAGTATATTTATATGTTGACACCATTAATAACAGTCCCTCTTGCAAGAGACGGTCTAGATTAATGCTTAAAATTAGGCGCAGCCTAAAAGGCCCAATAGCACTAGAAGCTAGTCCACAAATCAAAGGAAATCAGACCCAAAAACAAAAACACCGCAACTTACAAAAACGAAACAGAATTAATGCGTTTCAGCTGAAAGTTACCTCCTCAGGGGGAGTAGTCTTCGGGTAACTAATAATGTTCTGCTCCATTCCTTAAGCAGGAAACCCGTAGAAAATAATATGCTAACTGCTTGGATAACCGATTCGCCAATGTTATCCCAATATAGTTTGAAAAAATCTGAGGAGAAACCATCCATCCCCCGTGATTTGTCTGGTGCAATCGAAAACATGGCATCGTGAATTTCCTGGGAAGAGAACAGCGCAAGCAAGCAAGCCGAATCCGATGCCGATAAGGTAGATAGGTGTAATTCGCATAGAACTAGATTAATCTCCTCACTATGTTGTTGGGAATCCATTGACATTGTAGTGGGAGGAATATAAATGTCATTGAAATGATGAATAAGTAGAGCTGCAATGTCCTATTGATTATCAACCCAAGTACTAGTAGCATCCCGCAACATGTAAATATTATCACGTTACTTTCTTTGACGTAACCGATTAAACAAAAAATTCGAGTGAAGGTCCCCAAAAGAAATATGCTGAGTCTTAATGCGCTGTTTTCAGTAGCTGAAAGCCAAAGATGCTTCTTCTAGTAATTGCCCACGGTTGCCTAGTAGTGATATACCCTGGGAGACAGTGGTTATATTGCTTCCTAGCTCTTGTAGTTGGTAAAAAATGGACTTCCAATTGACGCCCCAAAAGAGCCGCTTGTTAAGGCACTAGCTTTTAAGACGATCTCGAAGAATCAAGAGCTTACGAGAAAGAACATACATCGGAGACCTAGCCACTTGAATGCCCCAAACCTCTGTGACAATGGTGCGAACTTCCGGCCTTTGGAGGCACCAATTCTCCACTTGATAAGGACGGACATTGCAAAGTGTTGGGGCGACTGTTTGAAGAAAGATTAGAGCATGGTCAGAATGGAGGATCGGAAAATTCCGTATTATTGTGTCCGGGAATTCGTCCAGCCAACCCGAGGAGGCATAGGCCCAATCTAAATGTTTCGGTACTAATGAGGTTTCCTCTCGATTATCAGACCAAGTAAAACGAGGGCCATAGAACGGGATGTCAGAAAGGTTGAGAGTATGTTTCCAACTAACTATGTCGTCCCATCCTCGAATTAAAGCAGAACCACCTAACTTATCCGAGTATTGATCTACTTGGTTAATATCCTTGATAATGAGATAGTTGGTGTGAGATCGAAGCATGTGTTGTAAATCATCCCAGAGCAAAGAGTGATGTTGAAATTGCGCTTCACCATACAAAAAAAATGTGCCATATTTTCCCATTACTTGCCGAAAGTTTACAGAAGACAAAATGGCGAGATCGTCGAACTGCATCAACTTGGAAGGGGTTCCAACAAGAAACTGCTAAGCCGCCCCTAGTATCCTCCGCATCTATCCCACAAACATAACTAGAGCTAGTAGACCTTAGTAGATTTTGTACATATTCTACATTAGGTTTGGTTTCCTGAAGGAACAAAAACATAGAACAAAACTGCGAAATAAGCCAGAATAAGTAAGGAATAGTAGGGATATCTCTAGCATTTAAACCCCGACAATTCCATGAGAGGACGTTCATTGCTCCGGTAGTGGTTGATCTGGGTCAACCACAACCCTAGTAGTACCATCGTCATTGAGTGAAATCATCATGCCAAATTTAAAAACCATATCCTCGTCATTCGAACACAAAGTTGTTTCCGGATCATCTGAACTTGGCTCTTGTACCTTGCTTCGTTTCGTGTTCCAAATTTCATTGGCACCCGTTGGGGAGACCTTGGCTTGTCTCTTTCGAGGAGCTCGAGATGTGATATCACTCCCCGGCTCGACACCTAGATGATCGGCCATAGAAACATCTGTGATTACCTTAGCTTTAAAGGTCGTATGAGCTTCACGAGGTGATATATTAAAACCCCCTTTAGCTTCCCACTTCAAACTGCGTTTCTTGCGTTTATTGCGAACTGTTGAACACTTTACGCCTTGCAATAGAAAGCGCTAGTCGAGAGACTCCTTATTAAGCTGCCCATCCAGTCTCTTTTTACCCGAAACATAGGCGAGGTACATCGAAGGTCAAGAACAATCCGCAGAGCCGAAGCGTCTATTTGTGTATGAGAGGTTGTAGACTCTTGACTGGAATCCGAGTATAAATTCGAGATTTGAAGTGGGCTTGTTGGAGAATAAATTGCATCAGATTGTTGGTTGCATATTGGTGGCTCAATGGGGCCGTGAACCTACAACAACGGGTTGGGTCGGCCAAAATAGGGGGGGAAATGCGGAACCTGCTGTTGATAATGTTTGAGATATTGCGAAGTTCTATTGGTTCCGATTCGCTAGAGATGGAACAAGCTTGAAGACGCTCGTGAAGTGGTGGGTCAGGTTCCCCTCCGAGGTGTTCTGACTCTGGTTGTGGCCTGCGATACCAATCACTCGACCCGCCTCATCCGGACCTGGACGAGCCCGCATAGTCCAACCTTGGTGAACCAAGTCTTCCAAAGTACCCACGTCAGTATTTTAACCTAACCTAGAAGAAGCGTGGACCATGTTTGGAGCACGGGACCTCGTGAGGAACCGAAACAAATCCCCCTATATCTCACGCTGACCTCTGGGCCCTCTCACCTAAACCCAAAGTGCTGAATAAACTTCAGTTGTTTGCGCCATAATTATCGTGCTGATTGGAGGGAAAATGAGAAGGCAGATTTAAGGGCTGGAGGGAGGTAATTTAAGTCTAGCGGAGGAGCTTGTGAAGCTGTGGCCCCTTGTTGGCGACATGATGGATGCACGGGCTTCCAGATCAACCCCAAATCTTCTTCCAGGTGTAAATAATATTGATATGGAAAAATTACCCATCTAGGATTTGAGTAGGGTTGCCTAAAGCTGCAAAAGTCTTCGGCATCCCCACTTATCAATATGGATTTTTATATGAAATAAGAGCATATTACCTTTGATTATCGTCACTTTTTTTTACTTTTTGGTGAAAGTGCAAATTAAGAACTAAGAAGGTTGCGTTCTCTTCATTTTTAAAATATAAGTTTTAGGTTCAATTAGTTCAGATAATTTCAGGTCAAATAAGGTCTTCTACCACACTAAAAAAAAGGGTCAGTCAAGGTCAATAAGTTCTGATAAGTTCAAATAAATTTAGATAAGATAAGTTCATGATTTTTCAGGTGAAGAGAACGCATCCCAAATGCTTATCTGATGGATTTAGGAGCGTCTATGCTTCCTTTTTGTAGTTTCACTCATGATCGTTTTTTAACAGATGAGCAAAATTAGATTTCGGTAATATTGAAACTTCCTTACTAGAGGTGATCAAAATGCAGGCCGGAAAGGGCTAAATTTCGGCCAAATTTTTTTGCCCAAAGCCCGTTTTTCGGACCAAAACCGGGCCTTAAACTTAGGCTAAAAAGTTAATTTTGGCTTGTCCAAAACCCTTCCCAAATCTAAAAAATTTGGGGTCGGCAAGGCGCGAATTGCGGGCCAAACCTCTATTCCTTTCATGTAAAATAAATTTGATCAACTTGCTCGCAACCACATTTAAAGGCGAACATGAGACGAGAAAGTATTTGTGTATAACAAATATTAGGTTGTCTAATAACACATTAGAATAATATGAATTTTTTTTTAAAAGTTATTATATAGTATATATTTTATTTGATGTTGGTTATTTGATATCTAATTATCATATCGGGTGGCTGCTACTCCCTCCGTCCCATAATATAAGTCTTGTTTTCTCTTGCACAATCTTCAAGATGTATGTCTGACCTTTGATATCTCCAATTTCGTATTTAGAAAAAATATAAAAAGTCGATATTGTGAAAGTACATGTTATATTAAAGCGAATCTAGCAAGATCACACATGAATATGTTTTTTTTGTATATATTGATTAGAATATTTGGTCAAAAAATTTACATTTTGACTTCCGAAAAGGAAATAAAACTTATATTATGGGACGAAGGTAGTATATTTATATGTTGACACCATTAATAACAGTCCCTCTTGCAAGAGACGGTCTAGATTAATGCTTAAAATTAGGCGCAGCCTAAAAGGCCCAATAGCACTAGAAGCTAGTCCACAAATCAAAGGATATCAGACCCAAAAACAAAAACACCGCAACTTACAAAAACGAAACAGAATTAATGCGTTTCACCTGAAAGTTACCTCCTCAGGGGGAGTAGTCTTCGGGTACATAAGTAATAACGTTCTGCTCCATTCCTTAAGCAGAAAACCCGTAGAAAATAATATGTTAACTGCTTGGATAACCGATTTGCCAATGTTATCCCAATGTAGTTTGAAAAAATCTGAGGAGAAACCATCCATCCCCCGTGATTTGTCTGGTGCAATCAAAAACATGGCATCGTGAATTTCCTGGGAAGAGAACAACGCATACAAGCAAGCCGAATCCGATGCCGATAAGGTAGACAGGTGTAATTCGCATAGAACTAGATTAATCTCCTCACTATGTTGTTGGGAATCCATTGACATTGTAGTGGGAGGAATATAAATGTCATTGAAATGATGAATAAGTAGAGCTGCAATGTCCTATTGATTATCAACCCAAGTACTAGTAGCATCCCGCAACATGTAAATATTATCACGTTACTTTCTTTGACGTAACCGATTAAACAAAAAATTCGAGTGAAGGTCCCCAAAAGAAATATGCTGAGTCTTAATGCGCTGTTTCCAGTACCTGAAAGCCAAAGATGCTTCATCTAGTAATTGCCCACGGCTGCCTAGTAGTGATGAACCCTGGGAGACAGTGGTTATATTGCTTCCTAGCTCTTGTAGTTGGTCAAAAGTGGACTTCCAATTGACGCCCCAAAAGAGCCGCTTGTTAAGGCACTAGCTTTTAAGACGATTTCAAAGAATCAAGAGCTTACGAGAAAGAACATACATCGGAGACCTAGCCACTTGCATGCCCCAAACCTCTGTGACAATGGTGCGAACTTCCGGCCTTTGGAGGCACCAATTCTCCACTTGATAAGGACAGACTTTGCAAAGTGTTGGGGCGACTGTTTGAAGAAAGATTGGAGCATGGTCAGAATGGAGGATCGGAAAATTCCGTATTATTGTGTCCGGGAATTCGTCTAGTCAACCCGAGGAGGCATAGGTCCGATCTAAATGTTTCGGTACTAATGAGGTTTCCTCTCGATTATCAGACGAAGTAAAACGAGGGCCATAGAACGGGATGTCAAAAAGGTTGAGAGTATGTTTCCGACTAACTATGTCGTCCCATCGTCGAATTAAAGTAGAACCACCTAACTTATCCGAGTATTGATCTACTTGGTTAATATCCCTGATAATGAGATAGTTGGTGTGAGATCGAAGTATGTGATGTAAATCATCCCAGAGCAAAGAGCGATGTTGAAATTGCGCTTCACATACAAAAAAAATGTGCCATATTTTCCCATTACTTGCCGAAAGTTTACAGAAGATAAAATGGCGAGATCGTCGAACTGCATCAACTTGGAAGGGGCTCCAACAAGAAACTGCTAAACCGCCCCTAGTATCCTCCGCATCTATCCCACAAATATAACTAGAGCTAGTAGACCTTAGTAGATTTTGTACATATTCTACACTAGGTTTGGTTTCCTGAAGGAACAAAAACATAGAACAAAACTGCGAAATAAGCCAGAATAAGTAAGGAATAGTAGGGATATCTCTAGCATTTAAACCCCAACAATTCCATGAGAGGACGTTCATTGCTCCGGTAGTGGTTGATCAGGGTCAACCACAACCCTATTAGTACCATCGTCATTGAGTGAAATCATCATGCCAAATTGAAAAACCATATCCTCGTCATTCGAACGCAAAGATGTTTCCGGGTCATCCAAACTTGGCTCTTGTACCTTGCTTCGTTTCGTGTTCCAAATTTCATTGGCACCCGTTGGGGTGACCTTGGCTTGTCTCTTTCGAGGAGCTCGAGATGTGATATCACTCCCCGGCTCGACACCTAGATGATCGGCCATAGAAACATCCGTGATTGCCTTAGCTTTAAAGGTCGTATGAGCTTCACGAGGCGATATATTAAAACCCCCTTTAGCTTCCCACTTCAAACCTGCGTTTCTTGCGTTTATTGCGAACCTGTTGAACACTTTTTGCCTTGCAATAGATAGTTGCTAGTCGAGAGACTCCTTATTAACTGCCCATCCAGTCTCTTTTTACCCCCAAACATAGCTGAGGTACATCGAAGGCCAAGAACAATCTGCCGAGCCGAAGCGTCTATTTGCGTATGAGAGGCTGTAGACTCTTGTCTGGAATCTGAGTATAAATTCGAGATTTGAAGTGGGCTTGTTGGAGAATAAATTGCATCAGATTGTTGGTTGCATATTGGTGGCTCAATGGGGTTGTGAACCTGCAACAACGGGTTAGGTCGGCCAAAATATGGGGGAAATGCGGAACATGCTGTTGATAATGTTTGAGATATTGCGAAGTTCTATTGGTTCCGATTCGCTAGAGATGACGAGCTTGAAGACGCTCGTGAAGTGGCGGGTCAGGTTCCCCTCCGAGGTGTTCTGGCTCTGGTTGTGGCCTGCGATACCAATCACTCGGCCCGCCTCATCCGGATAATATAAGTTATTATATAGTATATAGTATATATTTTATTTGATGTTGGTTATTTGATATCTAATTATCATATCAGGTGGCTGCTACTCCCTCCGTCCCATAATATAAGTCTTGTTTTCTCTTGCACAATCTTCAAGATGTATGTTTGACCTTCGATATCTCCAATTTCGTATTTAAAAAAATTATAAAAAGTCGATATTGTGAAAGTACATGTTATATTAAAGCGAATCTAGCAAGATCACACATGAATATGTTTTTTTGTATATTTTGATTAGAATATTTGGTCAAAAAATTTACATTTTGACTTCCGAAAAGGAAATAAAACTTATATTATGGGACGAAGGGAGTATATTTATATGTTGACACCATTAATAACAGTCCCTCTTGCAAGAGACGGTCTAGATTAATGCTTAAAATTAGGCGCATCCTAAAAGGCCCAATAGCACTAGAAGCTAGTCCACAAATCAAAGGAAATCAGACCCAAAAACAAAACACCGCAACTTACAAAAACGAAACAGAATTAATGCGTTTCACCTGAAAGTTTTTCTTCAACATCCCCTCTCCCTCTCTCTCTCGAACTAAAACACACTCAAATTCACCAAATTTCAACCGAAAAAATTTACAAAACGTGGGAAATCCAGCAAAATTCATACGGAAAATCAATAACATAAACTTCGTATTGCGAAAAATTTGATTTCGAAGCTTATTTTGTTCAGTTTGTGGTTCGTGAAAAGGTAAATTTCTATATATTGTTGAATTTTTCATGTGCTCATAAACAACCTTTGTTCATGGATTTAATACCTACATGGCATATTAATCTGGACTTCTCAAATTTTCAACAAATTTGGAGTTGAATTTCAAACAGAAATAACGAAATATGGTAAGACGCAAGCAAAAATCAACTGCTGACAAAGGTAATTTGAAAGCTTCTACTGACCGACTTAAAGAAACACATAAATTTTCAGTAATAGGTTTTGAATTTGGCTTATACTTACAAAATTTAGCTTTGCATGTGTTATTGTAATGAATTAGGTCATGCTGTTGTTGTTTATGAAATTGATGTATTAGGTTTTGAATGTTTGAAATGTTTGCGTATCTGTTGATTTGTTTGTGTTGATTGGAAGGTTTCCATGTGATCTTTCGGTCATACAATTGAACTAATTTTATAAATACTGGTGTAGTTTTGGTTTCACTGTTTTAAGAACACTTAGTTTCTACTTCATTCATTTAGTGACCAATACACATGTATTAGTAACCAGTTTTAGTAGTTTAGTAATTAGAGTCAAATATGACACATACCTCCAACATTCAACATTCATAAAGACATAGAGAAAAGGCAATAAAAAGAAACAAAGTATAAACGACTAGGCTATATCAATCCACAAAATATTTAAAATTCTTAGCCACAACAACCACCAATATGGTCATTGTATTTTGCCGCTTAATGGACTCTATTATACACTTGTACTACTTTATTTCATTTAGTAACCATTAAGTTTGCATTGATAACCAGTTTAGGTCATTTGGTGACTAATTTAAAATATCACCATTTTTGACAGATCAACAAAATCAAGAGACCAAAAAACCAGAACCATACAAGATTGTAGCAGAAAAACTAGCTGACATAACGAAAAAGGCAGCTATGGAAAGGAGAACTGCAACAAAGGATTGGAAACAAGGCAGCAACCACCTAGGCCACCAAAGAAAAATGCTGCAAGAAGCATTGAGCAACGAACTGTAGAAGAAACAGCTGAAGGTGAGCCAAATAATAGGGCAGATGAAAACAAAGAAGATGAATAAATTCAACACAACCACCTCAAGGAAAGGAGGGAAAAGACGCAAAAATCTTCCTCTAGATAAAGAACGAGAGCGCTCTCCAAAGAAGTCATCTCGAGGAAAGAGAATGAAACGGGGAAACCAAACTCCTCCAGAGACTGAGAAATAGACTTCTCCAAAGGTTTCACCACAATCACCTCATGGAAAAAAATGAAACAGGGAAAGCAAACTCCTACAGAGACTGAGGTAGGAATTTCTCCAAAGGATTTACCAAAATCATGCTCGGGAAAAAAGAATGAAACGGGGAAAGCAAACTCCTCCAGAGATTGAAAAAGATACTTCTCCAGAGGATTTACCACAATCACCAAAAGGAAAGGGATGGAAAATAGGGAAGCAACCACTAGTGGAATTTTCTTTTATTGCTGCTATTAAATTGCTGCGATTTTAGCAATACAGAACAATAGTCTCAGCGGAAAAAAAAAGCGTACAGAACAACCTATTGCTGCGATTTTTAGAGAAACTGCAGCAATAGAGTAAAATATATATTTTAAATAAACCTATTGCTGCGGTTCCTCTAAGAACCGTATCAGTAGGTTGTAAAATAATAAAAAAAATTAAACGCATGTGCTTAGGGTTTATAATAAACCTATTGTGATGCGCCGCTTCATCCGCACCCACTCTCCTTCTCTCTCCTCCGTCCTCTATCCTCACCCACTCTCCTTCTCTCACTCCTTCGTCCTCCCACTCTCCTCATTTGCTGATCAAAGACGACGAGCAGCAGCAGCCACCACAACACGGTGGCCCCGCAAGCGATGTTCGACTCCTCCTCCGCAAGCGATGTTCGACGGTGGCCCCGCAAGTGATGTTCGCAAAGTCTAGTTCTTAGTTTTTTTTTCATTTTTTTTTATTTTTTTGTAATTGTTATTCTTAGAGTGTCTGGGTTTTCGTTGCTCAAAATGAATGGGTTTTCATTATCATTTTTTTTTGCTGTAATTTTTTATCAATTTTTTTGATGTAATTTTTTTGTGAATAATAAATCTGGTTATTTGTTGCATTTTTATTTGATTGTTTTGATGTTTGATGGTTGAAATGTTCACAACAGACTTGGTTGCTTGAATGAGTATTTTGGTGAAAATGTTGCTTGAACGTGTACTAGATTATTACTGAATTTATTTATTTTTATAAACAAATCAACCTATTGCTGCTGTTGTTCGGTAAAGAGCAATAGATCACCTATTGCTGCGGTTTTTCCCCGGCCAGCAATAACAGCAATAGGTTGTTTTTTTTATTTATTTTTATTAAGTAAAATACCTATATATTGCTGCGGATTAAAACCGCAGCAATAGATGATACTCTATTGACGCGCCTTAATTTGTTGCGCTAAAAAATCCACAGCAATAGGCTATATAAAAACCGCAGCAATTCATATTTATTCTACTAGTGATCACCTATTAAAAACGCTCAAAAGAGTGCTTCACCTGAATCACCTCGTGCAAAAGGAAAGAAAAAAGGGAAGCAATCTATAATGGAGAATGAGCAAGATGCATAAGTATTTGATCACTGTTTTATAATACAGTATTAGTGGTCAATTATGTCATTTAGTAACTAGTTTAATTCTATTGGTGACTACTTTTCATTTTCAACTTTTATGTTTAAATTATGTTTTAGTGTCCATTATTCAATGCTAAAAGTTTATAAGAATATGGCCCTGTGCCTTTTGATGTTGATACATAAACAGAATTTGAACCTCTTAGGAAAATTGAGTGGCAAAAGTTATACAAGCTACCTTATTGTCTTTGTGAACTCAATAAATTAAACCAATGATTTCCAACCCCTGCACATTCTAAGTTGTACTACTACTCTACTTGTTTGAGCCTCTCTTCTATGCTATTTTATTTTTCTTGATAGATAATTAACTTTTATGTTTAAATTATCAAGACTAAATTGGGTTATCACTACATTTAGTCATTTTGTTGCCATTATTGGTCATTTAGTGCCCCACTTTTTATTTCTGATCTGATCTGAATTATTATGATCTGATCTGATCTGATTTGATCAGAATGTTTCTTATCTGATCTGATCTAAATTGAATTATTAAGATCTGATATGATTTGATTCGAATTTTTATTATCTGATTTGATATAAATTTATTATAGTTGTTTTCTAAATATAGTTTTTCTGATCTGATCTGAATTTTTCTTATCTGATATGATGTGAACATTACTAATCTAATCTGATTGTTTTTGTAATAAACACTAAAGTGCTTAAATAAGTTGAATCAAACACACCCTAGGACAATTCCCTAGGTAAGATAAATGTTGTCCATTCCCCCCTTGATGATGAAATTAGAAAAGCTTTGTTTGCTATGAAACCTTTGAAAGCTGCGGGCCCTGATGGTTTTCACCCTGTGTTTTTTCAAAAAACATGGGGAGTGTTGGGTAGTGATGTTTGTGATTCTATTCGCAGTTGGTTCAGGAGGGGCCAGATTCCTGAGAATCTTGACCAGGCCCTCATTTGTCTGATCCTTAAGCAAACCTGCCCTGAGACGGTCAAACAATTTCGGCCTATTAGTCTTTGTAATACGCTGTATAAGTTACTCACCAAGATTCTAGTGACCCGTCTTAAACCTCTCATCCCTGCTTAGATTTCTGAATATCAAAATAGTTTCATTAAAGGGCGGGGTCCGGATATTAATCTCGTTGTAGCATCTGAGATTCTCCATTCCATGAGTAAGAAGAAAGGTAAGGGGGGCTGGTTTGCTTTGAAGATTGATTTGGAAAAGGCTTATGATAGAGTTGAGTGGAGCTTCGTGAGAGAAAGCCTTAGCAATTGCAATCTAGATTGTAATTCCATTGACTTCATTATGAACTGTGTTTCTAAAGCATCCTCTGCAGTTCTTATTAATGGTCGGAAATCGGAGGCCTTTTGCCACTCTAGGGGACTAAGACAGGGTGACCCTATGTCCCCCTATTTGTTTAATATTTGCCTTGAAGCTCTTTCTCAAACAATCTTGGGTAGTTGTGAGCGGAACGAATGGACTCCGTTTTGGGTGGGAAGGAAGAAAGTTCCCATCTCCCATCTCCTATTTGCCGATGACCTTCTCTTCGGGAGGGTAGATGAAAATACGGCGTTCGACTCTTGCTTCCTTCTGCAGAGCCTCGGGGCAAAAAGTTAATGAGCTTAAGAGTAGACTGATCTTCTCTCCGAATACATCAACTGAGCTCAAATCTTTGCTCCAAGAAACGATTAGGGTTCATGAGAGTGATAACCTTGGTTCGTATTTGGGGCTCCCCATCACCCACAAGCGCCCTAGTAGAGTTCAGGTTCAATTTGTGGTGGAGAAAGTTAGACACAAATTAGCAATGTGGCGCACTAAATTTCTTTCTAGAGCGGGGCGCTTATGTCTAATCAAATCCACTCTTTCTACAATCCCAGCCTACTATATGCAGGCCTCCCTTCTCCCTGTTTCTGTCTACAAAGATTTGGATACAATATGTAATAACTTTTTGTGGGGTGAGTACAAAGAGGGAATTCGCATTCATCTGGTGGGAAAAGATAAAACTTTCGTTCCTAAAAACCGGGGAGGATTGGGGATTAGATCCCAAAAACTCATGAACTTAACTTATATGGCCAAGTTAGGTTGGAAAGTATCGCAAGGCCCCCCAAATCTTGCTCAGGAGTGTATTAGATCAAAATACATTCACAAAAACTATGTTACTAAGTTTAAGAACGGCTCAACCATATGGAAAAGTATTGGCAAAGGCTGGGAGATTCTTAGCGGTCATAGTATGTGGAGCTTGGGAAACGGGAGTAGTATCAGGTTTTGGAGTGATAACTGGCTTGGTATTGGCCCTCTTAGGGAGTTGGTTGAGGGGCCGCTTCTTCAGGGCGAGGAAGAGACCACTGTGGACCAAATATGGAAGGGCGGCACGTGGGACCTGATCAATATATCCATTCCCCTGCCTAAAAATATTTTTGATCGTATATTAAGTGTCCCTCTAATAAGTGCGTTTCAAACACACTTTATGGACTCCTTTTAGCTCATTTTGATCCTCTTTCTCCCCTTTCTTCCCTCTTTCTTCTCCCTTTGCCCTTCTATTTCATTCACTTAATCATTCTTGATCATAGTGACATTTTGCTAGATTTTCAGTCATTTTTGACCGAATTTCTAGTACATTTGCTTTCACCCTGTTTTGCCATGTTCTTAATATAGGTGGAACTACTAAGATGGCTACATGTTGTAGAGTTGGCAAAGGAAGCAATAAAAATAGAGCACACGTTGAGAAATGGTGCGCTTGCACCATGCCCCATATCCGCTCGCACAAAGGAGCACATTGCACAATAGAATCTTGAACAGAGAATTTCAAATGGATATAACTTTCAAACCACAAATCGGATGAAGGTAATTCCAGTTGGAGGTGAAAACTTGTTTCGATAGCTTTCCAACGACTAGTCATAAGCTTGATTTGGATATAAAACGAAAGAGTTATGCTCTTTTTAAGTTGAACTGTCCGACCAGATAAGAAAGAATGGTGCACCCGCACCAAACTATGGTGCGCCCGCACCAAACTATGGTGCGCCCGCACCGTTCAACGCTTGATGTCGGTTTTGGAGCAGAAGAAATGGTACGCCCGCACCATTCAAATCTGCGAAGAATAAAAAACGAGGCTTGCCTTAATAACATTGGAGTTGATTAGTTTTTGACTTATGCTTTATTTCTAGTTTTTAGAGAACATTATTAGGGTTCATACTAGAGAGATAAACACTTGAGTTTTATTGGAATTTGATATTTATTAATCATACTTCGAGATTTCGATAACATTCAAGGTACTTTTCATTGAATTTAATTTAAAGTTTCAGTTTTTATTGCATTCTTTTCGTGTTTGTTCTTGTTCTTAGTTATTTTTAGATATTCATTCTCATAATCTCATAATCTCATAATTGTTATTTCTATTAGTTTAATTATCTCTTAATCATGTTTAGCCTTAGATTGGTCATAGATTTTGTGTTTAATTGCCTAGAATCCATGATTAGTGAGTAGTTTCTTATCTAGGGTTAGGGTGAAAGTATGAATTAGGATTTTAAATGTTTTGTTGATGTGATTGTGATGTTTTAAAGAAATTCATGCATTGATCTTGGTGTTTTGAGGCCTTAGGATAGATATTGATCACATTTATGCTTGGGTATTTTGAATTCAATGTTCTTAATCGAATTTTGAACTCTTTTATCATTCAAAAGAATCAACTTAATTTCTAGGCCAAGATATTGGGTAGAAATTAAGGGGATCCTTTATTAGGTGTTTTCCGAATTTATTGGATCTCTTAATCAATTGACTAAAGACCATTCGAGAGAGGATTTAGTCGATTGATTAAGCGATCATTCTCGAGGACCATTCGAGAGAGGACTCGAGTATTTTAGAGGAAAACTAAACCTTGCATAATCTTCTCCGTTACATCACAATCGCATTAACATTCATTGTCCATTCTTATTCATATTACTAACCTCAACTCTAGTGTCTTCCTATATGATTAATTAATTCGAGTTATTTGCTAGTTCTTGCTATTAGCTAGATATAGTTGTTACCAAATCTTTTCAAACCCCCAATTACCCCTCAATTAGGCAGTCTAGACTTGCTAGACTTTAATTAATCCCAATTTCCCTGTGGATCGACCCTTGACTTGCCTTTACTACGTTCTTCTTAATTGCTCGTTAGATGTTATAAATATTGTTTGAGAAGCGATTTTTGGTGCCTTAACGACACACTAAAAACCTCTTATCAAAATGGCGCCGTTGCCGGGGAAATTGTGCTATTGATTGAAGGTTTTTTTTTGTTTGAAATTGCTTAATTGATTTTTTCTTTTTTTACTTTTCTTTATTGGCTTATTTTTTTTATCTTGTTTTATTTTATTTGGTAAGTGTCGTGTATATGAGTCTAGGAATTTGTATATAATTTTTTTTCTTCTTTTAAGAGAATTCCAAAAAAAATGGCAAACTTCTTTTTTCCTCAATATGAGGATGAACCATTTTGGAATTATTTTCAGAGATTTGAGAATACTCTTCTAACTAAGTATAGACTTGAGATTTGGGAGATGTGTGAGGTGATGTATGAAGGTCTGAATATGCATACAAGAGAAGTGGCGGAGTCTATGTTTAATGGTGAATTTCGATGCCAACACTTTGATGAAGCATGGGGTTTCTTTGGGTGGCTATCTAGAGACACTTATGAGTGGGACCATGGAAATACTACTTTCTCAAATTTAGAAGATGTCTCTAGTTGTGAACTACATATATATTCTGAAATTCTTGATTCACTCAAAGAAAATATGTGCTTGTTAAAGAGGTGTGATTCTATGATGGAAAACTTTGTCGAATCTAGCAAAAGATCAATCGAAACTTTGGGTCGAATTATCAATAATCAAAATCACTCTTGCATGACTATAATCAATGAAGATGATGATGATTGGGATATGGATGAGAACCCCGTAGTAGAGGAATCATTTGTTGAGAAAGCTTACACTATAGAGTCTAATGATGTTGAAGAAGTAATTGATAAGACTTTTATTTCTACTCGTCCTCTTCATATTCCCTTTTCAAGGAAACTCGATTTAGTTCCTTCCTTCCCCATCTTATTCCCTCTCCTCAAAGTTTCATCATTGGAAGAGCCTTTGTCCTCTTCAAACCTTCACAAGACTCAAATGGAATTCATAGAGGACGGGATCGAGCTTAAAAGTTGCAAGGACCATCAAAAGGAGAACTCATTGTTTTGTTCTTTTTATTTGAATTTTGATGTTTGTTCTTCATACTTTTCAGGATTCTCTCGGAAATTTCATTATTTTCGACACACATCACTTGGTAAGCATATAGACCCATTGAAATTTGTGCATGCTCTTTGTTTATGTCATACCTATTTGATCCACTGTGAAATGTGTGCTAATGCTTATGACAAACTATTGAGATATTTGTCAAATTATTTAGTGGTAAGGTCTAGATAATGATCCTAAAAGAGCTCATTTTGGCAGGTATTCTGAGACCCTTCTCCTTATCTTACTTGGTTAGGATTTTTGCTTGACTTTGTGCCCTTACCTCGTCCCTTACTTTCTCTTTGCTTGTACACTCCGAGGTCGGAGTTTGTATTAAGCTTGGGGGAGTTAGCATGTGTTCTCTCCATCTCAACATTTTCTTCATCCTCTTTGTATTTAGGTTCTTTTTAGTGCTTTTGCGTGTTAGGTTTGCATAAAAAAAAAAACCACAAATTTTTTTTTTCTTTCTTTCTTTTCAACTTTTAGAGTTGTTTGGTTGCATGCATGATATGTTGCTTAGAGTGTTCATAATTTGATTTGAAGACCTTCTTTGCATTTGACTTGATGATTTTGGAAGCCTTGCTGTGACTTTAGGTGATCTTTGAGATCGGTAACTTTTGGTAGAGTCTTTTTGAAATTAGGCGAGTTGGTTGCTTGGATTGCCTTATCCCTTATGCGATGAACCCCGAAGGAGGGCCACAAACCTCGTAAGACTCATTTACAACCCTCACCATTGATCGCCTAACTTGTGACTTGAATTTTAGCTCCCCAAGATTGCATAAGACCGAGCCTATAGAAGGATGATTTAGGGCGTTTCATTTTGCTAGAATTAGGAGTTCAAAAGCCAAAAAGCTTTTATACCGACATAATTTTCCGCTTCTCAACCCATTTGAGCCTTTCTATCCTATTTTTGCTTAACCCTCATAATAAGTCATGGCCAAACTTTCCCCAAATTGGAGTACATGTCTAGTTTGTGTTGAGTTGAGTTGTTTTGATACTAAGTCTTTGGTTGAAAGTAAATTAATGTGCGTGTATAATTGCAAAAGTTGAGGAAAATTGTGAGAAAGGAAAGAAATAAAAGAAATAAAAGAAAGAAAGATTGCTCTTTGTGCTTCATTTGGATTTCTATTGAAAAGAAAGAAAGAGCAAATTGTTGAGAAAAAAATGTGTTCAAAAAGTAAAAATCAAAGTGAGAATCAAAGATGTGTGAGATTTTAATTTGAGTTGGTGTTTGGACTAGCTTGGGGAAGTTTTAACCCCCCAGTGTGTACTCCACTTTACCCTTTTTGCACCACATTCCTAAATTGTTATCGACACCTTTAACCTAGCCCCGTTATAACCTTAATAAAGTCCCTTTTGACTTCTAGATTGGACTTGGTCAATTAGTAGTGGCGGGTGAGATTTTGTGCAAGTCATGATGAGGGTCATCAAAATGTGGTAGAGGCGAGCTACTATGGTTGAGCATCCCTAGGGGGGAGTCAAATTCGGGACTTGGAAGTGGAGAGGAGTGAGAAATCACTCTTAGAAAGCCTATTTTTCAAGGAGACTCGGTTGATCGATGGATTGAATCCCTTGAGTCACTCTTGTGCTTCCTAATCATCTTCCCTCTTGTGTTTGGTTGGTCGCCTAAATCTTGTTATGAACTCATTTAGCTTGCATGTCATGTTTGTAGCTTTGCTTATAGAGCATTTAGGTTAGTTTGTTGCATGGTTTTTCTTTTTCCTCTGGTTCACTTCTTCTCTTTCTTTTTTCTCATTCCTGGTTTACTTGAGGACAAGTAAAATGCTAAGCTTGGGGGAGTTTGATAAGTGCGTTTCAAACACACTTTATGGACTCCTTTTAGCTCATTTTGATCCTCTTTCTCCCCTTTCTTCCCTCTTTCTTCTCCCTTTGCCCTTCTATTTCATTCACTTAATCATTCTTGATCATAGTGACATTTTGCTAGATTTTCAGTCATTTTTGACCGAATTTCTAGTACATTTGTTTTCACCCTGTTTTGCCATGTTCTTAATATAGATGGAACTACTAAGATGGCTACATGTTGTAGAGTTGGCAAAGGAAGCAATAAAAATAGAGCACACGTTGAGAAATGGTGCGCTTGCACCATGCCCCATATCCGCTCGCACAACGGAGCACATTGCACAATAGAATCTTGAACAGAGAATTTCAAATGGATATAACTTTCAAACCACAAATTGGATGAAGGTAATTCCAGTTGGAGGTGAAAGCTTGTTTCGATAGCTTTCCAACGACTGGTCATAAGCTTGATTTGGATCTAAAACGAAAGAGTTATGCTCTTTTTAAGTTGAACTGTCCGACCAGATAAGAAAGAATGGTGCACCCGCACCAAACTATGGTGCGCCCGCACCAAACTATGGTGCGCCCGCACCGTTCAACGCTTGATGTCGGTTTTGGAGCAGAAGAAATGGTGCGCCCGCACCTGATTTTGGTGCGCCCGCACCATTTAAATCCGCGAAGAAAAAAAAACGAGGCTTGCCTTAATAACATTGGAGTTGATTAGTTTGACTTATGCTTTATTTCTAGTTTTTAGAGAACATTATTAGGGTTCATACTAGAGAGATAAACACTTGAGTTTTATTGGAATTTGATATTTATTAATCATACTTCGAGATTCCGATAACATTTAAGGTACTTTTCATTGAATTTAATTTGAAGTTTCAGTTTTTATTGCATTCTTTTCGTGTTTGTTCTTGTTCTTAGTTATTTTTAGATCTTCATTCTCATAATCTCATAATCTCATAATTGTTATTTCTATTAGTTTAATTATCTCTTAATCATGTTTAGCCTTAGATTGGTCATAGATTTTGTGTTTAATTGCCTAGAATCCATGATTAGTGAGTAGTTTCTTATCTAGGGTTAGGGTGAAAGTATGAATTAGGATTTTAAATGTTTTGTTGATGTGATTGTGATGTTTTAAAGAAATTCATGCATTGATCTTGGTGTTTTGAGGCCTTAGGATTGATATTGATCACATTTATGCTTGGGTATTTTGAATTCAATGTTCTTAATCGAATTTTGAACTCTTTTATCATTCACAAGAATCAACTTAATTTCTAGGCCAAGATATTGGGTAGAAATTAAGGGGATCCTTTATTAGGGGTTTTCCGAATTTATTGGATCTCTTAATCAATTGACTAAAGACCATTCGAGAGAGGATTTTGTCGATTGATTAAGCGATCATTCTCGAGGACCATTCGAGAGAGGACTCGAGTATTTTAGAGGAAAACTAAACCTTGCATAATCTTCTCCGTTACTTCACAATCGCATTAACATTCATTGTCCATTCTTATTCATATTAGTAACCTCAACTCTAGTGTCTTCCTATCTGATTAATTAATTCGAGTTATTTGCTATTAGCTAGATATAGTTGTTACCAAATCTTTTCAAACCCCCAAATACCCCTCAATTAGGCAGTCTAGACTTGCTAGACTTTAATTAATACCAATTTTCCTGTGGATCGACCCTTGACTTGCCTTTACTACGTTCTTAGTAATTGCTCGTTAGATGTTATAAATATTGTTTGAGAAGCGATTTTTGGTGCCTTAACGACACAATAAAAAACCTCTTATCACCCTCCTCCGGATGAAGCGAGAGAGGACCTCCTCATTCCTGCTTTTGTCACCTCAAAGGGCTTTTCTCTTGCCATGGCCTATGAAACCCTTTTATCCAACCCTCTAGTTGATACCGCCTGGTTTTGGAAGGGGAAAATGGAACCTAAACTCAAGTTTTTCTTCTGGCTCCTGTGGTGGGATAGGATTCCCCACAAGGCCCTTCTTGCTAGCCATCACATTTCTCCAGATGCGTCTTGTCCTCGTTGTCAGTTTCCAGTCGAAAATTCGGCCCATGTTATTAGAGATTGCCCATTTGCCTTAAGTGTTTGGAATGCCGTTAATGTGAGAGTGGACCAGGAGTTTCAGGAATGGCTCCGGAGTAATCTAGAGTTGGATTTCGAATTCAGGGGTGTGGACTGGGGTGTTTTGTTTCCCTATATTTGTCATGAAATCTGGAAGGATTGAAATAATTGTAGCTTTCAGAACGAGAACCCTGCACCCCCTGATTTGATCTTAAGGAAAGCCCATATCCTTGCCTTAGAGTGGACCCACATTTGGAATCGGACTGACAATAAGATTGAAAACCTAGACTTTCCTAAGTTCTGCCCATCTACGAACACCATTATCCATGTTGATGCTTCCTTTTGCAACATCCTCCAGCCTATAGGTTTAGGGGGTGTAGTTAGAGATAAGTTGGGAAATTGGATTTTAGGGTTTGCTAAGCAATCCTTTGCATTGGATATCCTCATGTCAGAACTCATGGCTATTTATGAAGGGTTACGTCTTGCGATAAGTCACATGTTTGGAGATAGCACTATTTTTTCAGATAGTCATAAGGCGGTTGATTTGCTTTGTAGCCCTCAGGGGCATGCTGATAAATATTCTAGTATCTTGTACCTTTGCAGAAAGTTATGGAAGCAGGTCCCTCAAGTTCAGATTGAGTATGGTAGCAGGGTGTACAACCAGGTGGCAGATGCTTTAGCAAAGCATAGTAGGACGGCGTTATTTAGTAGGAATGTGACTAGGACTTTTCCCATCCCCCTGTTTATTGCATGGATTTCTATATGCAAGATTGTAAGAACATTTTTAATATGGCAATGTAAGTTGATTGCGTTGTTCACCAAAAAAAAAAACACACACACCCTAGGTAGGTAAGAAGTTCAGTTCAGTAGAAATAAGTCAGTTTAGCAAAAATCAGTTGACGAGAACATAACCTTATTATAATTATATGATATTATGTTGGATTGTTGTCGAATTAGGACATTTGATAATGAGGGCGATTAGTTGTTTAAATGTCTTAACATTTCATTTTGGGAAAGCTTAGGCAGGGTATAGTAATAGTAACACATGTTTAGCTACTTTTTAGGTACTTTATGTTGCTTGACACATCTGTACCTTTTAGGCAAAAACCCGACATGAAGTTTCATATTTTTCGAACAAATACAAGAATGTGAATAACTCCTAACCGAACCGATGTGAATTATCGAACTTGTGTGATTTTCGTGAACAACTGAAATAAACTGAATATAAAATCAACGTGTTTTAACTGTTATAGATTCAAACGTTGGTTGGTTTACCTGTTCGGGTATAAACTAATTTAAACTACAACTGAACTGAACTGAAACTGGGAAGAAAAATAACTGAATTAAGCTGAACGGAAAAGTTGTTAATTGAACAGAAATTGTTAATAATTTTAAGGGATTTTTCACCAGGTACCCATGAGTCTTACGAATATTCACCGGGTACCCTTGCAGTTTCCAAAATGCACAAGGTGCCCCTGAGGTTTTGAAAAACCATCAGAATACCCTTAATGACTAACGGCCGTCAACTCCGTTAGTCACTAAGGCTAAATCAACCCCTAACTAACCTAATTAATACTCCTTCCGTCCCACAATACTCTTGACACTTATCAGGGCAAGTAGTTTTAGATGATCGATAAGTTGTTGTTTGGTTATCAATTGTTATTTTGTTGAAAAAGTAGATGTGATAAGAGTTAGTAGGTAATAAAAGTAGTATTATTTAATTTGGTGGAGAGAGTGTGTGGGCCAATGGTTAAAGTTGGTAGGTAGTATGAGTGGTATTATTTTATTTGGAGGAGAGAGAGTGTGGGCCAATGGTTAAAGTTGGTAAGTAGTAGGAGTGCTATTAAATTATTTAGAGAGGAGAGAGTGTGGGATAATGGTTAAAAGGTAGAAAGATTAAAATAATAGTGGGTCATATCCAAAAATAGAAGTGTAAAGAGTATTATGGGACAGATGAACAAGGAAAGTGTAAAGAGTATTCTGGGACGGAGGGAGTACCAATTAATCCAAATAACTCTAATTAAACCTAATTAACTCTAATTGAACCTCATTAACCTTAGTTAATTAAATCTCCACCCCCTCCTCACCTACCAGCCACCCCAACCACCGCCATGCCACCATACCAGCCACCACCGCCCCGAAGACCTCCCCCTCCCCTTCCCCACCCCGAAAACCTCCCCATCCCCTTCCCAGCCCCGAGAACCTCCTCCCTCCCCTTCCCCAGCCCCGAGAACCTCCCCTCTCCCCTTCAGGGGCTGGAGGAATGGGGGGTGATATTCGGCGGTGGGGAAGGAGATGGGGAAGGTTTTCGGGGACAAGGGAAGGGAGGGGAAGGTTCTCGTGGTGGGGAAGGGATGGGGGAGGTTTTCAGCGGTGAGCAAGGGGAAGGGGCGGTTTTCGACGGTGGGGAAGGGGAGGGGGAGGTTTTCGGGGCTGCGGATAGGAGGGGGCAGTTTTCGGGGTGGTGGTGGCTGGATGGGAGGCTGAGTAGGGACTTTTCGGCCGTCGGTTGAGAATTTGGTCTTTAGGACTAACGGAATTGACGGAAACCTAACGGCAGGGTCAAGTCATGTTTTTTCAAAACCTCAGGGGCACCTAGTGAAAAATCCTCTTTAATTTAATTTAACCAATGTGGTAACAAAATACAAAAACGTTGAGCCAGATAGAAGTATAAGGATCAGAAAGCCTTAAAAACCAGTTATTCATCTCCAACATAAAGATTAAGAAGAAAAGGGCCTAGTAACAAGACAAAAAGTAATAACTTATTCGTGTTTTGTTAAATATGGGCCTGGGCCACACCCATCACAAGGAGAGAGAGTCCACTTCACAAGACAAAGGAGGTTCCACCTTAAAATCATATGGCAATAAGGGGAGTAGCCCCTTTGCATTATAAAGTGAACCCATCTCTCTTCTTTAATCAATGTGGGACACTCACATGTGGTGTGCGCTATACATCATAGCTTCAACATGTTTTTAGGCACCAACACTAGATGGTTATTGGTTCCTAATAAGAAGAAAGTAAAACCAACCTAACATGGTAATTGGTATGACGATGAAGGTTGTAATAGTCGTTGTTATGTGCTTCTTAATATCACGGCAAATTTTCGGAAAATCTCGCTTTGCCCAACTTTTTTTTTTGTATCTTATACATAAGCTTCTGATGAAAATTCATCATTCAATTAAAGGTGACTAATCTCATCAGTTATATAGAGGACCAGAAACTTCAATGCCATCAGATTCTAACACAAATCCGGAAATGAGTTAACATATTGAGAGTACAAACGTCCACTGCATTTGTGGCGACAACAATCTAATCTTCTTTAGCCTTGGTACCTAAATCACTCTAAATCACACGAAGTTAGCAATCAAATGCACAAACTAATCTTGTAACTCAATTGGTACCTAACGACAAACTGATCCTATAACTCATGTGGATTTATCCTTGGTACCTAACGACAAACTAATCCTGTAACTCATGTGGATTTATCAGGGCATGAGTAATGAAGGATTTTTTTAAGAGATAAATTTTTAAGAGCTAACTCTTAGGTGTGTAATGTGAAACTTTTAATAAGAGTTAAGTCTGAATTTTTTCGACATAAGAAACCCTATTTCTTGATAAGAGTTTAGATCTAATCAAGGTTAGTCCGGCTCGAACAATGCCCGGGATTGGGAATATTTTTTTTTGGCTCAGGTTTTTGGGCCCAATCCAACCCGATTTTTTGTGTGTCTGTTCGGTACGGCATTTAGGCAACTCAAAAATGATTTTTCAATTTAAAACTTCGTCCAAAAATCCCGCCAATTTTGGCCCCAAAAAGCAGGTTTCAGGTACAAAAAATTGGTCGACCGACATATGGGCTGATTTTTTTAGGCAGCCCGACCTATAATTTGATCACCTCTATAAGAGTTAGGATACTTGGCAAATAGAGGAAAGAAAATGTTGACACCTCTTGCATATTTATGAAGGAACACTGTTATGAACTTAGAAGTTTTGATGACGACAAACATGAACTATTTTGCATCATGCGTTGTTGTATATTTTCTTATGACACAATGTTTGCTTTTGGAAAGTTGGATGCTTAAGTTTGAAGAATGAAGAATGAAGAGTAGCTAGATTTTTCTATATAGCAAACTATGTAACAGTGATAAACTTGGTTAAATGTTAGTGTGTGTGCTATGAGTAAAAAATTATTAAAAATGCGATTATTAGAAATTTTTTTTTGACAAGATTATTAGAATTATTTATGACTACTTGAGTTAGTAGTATAAATAATTAGAATAAACATGTTTTATAATGCTAATAAATTTTAAATAAAAGAAAAAGATGTTTGAAAAATGTTTTAAATGAAAAGTTTTTAATAAAAAGATTTTCGGAAAAAATTTGGTTTATAAAATCTGATTTTTGGTTGGAAATAGATAAGGATGAATCTTTATCTTTAAAAGATCAAAAATCAGTTTTTCTTAAAGAAAAGACAATTATATTTTCAGTTTTTGAAAATAAAGGATTTTTATCCCTTAATTTTAGGAACAAAATAAAGGAAGATTATCATATCTTTTAGAGTGATCTTTGTCCATAATATAGTCTATATAAGGGATAATAACCAGTTGGAAAAAAGACGGTTTTCATATTTTTAGATCGGAGTTTTACAAGAGAAAAACGAAAATCAGTGGCACAGAGCATAGCACAGTGTTACCGACATTGACAAGTGAATTACTTGGGAAAAATCGTATCCTCTACCTGCTTGATTAAGAAGCGTGCTTTTGAGGAGAATATTTATGTAATTTTCATAATTATAGAGAGTGTTGTGTTGGGTACATGAGTTTGTATTTGATTCAACGTAGCAACACTTATAGTTAAGTGTTGGGGAGACCTACTAGAGTTAGTAGTGGGGACTTGTACCTTGAGTGAGGTATTAGGGGAATTCGCTATTACTGGATTTTGTGGATGTAGATCTCAGAGTAGGAATTGAACCACGTTAAAACTCTTGTGTCTCCATTGCTATTTATTATCCGCTTATGCAATGTGTTTCAACTCAATCTCGAAATCTCAATTTCAGTTGAAACACAGTGCATGTTACAGTGCTATAACTTTACAAATTCGATTTTTTGCACGATTAATTTTAATCATATTGACCCTATTCATTTGTAATTAATATCTTGCGAACTAACAAACACCAATTAAGAGATAGTGCATTTCTTTGGATTTGTAGTCGGTGACTCTTATTTTTGGAGGGAGATAGAGTATAATAGGAGAGACACTGGCCCGTTTGGTAGTCGTGAATAGATGATGGTAATGAGAATGGATTTTAAGTGTAATAATACAACGGAAACACGCTTAAAATCTCCATGGAGAGGCAATTTCAACCCCCAAGTTTGTGTTTTTTTCTCCATGGGAAAACAATCTCACCCCTAAACTTGTGTTTTTTTCCCCAAGGGGAAGCAATTTTCATTACCACTCATTACCACCTACAAGGTGGTATTGGATGGGAATGAAAATTTAAGAAGAAAAATAGACACTTTAGGATAAATTATCATGAGAATGAACAATGATTTTCTTCACAAATTCACTTACAAATTCATTTCCATTACCACCATTTATAACCAACACAAATTATTAGAATAGGCGGTCTAATTTTAACATAAAATTAGACAAATCCAAGCGTACATTCTCCTAACAAGCCCATTCCATCCCACTCTAACCTAACACTATTCCTAGACATTTCGCACCAAACTAGTCATCCCTTCTCTTTTCCTTTGTTTCCCTTTCAATCTCGAACTACAACAGACGATTATAAAAAATATCCTTGCAGTCTTACCAAATGGATTAACATAGTCACTGAATGGATTAAACTAGTCACTAAATGGATTAAAATACTCATTAAATATATGGATTAAAGAATGTGATTACTGAATGAATTAAACTGGTCACTGAATAGATTAAATTGGTTCCTAAATAGATTAAAGTAGTCACTATATTCCAAATGCTCGTATGTTCTCTTGTTAATGTTGGGCATGGGTCGTGCCTAACTTTAAATTAAGAGTAGGTGGTTTCTTACAAGATCAACTGTATAACCAACTACAAAACAGACAGTTTTAAGTGATATCAAAATAAGTCCCCCTTGCGAATCATTCTATATATAAAGCTAGAAAATTTGCTTATGTGTCGTTAAGGCAAGGCCATGAAATCTTACAGACACCATTTTTTTTTTACTTATGTGTACAAGGCCTAAGGAACGGATAAGTGGCACAATAAAATTCAAAATGGGAGAGATTTGAGCAAATCGGCCAAGATTATGTATGATTGCGTGATTTTAGGTTATTTATCATTCATATTAGGCAATAAGTATCCTCAATTATTTATGTACATAAATCTCATTTAAATCATTGTCTTTTTTGATTTATTTGATTGATATGTAAAACGTAATTTATGGTAAGAATTAAATATTTCAATCAACCTTGATTTTGGGTATCTTAATTGTCAATCATGCACATTTGAATTCGAAATTTTTAGGGTCAATGCTATGTACAATGTTGCAAGTATGAATATAGACCATGCTATACCTCACCCCCACTCAAAAATGTGGCCTATTACTTTCTCATCACAACTAAAATAAAACCAGAGTTTAGGAGTTTAGTTGAACAGTATATGATAGGACTAGATTTTAGCTTCCAATGGTGTCATGGATTTAGTTGGTGATGATTTTAGAATCTGCAGGAAATCTCAATGGCTACTACAGCTTACCTATGCACTCGAAGATCTATCCTTCATTACCAAAACCATGGAGAGGGTAGCTGTTGGGGAACATCAAGAGACTACTATCACACAGTATGAAAGGCCTTTCTCGGGTTATGTAAGATTTTCGGCGGAACATCAAGAAAGGTTCATCACCAATGGGAATGAATGAAAATGAAGAAGAAAAAGAAGATTTAGATATGGAAATTCAGTACTAAACCAGACCATTGAGTTCTTAATAATCTAATTACTATCAAGACTAGGTTTTAAAGTATAGTATACTATAAGTATTATTGTTAGTTTTATTTTGCTTAATGTATATATATGTATTTACTTTCTATGTGAAATACTTCACCTATTATCTATTCTTTATTAGTTATGAAGAAAAAAAGATGGATGAAGTTGATGTTGAATTGGCAGATTCTTGTGGCAGATTCTTGCGTTCAAATGTGTAGTATAAGACCTTAAAATTTTTATTAGCTATCTAATGCATAAGAATTTTCATAGTCTACCCTTTTATTTATAACATCCATCTACTATATATTCAATAAGTGATGATATACTAATATGAAAATGGTTACCTACAATAAAATTTCATACTTAGATTAAAAGATTTAATACAGTATAAAATTTAAATACAAATATATATGTCAGGTTTGATTAAAATGTCAAAAAACAGTGTGATTTAGTCATAAAACTACAATTTTTTTAATTATGTTTTATGTGCTATAATTCAATAATTTGTATAGTGTTTTTAAAATAAATAAATTCTTATTTTATGGTAAATCATGTTAAGTTAATTAAGTAATACTATAATAGTCATTGATACAATTTAGGACGTCTCTTTTTTTACACTATGTTGATTCAATAAAGATATACTATCAGTTAATATATGGTGTAGACACATAATCGTGTCCCCCCATTTAAGGATCCAATGATGAAACATACAGCGTCATTAGTTGGCGCGACTCAACGGAAGAGCAATCTAAAGAACCATTCTAAAATGTGTTTCAAAATGATATTCTAAAGCCCAATTAATTGTTCATGATGATTAATTGTATTTTAAGCCCATGAAATGTTTTAATTCCATTTTAAAAGCCCAATCAAATATTTATTATTTTAATAGATATTTTTCATGAATATTTTATTATCTTTGATAAATAAATCAGATTTTTAATCCGTAAAATTCCATCTCCGGAATTTTAGGGATAAAAAAGTATCTTTGAAAGACGCGCAATGGAATATGCTCGAATATTCCAGAATATGCGCCGGACGCGGGGGCTGCGCTCAGCGCGCCACGTGCGTCTAGCACATAGGCCAGAACGCGTCAGGCGAGCCAATGAACGCCTGACACGTAGATTTTGTGACTCACACAGAGTCCTGCGTCTGACGCGGGTCTTGTGTGAGACGCAACTTTCTTTTCTATCTTTTCAAAAACGTGTTTACACGTGCCTAAACCTGATTGGGCTGGCTGCATCAGGCACACCAATGTGCGCCTGACGCGTGGCATTGCGCTTGCCACGTAGGCCTGCGCCAGGCGCAGGGCTTGCGTGGAGCGCAAGTCTCATTTTCCCAATAAATACCCGTATTTTCCCGAATTACGGACGACTTTTTGGATATTATTTTTTTCACGCACACAAATTCTGTCGAATACTTCGAAATACACTTCGAATACCTCAAACACTCAAATACTTTCAATCAACCAATACTTTCACACTGCGTTCTTGGTTCCATGATTGCTCCGCCTAAAGATCGTTGCGCTCCTCAATCATAGCCGCATAGGTATAATCCTGAGGATCTTTGAATAAGTTCTATATTATTGCATTGAAGTTACTAATCATTTATTTCATGATGTAGATCTTTAAGTAATAATCGCTCTACTGTATATTCTAAACTCTTCTCTTTCTTTTTATTTATTTTCATACATTATTACATACTTGCCTGATCATTCTATGCCTATTATATGATTGTTCTGCTTTATTGCTTTAATCACCCACATGTTATTTTTGTTAATCAAGAACTAAAGAACTGTTCTAACATTAATCAGATTAATTTGGACAACTTGCTAGGTTCCCTTTAACACTGATTGCATAATAACTTGTCACTAAAAGTTAGTCTTTTTATGTGTTTCCTGAACCAATTTAGACCAAATATTTTTAGGGTGTTTAAAACGTTATATGATTATTCTTTGGCATAAAATCTGCAATGAATCGATATTTAGTAGAGGCCAGCAATGGGTGAATGTGATTCATTATGACTATATTCGTACCCTCACCAGGAACTCAATCTTTGGTTCATTTTCACCATCTATGGAGTTAGGACGGGGAAATCTACATTGGATAATTTGTCCCTACGATTTTCCCATATCCAATTAGGTTTATGATTCTTCCTAAAAAGAATTGTTGGCGACTTCTTTCAAAATAATTTTCAATAAAACCTTTACAGGGGGTAGTCAAATCAAATACGCGCTCACACCGCGTAGGCGAAATAAAAACACGCCTACAATTTGGCGACTTCACTGGGGAGGATTTTAAAAAAAAAATTAATTTTTTTTAAAATGAGTGAGTGAAACTTGAAAAATACGATTCATTATTATTTTTATGCCTTTGAATAATATACAGTTTTGTCTATGCATGGCTACTGTTCAGCCACTATAAGGACAATCTACCTTGCCTCATTAGCACATGTTCTATGTGTAAGGTCACCCCCGGGGGTTTGCGCTTTGTCCTTCCAAAAAGCTTTCTAAGCAATAGTGTTGGATCTTAGTCATAAGCAAACCTACCCAACCATGGCATTATTCTCTTGTTCTTGACTTGAGACTGGAGTGCGTCTTACACGTGGCCACCTCTTTAAGCAGGGGTACGAAGCGTGGGATCAATCTCTTAGTCATGGACCCTTTTCAGACTGAACCTAAACCTGACCAATAGTTTCAAACATAGAACTGGACTTTTGGTTGGAACTTTTGCATCCATGTTATATGACATTTGCCTGTGATTGCAATTCTTGCCTGCTATTATTCTGTCAAATTGTCATTATTATGCGTCGTTCCTAAAATCGCGTCTAAAAACAAGAAAAATTCAATAATCGGCCAATTCGTCGCCTAAATCCCCGAAAAACGTGTCGGGGAGTAGTGCGCCAAGCGCATTAAGTTGCGCCTGGTGCACCTTTCCCGCGCCAGACGCACGGTTGTGCGCCGCGCGCAGCAATGCTGCGCGGCACGCAATCTGCGCATCACACGCTTTTCGTCAATTTAACCGTCGTAATTGTCGATCCTATGTTCAGTCCTGTGTTTGGCTATCTGCATCCGGGTAATACATGGTCTAATTAGAGGTATCACCTAATCAAGCATTTAAAAAAAATCAGTCTTTTCATGCAAGGTCAAGTCCGTCTAAAAAAATGCATCTAGAGGGTCATTGTAGAACTAAAGTTGTCATGCATGTCTACCTCTTTCCATTTCCTCCCTGCTGTTCAACAAATCTATCCTTGTCAATCTTACCTTACCATATTCAACAATTTCAAAATTACATTTTCCAAATTAATCCTACACCTTCTTCTATTGTACCTTTTTCAAAAATATTTACTAATCATCGACATACCCCGACATTTCAATAAAAAAAATATTTTTCAAAATTAATCCATCATCTTTTCCTAAATAAAAGATAAAAACAAGGGGTTACTTTCAAAAATTGAATTTCGAAAATTCTAAGCCATTCTAAACACCTTCATCGAATCCAATCCAATCAATCCGATTCACTTGCATTCATTCTAGGCCCATGTGCATTAGAGTCCATTTTGCATTCATATAGGGGCCATCTAATTCGAGTCCATGCATTCATTAGAGTCCATCCTAGGCCCATATAAGTCTAGATCATGTCAAATCTAGGTCCATTTGCATCTTTACGTGAACCCTAGTTTATGTCAAGCCCAATCCAAATCTAGTCTCACTCCATTCCATTCTAAGTCCAATCATAGTCTATCTCCACTGTCAAGCTCATATGCATCTCCAAATCTATATCAAACCTATATGTTAATATAATCCAAACTTAGGTCCATTTAGGCCCAGTTCATATCCTTGGTCTAGTTTGCATCTCCATGTAGGCCCTAGTCAAGTCCAATTCTTCAGAAGTGCATAATAGCCCAAATTCCTCTAAAGTCTAGCCTGCTTGATCCTCCGTAAGTTCAAGGTCTAAGCATTCCTTTAGTCTATAGGCATTGTTGTGTCTAGCCTGCTTGCTCACCCGTAAGTTCAAGGTCTAGCATTCCCTAAGTCCATAGGCAATTTTTGTGTCTAGCCTGCTTGCTCACCCGTAAGTTCAAGGTCTAGCATTCCTTAAGTCCATAGGCAATCTTTGAGTCTAGCCTGCTTAGTTTAATGTAAGTTTCGAAGTCTAGTTGTCTAGCATGCTTGCTCACCCGTAAGTTCAAAGTCTAGTTGCCTAGCCTGCTTGCCTTAAGTTAAGAGTTTGGACTCTGTTGCTGTCCAGCCTTCCTTAATGTCTAGCCTACTTGCTCACCCGTAAGTTCAAAGTCTATCATTTCATAAGTCCGTAGGCAATTTTCGAGTCTAGTCCGCTTAGTATAATGTAAGTTCCGAAGTCTAGTTGTCTAGCTTGCTTACTCACCCGTAAGTTCAAATTATAGGTGCCTAGCCTGCTTGCCTTAAGTTAAGAGTCTAGTCTCCCTTATTGTCCAGTCGTCCTTAAAGTTTAGCCTACTTGCTCACCCGTAAGTTCAAAGTCTAGTCTATCCTATCATCACCAAAACCCAAACCAGTCTGCTTGCATAGTCCAGTCTAGTCCATGTCTGCATTTGCATATAGTTAGGCCCATGGCACCATCATGGTCAAGCCCATACTAAGTCCATAACCATACCCATTCTTAATCATTTCTCATTCCCATTTCCATTTTCATTTCCATTATTTCAAAATCATTTTCCACTTTCATTTCCCATTTCTATTCCCATTTCTCATCTCCATTTCTCATTTCGAAAACATTATTTCTTGAAATTGATGAGGTCCATTCGATTTCTGTTCAGGTTGGATCGTGAGGTTACAACTTGGGAACGTCCGAAAGAGAGGCAACAAGGTCGACTTACTCCCAGACTCGTCAAGCGCATCCTCACTTTTTCAGACGAATCCTCTGACTCTTCTGAAGCATCATTTGCAATGGGGGAAACTAATGAACAACTCAGTGCCATTATGGCTCAACACACACTGATGAACTCTCGTCTTGAGGAACAAAACAAAGAAATTAAGGCACAGAGGGAGAAACTAATTGAAGAAGACGAGCAAGGCGACACTCCACCCCCATTCAAAACCAACACAAAACTGAGGTTCGAAAAACTCGAGCAATTGATCCAGTCAATTCCTGCGCTCGAGAGTCAGGCTCATGGCCATGACATCATTGATCCTGAACTAAGGTAAAAACTCCCTAAAAAGGTAACCTTGGGTGATCTCCCAAAATTCAAGGGGGTCGAACACCCAGATGACCACTTGAGAGCATTTTCCATCTCTATGGCTCTCAAGGGCATAAGCAAGGACCTGTTTGCTTATGTGTTTCCTTTAACCTTGGATGCCCATCCATCCAAGTGGTTCAGGTCACTGAATAAGGCCAAGCTGAATGAATCAGACTATATCAGAGAAGAGTTCCACAAACAATACATCTACACTACTCAGCTTCCCATTGGCCTTCGTGAGTTGGAGTTAACTAAGCAAAACTCTAACGAAGACCTCGTCACCTTCCTTAACAGATGGAGGGATAAAGCTGCACAAATGATTAACAGGCCATCTCAGGAGGATTAAGTCCGCCTGGTGATCCGTAATCTGCAGCTGAAGTACGGGGATCATATCAAGTTCCAACCCATATAGTCTTTCAAGAAGCTCTATAAGGTAGGCCTGCTGATTGAGAAGGAGATACAAGCCAACAAGAATAAGGCTTCCAACAACAACAACGACTCTTTCTAGAAGAGTAACAATAACCGTTCTAGTTCCAAAAGCAATGAGGTCAATGCCATAGCTACTGAAAAGAGAGGTTATCAAAAGCCTCAAAGAACATTCACACCTTTAAGCATGTCCATAGAAGAAGCCTTCACTAGACTTCATGCAAAGGGAGCACTCCAGCCTATTGGCCCTACTCCAGACCCTGCTCCCGAGAATAGATCCAAAAGGTGGGATCTTAATGCCTACTGCAAGTACCACCAAGGGAATGGACACCCAACATCTGCGTGTTGGACCTTAAAGAATCACCTGCAGGATATGGTTGAAGACGGTAAATTGCCAATTCCGCCTACAGCAAAAGTCAGCAATAGCAGCAACCCCTTGGGCAGCAGCTAAATAACGCCGCGGCTTAGTCATTTAACGCTAGTTTTCTAGGTTGAGTCGGAGAGTCCCTCCCCTAGCTTCTTCATTTCCTTTCTTTTCGAGTCTATGGCATTAAGGTTTTTTATTTCTAATAAGCCTTGTTCTATTTATTTCTGATTAATAAAATAATTGCATATTCTTTTCATTTTCATTGGCCTTCCATTATTTTATTTATGCTTTTAATTCAATGATGAAACTTAAATCACCTAATGAACTTGACTAATAATAATAAAAGAGATCTGAAAAAAAAGAAAGAGAAAAAAAAATTGACATACTTTGGATTATGAGTTATTCCCTCTTCCTCCATCACCTTCCATCATCCATAAGCCATCCCCATCCATGCAACCAAAAATAAAAAAAAATCCCTTAAACCATCATACTTCATGATCCTTATAACCTTTCAAAATCAAAGCTCCACATATATCCTTCAAACCTTCCAATACCTATAACCATAAACTTATGTGCAAGCCTTACTACATACAAAAAAAACAATGCCAGACAAAAAAAATTAGTGACAAAGTTCAAAGTGCGAAAAAAAGACAACAAAAGAAAACGCACAGGATAAAAAGGAAAAAAAAATAGAAGAGAAAGAGCCAAAGGCAAAGAAATATAAAGTTAAGCTAGGGGGCTTGCACACAAGTTATACCCCTCATTCAAATCCTTCAACCCATCAAAACCCTAGCCCAATTAATTAAACCTTCATCAAACCTAAAGCTTTTAACCTTTCAACCTTTCATCATCCCTAACTCCTTCTCCAAGGTATGTCCAAGCCCGCCAGGTTGGAAACTCGAAAGGGCGGCCTAGGCAAAATTTAGGGCACAAAAAAATATAATGACAAAAAAAAGAAATCAGATCCAGAACTACGAATGGTGTGATTCCGCAAGGATAATCTCGAGGTCCGACCGCTTCAATAAAATAAAATTAGTCATGGTCTAATGATTTGATTTTCTAGAGTCCAGGGGCATGTTCTTTCTAGATCCCGACATAGACTCGAGCTTGAACCTAGCCTCATTAAAGCCTTTTCCCACCTACATTTATTTAAGTCGCAAATTCAAACTTTTTATTTTTCCATCCAAGCTCTCCGGCCTTGTCCCCGAAGGACTCTCCGATAATTCCATGGTTTCTGGCGATACTTGACTTTGCCTATACCCAAAGAAGAATCCCCAGTGCAATCCCTAGTGAAAACTTTCAATGTTCAAGACAGATCAACTACAGATCAAATACAATTTCAATCAAGGCTCATAATGCCTAATTCAAGGCAAGCTCACCCAAAGTGGGGGCTTCCTATGTGTGGTGGTTCCTCCAATTCAAATCAAACTCCCGAAGAGTTGTAATCCGCGGACCTCGTTTACGGACCCCAATCATTTACTAAAAACGATTTTCGAAAATCATTCTATCTATTTCTACTCATGCTATCATTCTACACATCTTCTAGGCTTGCAAAATCCTGACCTTGCATTGCATCACATCCTCTAGCCGTGTAAATTTCTGACCTTGCACTGCAGCCTTGCAAAACCCTGACCTTGCATTGCATTTCATACATTCTTGTCTTGCATAACCCTGACCTTGCATGACGTGTCATCCCCTAGCTTTGCATAACCTTAATCCTTGCATTGCGTCTCATGCATCCTTAAAGGATCTAAGTTTGTATTATTGCATCACTATGTGCTTATGTGAGTTGTTTGCACATATCTGCTAACATCTTTCCTTGCAGGTAATCAGATTGCTTGTAGTTATTGTCCTGCATACTAACTTTGTTTTGTAGAGACCGACAGTTATAGATCAGTTCTAAACTGCAGAGCGTTTAGAATCGTTCTCCGTCCCGACACCGTATACTTTGACTATCGGTTTCATGAACCTCAGTCAAAGTGGGGGCTTCTGTAGAAACATAGTCGTATTCCCCCATTTAAGGATCCAATGATGAAACATACCGCGACATTAGTTGGCGCGACTCAACGGAAGAGCAATCTAAAGAACCATCCTAAAATGTGTTTCGAAATAATATTGAAAAGCCCAATTAATTGTTTATGATGATTAATTGTATTTTAAGCCCATGAAATGTTTTAATTCCATTAAAAGCCCAATCAAATATTTATTATTTTAATTGATATTTTTCATGAATATTTTATTATCTTTGATAAATAAATCAGATTTTTAATCCGAAAAATTTCATCTCCGGAATTTTAGGGATAAAAAAGTATCTTTGAAAGACGCGCAATGGAATATGCTCGAATATTCCAGAATATGCGCAGGATGCGGGAGCTGCGCTCAGCGCGCCACGTGCGTCCAGCACATAGGCCAGAATGCGTCAGGCGAGCCAATGAGCGCCAGACACGTAGATTTTGTGACTGAAGCAGGTCTTGTGAGAGACGCAACTTTCTTTTCTATCTTTTCAAAAGCGCGTTTACACGTGCCTAAACCTGATTGGGCTGGCTGCGTCAGGCACACCAATGTGCGCCTGACACGTGGCACTGCGCCTGCCACGTAGGCCTGCGCCAGGCGCAGGGCTTGCGTGGAGCGCAATTCTCCATTTCCCTATAAATACCCGTATTTTCCCGAATTACGGACGACTTTTTGGATATTATTTTTTTCACGCACACGAATTCTCTCGAATACTCCGAAATACACTTCGAATACCTCAAACACTCAAATACTTTCAATACTTTCAATCAATCTATACTTTCACACTACGTTCTTGGTTCCACGATTGCTCCGCCTAAAGATCGTTGCACTCCTCAATCTAAGCCGCATAGGTATAATCCTGAGGATCTTTGAGTAAATTCTATATTATTGCTTTGAAGTTACCAATCATTTATTTCATGATGTAGATCTTAAAGTAATAATCGCTCTGCTGTATATTGTAAACTCTTCTCTTTCTTTTATTTATTTTCATACATTATTACATACTTGCCTGATCATTCTATCCCTATTATATGATTATCCTGCTTTATTGCTTTTATCACCCACATGTTTTTTTTGTGAATCAAGACCTAAGAACTGTTCTTACATTAATCAGATTAATTTGGACAACTTGCTAGGTTCCCTGTAATACTGATTGCATAATAACTTGTCACTAAAAGTTAGTATTTTTATGTGTTTCCTGAACCAATTTAGACTAAATATTTTTATGGTGTTTAAAACGTTATATGATTATTCTTTGGCATAAAATCTACAATGAATCGATATTTAGTAGAGGCCAGCAATGGGCGAATGTGGTTCATTATGACTATATTCGTACCCTCACCCCCGAACTCAATCTTTGGTTTATTTTGACCATCTATGGAGTCAGGACGGGGAAATCTACATTAAATAATTTGTCCCTACGATTTTCCCATATCCAATTGGGTTTATGATTCTTCCTAAAAAGAATTGTTGGTAACTTATTTCAAAATAATTTTCAATAAAACCTTTACAGTGGGGTATTTAAATCAAATACGCGCTCACACCGCGTAGGCGAAATAAAAACACGCCTAGATATGGCAACATATGATAATATTAAAAAATCGTTTCAGCATTTTTAGGTTGCGTTTTTTTTTTTTTTTGACATGTTTAGTTTTTTTTTATCAGGAAAAACATTGATACGGAAGTGTAGTAGCAATAATGGAGTCGTGTATTTTGTGAAAGAAGTCTATTTCAAAATAATTTTTTTAATATTATCATATGTTGCCATATGTAGGCGTGTTTTTATTTCGCCTACGCGGTGGGAGCGCGTATTAGATTTGACTATCCCACTGTAAAGGTTTTATTGAAAATTATTTTGAAAGAAGTCGCCAATAATTTTTTTTAGGAAGAATCATAAACCTAAGTGGATATGGAAAAACCGTAGGGACAAATTATCTAATGTAGATTTCCCCGTCCTGACTCCATTGATGGTCTAAATGAACTAAAGATTGAGTTCGGGGGTGAGGATACGAATATAGTCATAATGAACCACATTCGCCCAGAGTTGACCTCTACTAAATATCGATTCATTACAGATTTTATGCCAGAGAATAATCATATAACGTTTTAAACACCCTAAAAATATTTAGTCTAAGTAGGTTCAGGAAACACATAAAAAGACTAATTTTAGTGACATGTTATTCGGCAAACAATATTACAGGGAACCTAACAGGTTGTCCAAATTAATCTGATTAATACTAGAGCAGTTCTTTAGGTCTTTGATTAGCAAATCTAACATGTGGGTGATAAAAGCAATAAAACAGGACAATCATATAATATGCATAGAATGATCAGGCAAGCATATAATATACAAAGGCAAGAATAATATGAACATAAAATAAAGTATAGAAAAGAGGTTAGAATATACAGTAGAGCGGTTTTACATTAAAGATCTACATCGGGAAAGAAAACTGTTAGTAACTTCAATATAAAAATAATTGATTTAAGGACCCTCAGGATTATACAGTGGCTTTGGTCAGTGAGATTGACAATCTTCGGGACGAGCAATCGTGAAGCCTGAAAATCTAAATGTATGTAGATTTGAATGTATTTGTGTTTGAAAGGTATGAGTTTTGTAGGGAAGTTTTGTAGTTCGTAGAGAGAATTCGTAATTGTGTTCGTAAAGAATTCGTCGAGTGTTATGTGAAAAATCCTTTCTGAAATTTGTACGGAAATCAGGCCTATTTATAGGGAAAACGATACTGCGCCTCACGCGCCAGCTGCACCTGCTGGCGCAGCTGACGTGTCAAGCGCATGACGCGGCATGACCAGTAAAAAGCATACACGTGGTACGCGCTTTGAAAAAGATAAGAAAGTGATGTGACCAAGTTATGTGCGATTATAGAGTGTTGAGAAGTCCATTTTACTAAGGTTTAAGGTTTAAGAAGGAGAGTTTTACTCATCTATACCTTAATGTGGAGAAGAGGGAGTTATGATGAATTGGCGATATTAGAGGAGATTTATGGATATTTTGTGGTTATATGTGTTTATGATCATTTATAGGTGGATTTCCATCCCGTGTTTGCGATCCATTCAACATAAAAAGATCACAAAGTTCTTTGGAGTCTAGAGTTATAGGGTGGAGGCATCCAAGTTCATCCTCTTTGTGGCTCTACGGCATTGTTTTCCCACCATAGGCGTTGAAGAGCCCACCTCGGGCGTGTGTGGAGAAGGTCGGATCCTGGGCAGTAGCGAGTGCCCGAGCTGGGCACCACACTCCCACGGCCCGCGCATTTCGAGCCGCACAGGATCATGTCAGCATCGCATGCCCGACTCGCGCGCAAGACATGCCCGAGTTGCGCATATCGAGTGAAGGCGTGACATTGACAGCGTTGAGTGCCCGACTCGCGCATAGGCAACGCACGACTCGTGCACTTCGAGCCATAGATGCCCGACTCGCGCACTTCGACGCGGCTACGACTCTTCGGCAGTTTTCAGCTTTCCTTAGGTTTTATTAATGAAAAAACGTTGTTTTGTGGATGTCTTGTAATTTCTGGACTGAATTAGAGAGGATAGAGAGAAGAACCCTAATCCCTATTTTCTCCCTTTTTGAGTTTCGAATAATTAGTTTGAAGATTTACTTGATGGATGCTATGTCGATTGTAGCCTAAATCTAGTCTTGAGAACGGTTAATCAAGCTTCGGTCTATTATTGTGAGGTTTCTCTTTGTTAACTTTTTCTTAATTATAATTGTGATTTCTTGATTTTAATCTATGATTGTGGTATGTATTGCTAGGAGTACTACTAGTTTATACATTCGATTTATCATTTGCTAGGATTTAGAATTGAAGCCGATTCATCTGTTCTTCTTTCATGAGTAGCAATCTAGGGTTTGATTAATGAATCTGATTATTCTTGATTAATCACTAGAGAAATCACAAGTTCCAATTTGAATATGTTGTGCTAGCAATTTGTTAATTGGCTCATTGTTTCCTAGTTCGTTGATGTTCTATTGATTTGAATTTAATCTCTGATTAGATTAGATTAATCTTTAGTTCAAGTTTTATGATCATCTGATTGTGATTGTTAAACGGTACTTTTGAGGGAAAGGAATTTGATTTCCAACTTTGAGTAATTAAGAGTAAAGTTACACATTTGAGAAACCAATGATCAATAGTACGAATCGAAGTGGCCATTAACCGAACTCAAGATTCTTCTCTTCTTGATTACATTACTTTTTGATTGTTCTTTAGTTCTTCATATTTAGTTATTCAATTCTTTAATTCCAAAACCCCCATTTGATCTATTATAAGCACAAGTTAGTCCCCAAGTCTCTGTGGATCCGACCCTACTTGCCACTTACATTTATTTGTATTGGAAAGAAGGAAAATAAACTTTTATCTTTGGTAGCGCATACGACCGCGTCCCACCAGAAAGAAAATTCGCGTCTCAAGCAGAGAACTGCGCTTGACGCAGGACTCTACATGAAACAGAAGTCTACGTGGCAGCTCTGGTGCGCTTGGCACAGGCTGTGCGCTAGGCGCGGCTTACGTGGAAGCCCACATGTCAGGACACGTGCTCTCGGCGCAGGCCTTGCGCTCGACGCAGGCTTTGTGCTCGGCACAGTTAGCTGCTCAGCGCAGAGCTTGTTTTTGACAAGTCTTGCCAGTTTTTTTTGATAAAAACGCGTTCTAAAAGATTTTCTTTTATCTTTTAACTACGGATATCTGATTTTACGGGATAAAATCTAATTTTAACTTATAGAAAATATCTTTTGAAAATATTTATTTATTAAAATAAATCAATTAATTATCAATTAATTGGGCTTTTCAATTAATTGGGCTCAAATACAATTAATTATCATGAATAATTAATTGGGCTTTAAAATAGGAATTTAACACTTTTCGAAATGGCTTTGAATGGCTATTCAGACTGCTCTGCCCTTGGGTCGGACCAATTAAGACCACGGTATGTTTCATCATCTGATCCTTAAATGGGGAGACACGATTATGTGTCTACAGAAGCCCCCACTTAGACTGAGGTTCAGGAAACCGAAAGTCAAAGTATACGGTGTCGGGACGGAGAATGATTCAAAACGCTCTGCAGTTTAGAACTGATCTATATACGTCGGTCTCTGCAAAACAAAGTTAGTATGCAGGACAATAACTACAAGCAATCTGATTACCTGCAGAAAAAGATGTTAGCAGATAGGTGCAAACAACTCAGACAAAGCACATAATGATGCAAATAATGCAAACTTAGACTCTCTAAGGATGCATGAGACGCTATGCAAGGATTAAGGTTATGCAAAGCTAAGGGATGACATGTCATGCAAGGTCATGGTTATGCAAGACTAAAATGTATGAAATGCAATGCAAGGTCAGGGTTTTGCAAAGTTAGAAGATCTGGATGTGTAGAATGATATAGAATGATTGGAAATTAATTGAATGATTTTCGAAAACTGTTTTTAGCCAAGAATCGGGGTCCGTAAACGAGGTCTGCAGACTACAACTTTTCGGAGGTTGATTTGGAAGCACCACCACACATAGGAAGCCCCCACTTTGGGTGAGCTTCTCTTGAATTAGGCGCTATGAGCCTTTATTGAAATACGTTTGATCTTGTCTTGAGCGTTCATAGTTTTCACTGGGGATTCTTCTTTGGCAAGTTAATACAGGCAAAGTCAGATATCGCCTAAAACCATGGAATTATCGGAGAGTCCTTTAGGGACAATGAAAGTTTGGATTGACAAATAAAAAGATTTAAATTTATGACTTAAGTAAATGTAGGTGGGAAACGACTTTCACGAGGCTAGGTTCAGACTCGAGTCTATGTCGGGATCTAGAAAGAAATTATGCTCCTAAACTCTAGAATATCAAATCATTAGACCAAGACTAATTTATTTTTTTTGAAGCGGTCGGACCTCGAGATGAGGATTCCTACGTATCCTTGCGGAATTAGACCATTCGTAGTTCTGGATTTGATTTTTTTTATTCTTTTTTTTTGTGCCTAAACTTTTGCATAGGCTGTCCTTTCGGGTTTTCAACCTAGCGAGCTTGGACATACCTTGAAGAAGGAATTAGAGATGAATATGAAAGGTTGAAAGGTTTGAAGTTTAAGGTTTTGATGAAGGTTTGATTGGCTGGGGTAGTAAAGATTATGGATTTGGATTACATGGGCTATGGTTTTGATGGATTGAAGGATTTGAATGAGGGGTCGAACTTGTGTGCAAGCCCCCTAGCTTGACTTTGTACTCATTTGCCTTTGCCTTTTTTTTAATCTTTTGTTTCTTTTTGTACTGTGCGTTTTCGTTTTCTTTTGCTTTTGCTTTTGCTTATTTTTTCGCACTTTGATCTTTTTCACTTTTTTTGTTTTTGCCAGGCATTGATATATTTTTATGTAGTTTGGCTTGCACACAAGCTATTAAATTAAGGTATTGAAAGGCTTGGAGGATATTGTGGAGCTTTGCTTTTGAATGGATTATTTGGCTAATTGATGGTTTATGGATGATGGAGGGAGAGGGTAATAACTCCTGATCCAAAGCATGTCCCTTTTTTCATTCTTCTCTTTTCTTTTTTTCAGATCTCTTTTTGTTATTATTAATCAAGTTCATTAGGTGATTTAAGTTTCATCATTGAATTAGAAGTATAAATAAAATGATGGAAGGCCAATGAAAATGAAAAGAAAATGCAATTATTTTATTAATTGAAAATGAATAAAACAAGGCTTATTGGAAATAAAAAACCCTAAATGACATAGAATCGACCGGAAAGGAAATGAAGGGGCTAGGGGAGGACTTTCCGACTCAACCTAGAAAACTAGCGTCAAATGACTAAGCCTCCTGCACTGTTGATACGATGCCCAAGGGGTTGTTGTTGTTGTTGCTGACTTTTGTTGTCGGCGGGATTGGAAGTCTGCCACTTTCCACCATGTGTTACAGAGTATTCCTTAGGGCCCAACACACAGATGTTGGGTGTTCATTCCCTTGATGGTACTTACAATAGGCACTAGGGTTCCATCTACTGGATCTATTTTCAGGTGCAGGGTTCGGAGTGGGACCTATAGGCTGTATTGCTCTTTTTGCATGAAGCCTAGTGAAGGCTTCTTCTAGAGTCATGCCCAATGGAGTGAATGTTCGTTGAGGTTTTTGATAACATCCCTTTTCAGTAGTTAGGGCATTGACATTAGAGCTAGAAGGGTTGTTATTACTCTTCTTGAAAGAGTTGTTGTTGTTGGAACCTTTGTTCTTGTTGGCCTGTACCTCTTCTTCAATCAGCAGGCTTACCTTATAGAGCTTCATGAAAGACTCTATGGGTTGGAACTTGATATGATCCCCATACTTAGGCTGCAGGTTACGGATCACCAGTCGGACTTGTTCCTCCTGAGATGGCCTATTGGTCATTTGTGCAGCTTTTTCCCTCCATCTGTTAAGGAAGGTGATGAAATCTTCGTTGGCATTTTGTTTAGTTAATTCCAACTCACGTAGGCCAATGGAAAGCTGAGTATTATATACATATTGTTGTGGAACTCCTCTCTGATGTAGTCCCGGTTATTCAGCTTGGTTTTGTTTAGTGATCCGAACCACTTGGATGGATGGGCATCCAAGGTTAAAGGGATGACATAAGCAAACAGGTCCTTGCTCATGCCATTGAGACCCATAGAGATGGAGAAAGCTCTCAAGTGGTCATCTGGGTCTTCAACCCCCTTGAACTTTGGGAGGTCACCCAATGTTACCTTTTTAGGGAGCTTTTCCCTTAGTTCAGGATCAATAATGTCATGGCCATGAGCCTGACTCTCGAGTGCAGGAATTGACTGGATCAATTGCTCGAGATTTTCAAACCTCAATTCTGTATTGGTCTTGATTGTTGGTGGGGTACGGTGTCGCCTTGCTCGTCTTCTTCAGTTAGCTTCTCCCTCAGTGCCTTAATCTGTTTGTCTTGTTCCTCAAGATGAGAGTTCATCAGTGTGAGTTATGCCATGATGGCACTGAGCTGTTCATTAGTGTCCCCCATTTAAGATGATGATTTAGAAGAGACGGAGGATTCGTTTGAAAAGGTTAGGATGCGCTTGACGAGTCTGGGAGTAGGTCGAGCTTGTTGCCTCTCTGTGGGGCGTTCCCAAGTTATCATCTCACGACTGGTCCTGAACAGAAATCGAATGGACCTCGTAAATTTTTAGAAATGATGCTTTTGAAATGAGAAAGGATTTTTTAACAAGAATAATACAAACTTTTGCCCGTCCTCTCGCAATAATACAAAATTTTGATTATTTTTTAATAATACAAACTTTACATCAAAATTCCTCCCGTAGGTCAAGTTGACTTATAACCGGTAAAAAAAAAAAAAAAAATTACAAAATGATCTTTCTTCTTTGTCCCCCCTCCCCCAACCCCCCACCCACCTGAACCATCTCAGCCAGTTACCTCCTACAACAAGTTAAAAATCGGTATTGTCCTACTGGAGGAATTTTGATCAAAAGTTTGTATTATTAAAAAATAATCAAAAGTTTGTATGATTGCGAGAGAACGGGCAAAAGTTTGTATTATTCTTGTTAAAAAATCCAATGAGAAATAGAGATGACAAACAGAAATGGGAAATTGGAGAATGGAAATGGAAAGGAAGATGGGAAATGATTAGAGATGGGTATGATTTTGGTTATGATGGTGACATGAGCTTAGCTATATGCAAATGTAGACATGGACTGGACTGGACTATGCAAGCAAACTGAATGATTACACTTAGGGGATGACTTTTATAGTCCGAATACTGACTTTTATAGTCCGTAGACTGACCAGGGTTACATATAATGCAAACTAGACCAAGGGAAACTTTATTGTCCTAAGACTGAGCTTTTATAGTCCGTAGAACGACTTTATAGTCCTAAGACTAAGCTTTTATAGTCTGTAGGTTGATTTTATAGTCCTAAGACTGAGCTTTTATAGTCCTTAGACTGACTTTGTAGTCCTAAGACTGAGTTTTTATAGTCCGTAGACTGACATTATAGTTCTCAGATTGAGCTTTTATATAGTCCGTAGACTGACTTTATAGTCCTAAGACTGAGCTTTTATAGTCCGTAGACTGACTAGGGTTTACATATAATGCAAACTAGACCTTAGGAAACTTTATAGTTCTAAGACTGAGCTTTTATAGCCCGTAGACTGACTTTATAGTCCTAAGACTGAGCTTTTTTAGTCCGTAGACTGACTTTATAGTCCTAAGACTGGGCTTTTATAGTCCGTAGACTGACTTTATAGTCCTAAGACTGAGCTTCTATAGTCCGTAGACTGAGCTTTTATAGTCCGTAGACTGACTTTATAGTCTTAAGACTGACTTTTATAGTTCGAAGACTGACTAGGGTTTGCATATAATGCAAACTAGACCTAGGGAATGAATTGGGCCTAAATGGACCTAAGATTTGGATTGGACTAGACTTAGACTTAGATTGGAATGGATTAGGAATAGACTTGGACTAGACTTCTCATAAAGATGCAGATGGGCCTAGATTTTGAAATGAACTAGACATATATTGGCCTAAGATCGACTCAATGCTAGTGAATGTATGGACTGAAATGTACATGGGCCTAGACGAATGCAAAGTGGACTCTAATGCATATGGGCCTAGATTGAATGCAAGTGAATTAGATTAATTGGATTGGATTGGAGTGGATTGGATTGAATTGAAGGTGTTTAGACTGGGCTTAGAATTTTTTGAAATTCGTTTTTTGAAATGAACCCCTTATTTTTATCTTTTATTAGGAAAAGATGATGGATTAATTTTGAAAATATTTTTTTTTTTTGAAATGTCGTGGTATGATGATGATTAGTAAATGCTTTTTGAAAAAGGTAGAATACAAGAGGGTGCAGGATTGATCTTTAAAAATAAATGTTTTTGAAATTGTTGAATGTGGTAAGGTAAGATTGATAGGGAAGATTAGTTTAACAGCAGGGAGAAAATGGGAAGAGGTGGACATGCATGACAACTCTAACTCTACAATGATCATTTTAGATGCACTTTTTAGAACAGACTCGACCTTGCATGAAAAGACTTATTTTTGAATGTTTGATTAGGTGAGACTCCTAGAATGACCATGTATTAAGCGGATGCAAATAGACAAGCATAGGACTGAACGTAGGATCGACCATTACGGCGACTAAATCGACGAAAAGCGCGCGATGCACAAACTGCGTGCCGCGGAGCATTGTTGCGCGCGCCACACAGCCGTGCGTCTGGCGTAGGAGTTGTGCACCAGGCGAAACTTAATGCGAATTGGCCGATTGACGAATTTTTTCTTGTTTGTTAGACGCGATTTTAGGAACGACACATAATAACAACAATTTGACAAGATAATAGCATGCAAAAATTGCAATCACAGGCAAATGTCATATAACATGGATGCAAAAGTTCCCACCTAAAGTCCAGTTCTATGTTTGAAACTATTGGTCAGGTTTAGGTTCAGTCTGAAAAGGGTCCATGACTAAGAGATTGATCCCACGCTTCGTACCCCTGCTTAAAGTGGTGGCCACGTGTAAGACGCACTACAGTCTCAAGTCAGGAACAAGAGAACAATGCCATGGTTGGGTAGGTTTGCTTATAACTAAGATCCAACACTATCGCTCAGGAAGCTTTTTGGAAGCACAAAGCGCAAACCCCCCGGGGGTGACCTCACACATAGAACATGTGCTAATGAGGCAGGGTAGATTGTCCTTATGGTGGCTGAACAATAGCCATGCATATGCAAAAACTGTATATTATTCAAAGGCATAAAAGGAGAATGAATCGAATTTTTCAAGTTTCACCCACTCATTTTAAAAAATTAATTTTTTAAAATCCTCCCCAGTGAAGTCGCCAAATTGTAGGCGTGTTTTTATTTCGCCTACGCGGTGTGAGCACGTATTAGATTTCACTACCCCATTGTAATGGTTTTATTGAAAATTATTTTGAAAAAAGTCGCCAACAATTCTTTTTAGGAAGAATCATAAACCTAATTGGATATGGGAAAACCGTAGGGACAAATTATCCAATGTAGATTTCCCCGTTCTGACTCCATAGATGGTCTAAATGAACCAAAGATTGAGTTCGGGGGTGAGGGTACGAATATAGTCATAATGAACCACATTCGCCCAAAGTTTGCCTCTACTAAATATCGATTCATTTCCTACAGATTTTATGCCAGAGAATAATCATATAACGTTTTAAACACCCTAAAAATATTTAGTCAAAGTAGGTTCAGGAAACACATAAAAAGACTAATTTTAGTGACATGTTATTAGGCAATCAATATTACAGGGAACCTAACAGGTTGTCCAAATTCATTAGATTAATATTAGAGTAGTTCTTTAGGCCTTTGATTAGCAAAAATAACATGAGGGTGATAAAAGCAATAAAATAGGACAATCATATAATATGCATAGAATGATCAGGCAAGCATATAATATACAAAGGCAAGAATAATATGAACATAAAATAAACTATAGAAAAGAGGTTAGAATATCAGTAGAACGATTTTACATTAAAGATCTACATCAGAAAAAAAAATTGTTAGTAACTTCAATATAAAAATAATTTATTTAAGGACCCTCAGGATTATACCGTGGCTTGGGTCTGTGAGATTAACAACCTTCAGGACGAGCAATCGTGAAGCCTGGAAATCTGAATGTATGTAGATTTGAATGTATTTGTGTTTGAAAGCTATGAGTTTTGTAGGGAAGTTTTGTTGTTCGTAGAAGGAATTCGTAATTGTGTTCGTAAAGTATTCGTCGAGTGTTATGTGAAAAATCCGTTCTGAAATTTGTACGGAAATCAGGCCTATTTATAGGAAAAACGACACTGCGCCTCACGCGCCACCTACGCCTGGCGCAGCTGACGTGTCAAGCGCATGATGCGGCGTGACCAGTAAAAAGCATACACGTGGTACGCGCTTTGAAAAAGATAAGAAAGAAAATCCGTGTCTCAAGCGGAGAACTGTGCTTGATGCAGGACTCTACATGAAGCAAAAGTCTACGTGGCAGCTCTGGTGCGTTTGGCACAGGCTGTGCGCTAGACGCAGCGTATGTGGAAGCCCACGTGCGCTCGGCGCAGGTAGCTGCGCTCAGCGCAGAGCTTGTTTTTGACAAGTCTTGCCAGTTTTTTCGATAAAAACGCATTGTAAAAGATTTGCTTTTATCTTTTAACTACGGATATCTGATTTTACGGGATAAAATCTGATTTTAACTTATAAAAAATATCTTTTGAAAATATTTATTTATTAAAATAAATCAATTAATTTTCAATTAATTGGGCTTTTCAAAGAATTGGGCTCAAATACAATTAATTCTCATGAATAATTAAGTGGGCTTTAAAATAGGACTTTAACACTTTTCGAAATGGTTTTGAATGGCTTTTCAGGCTGCTCTGCCCTTGGGTCAGACCAATTAAGACCACGGTATGTTTCATCATCGGATCCTTAAATGGGGAGACACGATTATGTGTCTACACTTAGAAAAATAATTATCAACATACAGACTCATCTCACATGCCATCAATGTTGTCAAGGCAATTGAAATGAAGACAAAAGACAGGACCCTCTTTCATCTCATTATAGAGGATATGAACACTATACTTAGATGATCTTCAAGAAGACGAAGGCATATGTTACTTATATATCACTTACCTATTGAGATCATTTTATATATCACTTACCTATTGAGATCATTTGGCTAATCTGAAAATGATAATCTTTGTACATACTGTAGACTTATCTTCTATCTAGCAATTTTAGAAACTATAACCAATTAAAGTAGTAATTTGTTACTGTAAATATTAAAAAAATTACATTATATGCATACCTATAACTAACGGTGGCAATTCGAGTCAACAGATCGGATTCATGTTTGATTTCAGGTCATTTCGGATTATGCTAACAATAATTAAGATGCTGTGTAAAACTTAAAATTACTATCAAATATGATTATTGAATCAAATCGGGTTGAGTTCCAATTCGATTCGATTCGACTTTCTCTCATTAACTTTGGACCGAGTTTGGATCAGCTTATGAAGTCAATCAAAGATTGTCAACTCTACTTAGCTATAATAATCATTGTTGATTTATACGACTCATATAGTCATTTGTTTTATTGTCTTGTCGCTTTTTTTTCCTCTCAAACAAAATTAGAAGTCCAACTAAGAAATTATGTGAAAAAGAATCCCAATCTATATAAAATCTTCAAAGCAGAAGAATCTATATTTGTTCCCCAAAATAACATCAATTAAATCATGAATCAAAGCTTCAATTGCAAATTTTTTCCCCAAAAACCAACACGCAAATACTTATTGTTTGTTTGATTACTAAACAACAAAGATTACATCTTTTTCACTTTGTTTAGATAAGAGTTATACCCGTGAGGAATTCTTATGTCTAAAAGGAACTGATGAGAAAGGAGATATGTTTATTTGTAAAATCTTATAAATTATGTAAAAGAAAACAAAAAAAACATAATTGAGATATGATCTTTTCCCTAAAGTATCAAATGTAAATGTTTTTCTAATTTAAATTAAGGTAATAATTATTTTCCAGTTGAAGTTCAGATTTTGGTAAGTTTTGGTTTGGTAGAGAATAGGAACATTCAAAAGGAAGGTTTAGGGAAAACAAACATGGGATGAAGAAATTAGTTATAAGTGAGTCGACTGAAAGAAATTAGATTGAATGACTACTTAGTGGCTGGACTATTTCCTTTATCCAATTAGAAGGAAAAAAAAGCAACTATTAAGTTAACTAAAATTAGCATGTGTTTAGAATATTTTCTTTCTGCAATTATGGTAGATTAAATAAGAAAGAAAATTAGGTAAGTCTTTAAATCTCACTGAATATATATTAGGATTATAGCATAATCAAGATTAATTTCATCATCAATGGGCATAATCACCTAGAAGCTAATGTATGACCAAGATAACCAGGTTTATTCCATTACACGAAAATTTCAAATGTATATAGATCGACTATATATTTTATTATTAAAGAATTTATGGAATTTTATTAATCGTAATATATAAGTAAACAATAGCATATCAAACTTGACGTGCTAAATTTCTTTAAATAATATATTTAGATCATGATATTTATAGTGGGAATAAATAATATTTATAATACTCCTTTTGACCTAAAGATAGACGATAGGTTATAATTAATAGATATGATAAAAGAAAAGTTCGAGGAATACAACATAACAAAGAGAGTATTAAAATTTAATTTATTTTAACTTCAACGTAAAAACATACAAGACTACAAAACATATATATAAACAAAAAAAAGTTGTAACATCTACCGAAAGCAATTAATAAAAGCTTAACGTTTTAGAATGTTTATGGTCACAAATAGTGTTGTATTTATTCATTATATTTTCCAGTGCATTTTTTTTATGAAAAGTGACAATGTTGACATTAGCATATAGTAGATATCAGGGTATGTGAAATAAACAACATATTTGATACTTTCTAATAAATATAAGGATTGATAAATAAAAAATAAGAATTGAAATTATTAATTGAAGAATATAATGAATACGAAATGAAAATTCACATAATGCAAGATGACCAAAAATATGATAAAAAATCATAAGTTGCTTTAAGTAGAAGGATCATTCCAGCCATGGAAGTGTAAATAGTATTATGAGACAAAAGAGGATGAAAAGTATTTGGATTAATCTAGAACAAAGAGAGTATGAAAAATTAATGTACTATGGAAAATTAATTTACGTTAATTTTCGATGTAACATACAATGATACAAGACTACAAAATAAGTATATATAACGAAAATAATACGATGAGACTTTTGTGATAGGTCATTGAAGATTCTCATTTATGTGCAATTACTCCCTTATTAAATTGTGAAATCTGCCAAACTTTTTTGTATAGATAACGCCTGCCAAAATTTCCTGTGGCGTGGTGGTTTAGTGGCAAGTGGGTGGCCTGGTGCAGTGCAGTGGTGGTGTATGACAACAAGAGAGTGGGGGTGAGTGAGACTGCATAAAGCGGGAGCGAAAGTAGCTGTATGATTGAGTGTAGTAGTGGTGCATTTTGGGATGAGAGATACTGATGGTAGGACATACAACCTACCTACAACATCTGAGGTAGCTGCCTTGATAGTTGGAGATATTGATACTGCAGATAAACGAGTTATAGTTGTTGAAACACGAAGTGGAAAATTAAAGCAGATCTCTGAGCTCCATGCTGCTTATCTGCCTTTGCAATATCCTCTGCTATTTCCATATGGTGAGGACGGATACAGAGTTGATGTTTGCCATAGAGATAAAAGTCTAACTACCGGCTATTCTAAAAAAGAGACAGACCGACTATAAGAGAGTGGTTTGCATATCGAATGCAAGATCGTGAAGAAGAGGCATACACCATTTTATATGTCGGACGTTTATGCCAGCACTTTTGCGTCGACGGTTATACAATGATGGAGACTGAAAGATTGTCATTAATAAGGAATAATAAACAGAGTTTTAGGTTTGACAATGTTAAGAAGATACGGGGTGCAACAAGTCCAGGAGATACAGAAGGAGCATCTACAGGTTCGAGTAGTTATACCAGCCTCATTTACTAGAGGACACAACTACATGAGAGAGAATTATCAAGATGCAATGGCTATTTGTAGATGGTATAGCTACCCATATTTGTTTATAACATTAACATGTAATCCAACGTGGCCCGAATTACACGGTTTGTATCGAAGATGGGCCTTAGAACTGAAGATAGACCAGATATTATTTGTCGAATGTTTAAGATGAAGCTCGATCAAATGGTTAAGGATCTTAAGGATAGAAAGATTTTTGGTAGAGTTAAAGCAGGTAATTAGCCAATAAGCTCGAAGGTTACTGCCTATTTATATGCTTTTAGCATAGTTGCAACATTTCTTACCTGATATATATTAGATGTGATTTGGCACATTTTTTTAAAGAAAATCTTAACATATTGGCTAAATAGTTATCTTACTATGATTTACAGTTGTCAACACCGTGGAGTTTTAAAAGCGCGGATTGCCACATGCGCATATACTTTTGTTTTTACACCGGGACGAAAAAAATTCCTAATTTCGAAGCAATAAACAAAACTATTTGTGCTGAGCTTCAGAATAAAGATGGGAATCCGGAGTTATACGATGTAGTTTCAGAGTTTATGATATATGGTCCATGTGGTGCTTTGAACAATAACGCCCCATGTACGACAGTTGATGAAGATGGCTATCCTATTTATAGGAGAAGAGATAATGGTGCAACCGCGTCAAAAGTGGCATCATGCTTGACAATAGGTTTGTGGTCCCGCATAATCTAGAGTTGTTGTGTAAGTATCGTGCACATATAAACGTTGAATGGTGCAACCAGTCGAGATCGATTAGATATCCGTTCAAGTATATTAATAAAGGGTATGATAGAGTCACAACAGCAGCATATCAAAATCGTCAAAAGTCTGATGATCCTAATAAGGAAATTGAAAAAATCCAAATGTACTATGATTGTCGGTACATATCCCCATGTGAAGCCATGTGTAAGATATTTGGGTTCACTATCCATTATAGAATCCCTGCTGTGGAGAGGCTAAGCTTTCATTTACCCGACGAGCAAACCGTCTTGTACTTTAATCCCCCGTAAATTTATGGATTTTATAAACATATTTTAATATATACTTATTTATATTTAAATATATTTTAGTATTTTACTGATTTATTTCTTCAAAGGTTGACTATTTGAAAGTCAAAGGAATTATTTTAATGATTTATGCAAGTCAAATATTTTATTAAAGTCATGCTTTGAAAAGTATTTGAAATGTTTGAAACACTTATTGGTTTTGGAAAAGGATTTCTAATTGGGTGTGAGGAGCCCAAACACTCTTAGATTTGGAAAAGGATTTATAATCCTAGCCCATTTACCTTTTTCCTAAGCCCACAAAGGGAAAACTATAAAAACCCCATAAACCACAAATTTTCCCCACAACTTTATTTTCTCTCTCCTCCTTCCTCCCACATATTTTTTTCCGCTTTCTTTCTCTCCTTTTGTTTTTTTTCTTTGCTCGGTTTTTCCTCCTCCTTCGGCCCTCTCCTTTTCCGGCCAGCCGCCAGTCCGGCCACCGCCGCTGCCACCCGGCGACTGCCACCGCCGCCGCCTGCTGCCCCTTGGCCGGCATTCTTTCTCCCTCCTTCTTTTGATTTGGTTTGTTTCTTTTATTCCTCCTCAAGTTTTATTCAAAGTTTGTATATTTAAAGTTTTGTATTAATTTATTCATGTTTAAAAGTTATATTTTAATGATTTAATATTGAATCTAAGTTGTATAATTTATGTATTGATGAAATAAAATTCAGATTTACATATTTGGGTATAAACTAGATTTTAATTATCAAAGCATGAATCTTTAGGGTTTTCAAAGTTAGAAAAACATAGTAGTTTATTATAAGTTATGAAAGTTATTACCTTTATGTTTCTAAGCATGTTTGAATATGTTTTAAGGGAGTTTTAACTCATGTTATATTGCTGGAAATTTAAAGGAAATTTTTTTAAGGTGTTTTATGATGGATTTTGACCACTAGTGTAGTAGGTATTATGCTAGGAGGTTAAGTAATCAAGTTTAATTATTGGGAAAGGTTTTAAATATGTTTAAAAAAGTTTTAAAGTATTTTATTATTGCTGTAAATTCATAAAGGATTTATTTTGGATTTACATTGGTTGTTTTAGGCGGAAATATTTTTAGGCGACTTTTAAGCTTGTTAAAGTAGCCTCGAATTTTGTCTGCACAAGGTACGTACATACCTATGTGTTGATTGAAGTAGTATCATGATTTTAAGAAGGAGAATTATGTAGTATCATGTATAGGAACTATGTTGAGTTCATATATGATATTTATTGTGTTGGATTTTGCATGTTTTATGCTGTTGTGTAAACATGTTGATTATGAGATTTATATCATGTTTGTATGGAAGATTGATGCAAGCATGTTGGTTGGGAACTATATTTTATTAATTCACATGGGGGAATTAATATATTTATTATTATTGGATCATGATTGATCATTGTTCCCTTTTGAGTATTTCACTGCTTTATAAGGACCGAGGGCCTTATTTGGTAAGTTGATATTTTATACCTATGAATGGTAATTTGGTTGTTGGCTAGGTTCAACAAATAAGAAGGATTGGATTAAAGTTGAAAGTAATATTGGATTGTTAAGTTGTGTGATCACTTATCTAATCCTAAGATAAAAGTTGAAGTTTGTAATTGTTGATTGATTATGATGTTTGTTGTACTTGTGAGTCATAACAAGTAATAATTGTTAAATCATGTAAAGTGAAACCGGATAGCAATAGCTTTAGACTGGTGCACGTCTGAAGTGTTGGACAATTAGGAGTTGGGGTACATGGTGAGCGGGCCATGACTTTTTCTGGGGCCGGATTGATCACCGTGTTCTATTTTTATTTAAAATGTTCCTCGATATTGTAGGTCATGGGAATACGGAGTCGCGCCCGTATTTTGTCTTCCAAAGGGAAAGCTGGTTTTAGTAAGACAACTCGGTCCATTGACTATTCCATTTAAAGTAATAAGAATGTTGTTAGAGTTTAGTTCAGCAAAAGTTATCTGCAAGTTATTATATTATTATTTATTCCTACTTACTATTTATTAGTATCATGTTAGGATTATTTATTTGTTTAGTATGTAGTACTCAACTTTGCTGATTACGTGCTTTTTTTGTGTATGTCGATCATGGCTATGCCTTATTGATCCTGTGATGACCCATTTTGGTGAGCAGTCTCTAGGGATCAATAGTGCATTATCCATCTATAGGTTTGAAGATGATGCATCATTGGGTTTGGGATTGGAGAGTTTGTGTAGTCTGATTATCATACTTTGAGTTTATACTTTTATAGTTGGTTTTGGTTTTAAGTTTGACTTTGAATTTGTTGGTTTGAATTTTAGAGTTGACTTTGTAGTTGACTAAGTTTTAGTTATAAAGTTTATTATTATGTTTTCCGCTGCAAAATTTTGAATAAGCCGATACGTTTTCTCACGGGCGATAATGCTTTGATGATTCTCTATGTTTTATATTAAAAAGGTATTTTAGAAAAGAGAGAATTGTCGGGGTGTTACAAAGTGATATTAGGGCCAGGTTTTATTGGCCTTTCGTGCCAACTTTAAGTTTTTAGGCGCCTAACTAGCTAGTTACCTAAAATGAATTTCTTAGAATTGAGCTCCTACTTATTCATTGTGTTCAAATTAACTTCGAAAGTTCTTTTTCAAGATTTCAAGTATTATTTCGGTTCGAAGTAAATTTTTTTTTCAAAGGGTCCGAATTTTTTTTCTTGTGTCCGAAAATTTATTTTTTTATTTTTATTGAGTTCGAAAATTTTCGAACTATAATGTTTACTTTTTTTTATTATTTCGTTTTTTCGGTTCCTTTATAAATTCGAAATTGTTTATTTAAATTATTTTAATACTCTAGTTTATTTTGATTATTTTATTATTTTATGAGAGATGTGTAGTATAGGAAGGGCATATAGGATATAAATATTATATGTCTGCATTAAATAGTTAGTTCAACATGATTATATTTTTCTTCCTTGCTAACTGTTTATGTTATTCCTATGCTTTATGTTGTTGGTTATTCTTGCTTATTGTTTATTGTTGGGATTATACGTTAAGTGAGAGTACCAATTGCTTATAGAAGTTATATTTATTTAATTTATTATAGATGCCTAGCCATGTCTGATAGAGAAGATACTAGAGTAGGGAGCTACTACAACCCTATTGTGTTGAGTGATGATGAGTATGATGGAGAGTCTGATAGTGAGAGCTACACCAGCCTAGAGATCATTATATGTTGTGTTTTGAAAGTAAACATTCCTAATAGCAATGATGAGGTTATTAAGGAGTTTGATCATACAGAGGGCAAACCTGAAAGGACATCTATAGTATTACTTGGAGATCTTTATCTGAGCGATGTGAGTGATTCAGAGTTGGACGAGGATGGTCATCAACCCAAAAGGATTCGAAGATCTACTAGACCTAGAAATCCAGGTTATTATTATTATTATTGTGGAGACTCTGGAGACTTTGAGGTTGAAATGTTTACTCCATAAAAGTATAAAGAAAATAAGGATAGGAATGATAATGTAACTCCATAGAGTATTTATTTATGTTCTAAGGTTAGTAGTTGAATAAGTAGCTAAGCTACAATTGTTTAAATTTCCTTCTTTAACATCTTGATATTGTCGAGGAATAAGTTGGTTATTTTGGATTGGAAAAATATTCTTATTATCGTTTGAGGAATAAAAGTCTAGATTTAGTTACTCAAGTGAGCAAGAATTTATTTTGGCACGTGAATGGAAATATTTTATTTTATCTTATTGTTGTGATTAAATTTTATCCTCACATGTGTTATTCTTGATGTGAATATTTTCATGAACGATTATATGTTCCATGATAATTTATTATGTGATATTATTATAACTTCATGAGAAATTGTATGTTGATGCGATCTTTATGGTCAAATCAAATGTTGCCTTCATAGAGAATGACATGTAAGTTATGTATCGAAACCTAGAGTAGTGTTACGTTAAAACTTTAGGTCGCGCAGTAAAATGGCTAACAACGATAACGATTTACCTTCTGCTATTCGCCTATTGGCGGAGAATTTGACTCGTGAAAAAGCTGAGCCTCCCGATCCTACTGGGACATGTTTGAAAGATTAGCCAAAGTTATACCACCGTACTTTAAGGGGCAAGCTGACCCTACGTTCTTAGAAAGTTGGATTAGGGAGTTTGAAAAGATTTTTGGAGTTGTAAGGTAGGTCAAGCTATATTGTGTGTGAAAGATGAGGCTGAATTATGGTGGAACGAAAATGGAAATAGACATAGTGTTGTGGAAGGGATTAATTGGGATTCCTTTATTGCTTCTTTAAGAGGAAAATTTTACCCTGCTTTTATGATAAAACAAAAGTCTCGGGAGTTCATAAAACTTAGGATGGGGAGTATGACTATCTCTAAGTACTATAGTAAGTTCAAAGTTGTCGAGGTCTACACCTGAGGTAGTTGCCATTTAAGAGCTAAAGACTCAAAGATTTGAGCAAGGTTTGACTGAGGAAATCCAATCGGGGTTAGGTGATGAGAATCTTTGTGTCCTTAGATATTGTGTATGGAAGAGCAACCCACATTAATGGTCTTCAGTTAAGGCGTGATAAAAAGAATGTTGTAGTTGGTGAGAAAAGAAAGGATTTTAATGCTGGAGGAAATCAAGAGAACTTAAAGAGGAATAGAAATCGGAATGAAAATTTCCAAGGATGAAATGGTCAAGACTTGAATAATAAGGGCCAGTCTGAGAGGAGTTACAACTGTAAGAAGTGTATGTAGTAAGAACCATCCTGGTAGAGACTGTAAAGAGGATCTTGCGACCAATCTGTTTATTTCGTCATCCGTTATTAAAAGTTCGGGATTAGTAGACTTTGAAGTAATTGACCTGCCCTTAAGTATACCTACTGGATAAGTCATAATGTGTACCAAGTTGTTCAAAGATTTGCCTCTAAAGATAGGAGACTGTGTATTTCCTTCTAATTTGATAGAGTTTAATCTGGGAGACCTAGATGTTATTCTTGGGATGAATTTGTTAGGTTTCTATAAGGCCAAAATACACTGGGAAGCTCAGAAAGTAGTATTGAGAAGCCCTTTCGGGAAGTTAACTTCGTATTGACGTTTTGGCAAGCATAAGAACTTTGGTGTCATTTCTGCAATGCAAGTGAAGAAGTTGGTGAAGAAGGGACGTGAGTTGTTTCTCTGTAGTGTGCAAGATAATATAATTCGAGGTTTATTAAGTGTAAATTGAGGTTTATGGATGTTAAGTGTGATTAGCTAGGAGCTCGGAAGTGAAGAGGTTGGATTGAAGATTGAGGATGTACCAATTGTGAATGAGTTTATGGATGTGTTTCCAAGTGAGATTTCTGGTATGCCGCCTGCAAGAGCCGTTGAGTTCACTATAGACTTAGTTCTTGGTACTGCACCTATATCTAAGGCACCCTATAGAACGGCACCTCCTGAGATGAGTGAATTGAAGACGCAATTGCAAGAGCTGTTCGATAAAGGTTATATTAGGCCTAGTGCATCACCTTGGGGAGCTCCTGTGTTGTTTGTTAAAAAGAAAGATGGGAGTATGAGGTTGTGTATCGATTATAGGGAATTGAATAATGTAACCATCAAGAACAAGTATCCTTTGCCTAGGATAGATGACCTATTTGATCAATTGAATAGAGCGAGCGTGTTCTCGAAGATTGATTTGCTTTCGGGGTATCACCAGTTGAGGGTAACTGATAAGGATATACCTAAGACTGCGTTTAGGACTCGTTATGGTCACTATGAGTTTACGGTAATGCCGTTTGGGTTAACCAATGCACCTGCCATATTTATGGACTTGATGAATAGGATTTTCCATGAGTTCTTAGATAATTAAGTTCGTTGTTGTATTCATTGATGATATTCCGATTTATTCGAAGAATGAAAATTGCATGATGAACACTTGAGGATTATATTGGAGACGCTTAGGAAGAATCAATTGTATGCCAAGTTCTCTAAGTGTGAATTTCGTTTGGAGAAAGTTGCATTTTTGGGTCACTATGATTCAAGCTGTGAGTGAATGGCCTACTCCAAATAATGTGTTAGATCTCAAGAGTTTTTGGGTCTACTGGCTATTATAGGAGATTTGTGAGAGATTTCTCGAAGATAGTGAGACCAATGACCAATTTGATGAAGAAGGAGTAAAATTCCAGTGGAGTGAGAAGTGTGAGGAAGCTTTTCATATTTTAAAGGAACGTTTGACCTCCACACCTGTTTTGACCCTGCCTGATGGGAATGAGGGATCTGAGGTGTGTTGTAGTAGAATGGAAAGGTAATCGAGTATACGTCGCGTCAGTTGAAACCTTATGAGGCTAATTACCCTACCCATGATCTAGAGTTAGCTTCCATCGTGTTTGCCTTGAAAATTTGGAGGCATTAACCTGTAAGATCTTTACTGACCATAAAAGTTTGAAGTACGTTTTCACTCAGAAAGACCTCAATATGAGGCAGAGAAGATGGTTAGAGTTGATAAAGGATTATGATCTAGACATCAAATATCATGAGGGGAAAGCTAATGTAGTTGCCGATGCTTTGACTAGAATGTTGAGCCATAGCATGTATGACTTGGTAGTTCCTGAGGAATTGTGTCGAGATATGCAAAGACTTAGCCTAGAAATTTAAAATCCTGGGGAGATCAAGGCAAGATTGAGTGCTTTGTCATTGGGGTTTTCAGTTTTTGATGAGATCAAAGAGGGTCAAGTTGGAGACGAGCACCTAGATAAGATTAAGGAGAAGAGCAAGTAAGGTAAGGAAGTCGATTTTAAAATCCATGATGATTGAAGTTTGAGGTTCAAGGGAAGGTGGTGTGTACCACAAAAATGTGATGAGCTTACGAGACGTCTTATGGATGAGGGCATAATACTCCATATTATGTGCACCCTATGGGTGACAAGTTGTATAAGGATCTTAAGGAGATTTATTGGTGGCCGAATATGAAGCGTGAGGTCGCTGAATTCATGTCAAAATGTCTAATTTTTAAGAAAGTGAAGATAGATCATAAGAGGCCAATGGGGTAAGTTCAATCCTTAGAGGTAGTACAACATAAGTTATCATGCGAGTATTAAGATGACACCTTTTGAGGCGTTATATTGAAGAAAGTGTAGAAGTCCCATTTGCTGGAATGATTTTAGTGAAAACATAGTATTGGGGACAGAGTTCATTAAGGAGACTGTCAAGAATGTGAAGTTGATTCAGGCTAGAATTCAAGCTGCTCAAGATAGGCAAAAGAGTTATGCCGATTTGATGCGAAGAGAAGATGAGTTCGAAGTGGGTGAGAAAGTGTTTCTAAATGAATCATCCAACTAAGGGTGTGATGAGATTTGGGAAAAAGGGCAAATTAAGTGCCAAATATGTAGGCCCATATGAGATTCTGCAGAGAATTGGAAAGGTAGCTTATAGGATGGCTTTGCCAATGGTGTTCGAGAAGATGCACGATGTGTTTCATATTTCCCAACTCAAACATTATATCCCTAATGAGCGTCATGTCTTGGAGCCTGAGAGGATCCAGATTGATAGTAGCCTCACATATGAGGAAAGGCCTGTGAAAATTCTTGATAAAAAGGTGTGTAGTACAAGCAATAGGGATGTCAATATCGTGAAATTGCTTTGGTCAAACCATGAGTCCGAAGAGGCGACATGGGAAGCTGAAGCTGAAATGAAGAAGAAGTACCCAGATTTATTCCTTGAGGTGAGTTACGAGGGCGTAACTCGTTTTCTTTAAGGGGGTAGAATACGATATAATTTCGCGCTTTTTACTTATTTTTATGGTATTTTTATACATTTTTATGCTTATTTTGGCGATTTGCACATGTCGATGCAAAATAAATAGATTCTCCGCATAAGAAAAGGTCTTCATGAGTAACACAAGTGATTTTAAGTTGGCAAAAGAGTGCACATGAGTGGCACAAGTATTTCTCCATTGGGAGTTGAGTAAAAAACTTTTGAAAATGTGTGAGTTTTGTGTCAAGTTTCGGGACGTAACTTCTTTTAAGAGGGGTAGATTGTAATCCCCCGTAAATTTGTGGATTTTATAAATATATTTTAATATATAGTTATTTATATTTAAATATATTTTAGTATTTTAATGATTTATTTCCTCAAAGGTTGACTATTTGAAAATCAAAGGAATTATTTTAATGATTTAAGCAAGTCAAATATTTTATTAAAGTCATGCTTTGAAAAGTATTTGAAATGTTTGAAACACTTATTGGTTTTGGAAAAGGATTTCTAATTGGGTGTGAGGAGCCCAAACACTCTTAGATTTGGAAAAGGATTTATAATCCTAGCCCATTTAACTTTTTCCTAAGCCCATAAAGGGAAAACTATGAAAATCCGATAAACCCCAAAATTTCCCCACAACGTTATTTTCTCTTTCCTTCTTTCTCCCACATATTTTTTTCAGCTTTCTCTCTATCCTTTCGTTTTTTTTTGCTCGGTTTTTCCTCCTCCTTCGGCCCTCTCCTCTTCCGGCCAGCCGCCAGTTCGGCCACCGCCGCTGCCACCTGGCGACTGCCGTCGCCGCCGCCTGCTGCCCCTTGGCCGACGTTCTTTCTCCCGGATCCTTTGATTTGGTTTGTTTCTTTTCTTCCTTCTCAAGTTTTATTCAAAGTTTGTATATTTAAAGTTTTGTATTGATTTATTCATGTTTAAAAGTTATAGTTTAATGATTTAATATTGAATCTAAGTTGTATAATTTATGTATTGATGAAATAAAATTCAGATTTGCATATTTGAGTTTAAACTAGATTTGAATTATCAAAGCATGAATTTTTAGGGTTTTAAAAGTTAGAAAAACATTGTAGTTTATTATAAGTTATGAAAGTTATTACCTTTATGTTTCTAAGCATGTTTGAATATGTTTTAATGGAGTTTTAACTCATGTTATATTACTGGAAATTTAAAGAAATTTTTTTTAAGGTGTTTTATGATGGATTTTAACCACTAGTGTAGTAGGTATTATGCTAGGAGGTTAAGTAATCAAGTTTTATTATTGGGAAAGGTTTTAAATATGTTTAAGAAAGTTTTAAAGTATTTTATTATTGCTGTAAATTCAGAAAGGATTTATTTTGGATTTATATTGGTTGTTTTAGGCGGAGAATATTTTTAAGCGACTTTTAAGCTTGTTAAAGTAGCCTCGAATTTTGTCTACACAAGGTACGTACATACCTATGTGTTTATTGAAGTAGTATCATGATTTTAAGATAGAGAATTATGTAGTATCATGTATAGGAACAATGTTGAGTTCATATATGATATTTATTATGTTGGATTTTGCATGTTTTATGCTGTTGTGTAAACACGTTAATTATGATATTTATATTATGAGATTTATATCATGTTTGTATGGAAGATTGATGTAAGCATGTTGGTTGGGAACTTTATTTTATTAATTCACATGGGGGAATTAATATATTTATTTGTATTGGATCATGATTGATCATTGTTCCCTTTTGAGTATTTCACTGCTTTATAAGGACCTAGGGCCTTATTTGGTAAGTTGATATTTTATACCTATGAATGGTAATTTGGTTGTTGGCTAGGTTCACCAAATAAGAAGGATTGGATTAAAGTTGAAAGTAATATTGAATTGTTAAGTTGTGTGATCACTTATCTAATCCTAAGATAAAAGTGGAAGTTTGTAATTGTTGATTGGTTATGATGTTTGTTGTACTTGTGAGTCATAACAAGTAATAACTCGTAAATCATGTAAAGTGAAACCGGATAGCAATAGCTTTAGACTGGTGCACGTCTGAAGTGTTGGACAATTAGGAGTTGGGGTACATGGTGAGCGGGCCATGACTTTTTCTGGGGCCGGATTGATCATCGTGTCTTATTTTTATTTAAAAGGCTCCTCGATATCGTAGGTCATGTGAATACGGAGACGCCCTCGTATTTTGTCTTCCAAAGGGAAGGCTGGTTTTAGTTATACAACTCGGTCCATTGACTATTCCAGTTGAAGTAATAAGAATGTTGTTAGAGTTTAGTTCAATAGAAGTTATCTGCAAGTTATTATGTTATTATTTATTCCTACTTACTATTTATTAGTATAATGTTTGGATTATTTATTTATTTAGTATGTAGTACTCAGATTTGCTAATTACGTGCTTTTGTATGTGTATGTCGATCATGGCTATGCCTTATTGATCCTGTGATGACCCATTTTGGTGAGCAGTCTCTAGTGATCAATAGTGCATTGTCCATCTACAGGTTTGAAAATGATGCATCATTGGGTTTGTTATTGGAGAGCTTGTGTAGTCTGATTATCATACATTGGGTTTATACTTTTAGAGTTGGTTTTGGTTTTAAGTTTGACTTTGACTTTGTTGGTTTGAATTTTAGAGTTAACTTTGTAGTTGACTAAGTTTTAGCTATAAAGTTTCTTATTATGTTTTCCGCTGTAAAATTCTGAATAAGCCGATACGTTTTCACACGGGCGATAATGCTTTGATAATTCTCTATGTTTTATATTAAAAAGGTACTTTAGAAAAGAGAGAATTGTCAGGGTGTTACAAAGTGGTATCAGGACCAGGTTTTACTGGCCTTTCGTGCCAACTTTAAATTTTTAGGCGCCTAACTAACTAGTTACCTAAAATGAATTTCTTAGAATTGAGCTCCTACTTATTCATTGTGTTCAAATTAACTTCGAAAGTTCTTTTTCAAGATTTCAAGTATTATTTCGGTTGGAATTAAATTTTTTTTTCAAAGGGTCTGAATTTTTTTTTCTTGTGTTCGAAATTTTTTTATTGAGTTCGAAAAATTTCGAACTATAATGTTTAATTTTTTTTATTATTTCGTTTTTTCGGTTCCTTTATAAATTCGAAATTATTTATTTAAATTATTTTAATACTCTAGTTAATTCTGATTATTTTATTATTTTATGAGAGATGGGTAGTATAGGAAGGGCATATAGGATAGAAATATTTAAATTATTTTAATACTCAATTATGTGCTACTATATCTAATTCTAATTCTCTGCAGGAAGCTAGAATGATTCATATGATTTAAAATATCAGAACCAAGGTGTTCCAGTGACCCAAAACAGTTTCAACCTTCCCTTATCCTATATTGGACATTCGAGTTTGGCTTAAGTGAACTCAAAAATCAAATGCAACAAAATAATAATTCACATTATAAATCCCACAAGTTCAGAGATCATTCATAAGTCCATTCTATAAATCAACAACTAAATTTAGATGAAAACAGAAGCAAGAAAATTTAGGCAAAGAAAATAAAAAACTAACCAAGCAATTGAAATTTAGGCAACAAAGAAAATAAAAAACTAACCAAACAAATGGCCGACATAAAGGGTCGCAATAAAGCCCGATTATGGCGACGGCGAAAAGAGCGGAACCAATCAACACCGGCGAGAGCAAAGGCGGCAACGCGCTGCGTAACACAAACATAGGAGAGAGAAAAGAGGGGAAACATCAACAACAAGCAACGGCGGCACAAGGTTCACACGGCAAAGCATCACAGGCAATAACGGCGGCAGCATCACCACAATCAAAAGGCGGTGGCGGCGCCTGACATGGGGAGGAGAGCGTGAGATGCGAGGAGAGATAGAGGAAGGAGGATTGAGGTTTTCGGGTGAGAGATAGAAGCCATGAGGGTGGGGGTTTTGGCCTTTGGGTGATAAATGACGAGGAGGTTCTAAATGAAGATGGGTTTATGGATTTAAAACAAAACTGAAAAATGGGCTAAAGGCAAGAAGGAAATCGAACTTCATTTTCATATTTGACTAAATACCACTCAATAACTAAAACCCAAACTGGGTCCTTAACGATGACCTTGCTACAACTATCAACGCCAACCGCAACATTATCGGCTTAAATCTAAAAGTGGCTTACTTCATTAATGCCGATCATACTTGGAACATTCACCGCCTCCAACAATTTGTCCCACCCCATATACTTTCCATAATCAAAGGAATTCCCCTGCCTCTCTCAGATATGAAAGACTGCCCGATCTAGGGTCCTACGCCGTCTGGCAATTTTTCAGTCAAATCTGCAACTTGGCTAGCTCACAACATTCCTCACAATCCTCCGTGGCCTTTCAAATGGATTTGGAAGTTAGATATCCCCCCAAAGCTTCAAATCTTTTTATGGCAAATATGCCATAACAGCTTAGGTGTTCGTCGCATACTTAACAAGCGTAACATTATTCCTTCCGACCTGTGCCTTATCTGCAATAAGAAAAGTGAGTCCATAGATCACCTCTTTATTGAATGTGAACTGTAGGTCTCCGTATGGCTCTCCCCACAAACCAAAAACTGGCTCCAGTTCCCTTTTCCGACCTATCCGCAAAAGCTTCTCTCTTCACTCCAGTCCTTTAAATCAAATACTTCCATGACCAAAGTCATTTTTCTCTTATGGAGTATTTGGAAAGAACGAAATGCAATTATCTTCTCCAGTGATTCATGGTGTCACAGCAGGGTCTTGCATAGAGCCAAGTTTACCCACTTCCAATGGAGAACTCGGACTCTTATTGATCACCTTCATTCTCAAGGCTCTCCTTTCACGGGAGCACTATCCCCTTCCCTTCCCCCCCATCATCCCTCCATCCTTGTCGCTTGGAGTCCGCCACCACCTAACTTCTTCAAGCTCAACTTCGATGGTTCAGTAAAGAAGGCCTCTGCAGCTGCTGGTTTCATCATTAGAGATCATCAGGGTCGAGGCATGCATGCAATGTCCTACCACCTTGGCACTACCCCAGTTTTTGTGGCCGAAGCCACCGATCTTCACAGGGGCATCTCCTTCGCCATCCAAAACAACATCAAGAACATTCTTATTGAAGGGGACAATTTACTAGTGATCAATGCAGTCAAAGGGTTATGGACCGCTCCTTAGCAAATTCACACTATCATCACAGACATTCAGATTCTTCTTCATAAATTCGAATCTTCACACATCACCCATGTCTTTCGAGAAGCCAACAGAGCGGCAGATTGGATTGCTAATGTCGGACACTTAGTTCAGAATTCTTTTACTATAGATCTTTGTAATGCTCCAACGTTATCTAATATTCTTGTAACTGATGCATTAGGTGTTCCCCTCGAGCGGAGGGTCTCCTAATGCTTTTTTTCCTTACCTTAAAAAAAAAAAAAAAAAACTAAAACCCAAAACAATTTAAAAATAATAATATAATAACAACTTTATAAAATTGAATAAATAAATATATTACAAACACGTCAAATATTAATACATGTTCCAATCCAAATAAAATAAGAAAATGCGACACATAATTAACTTAATAAATATAATTAGCATTTAACAAACGCTCTTAAAAAATAGGACTATTACGTGTTACCTAAAGGTGTTACCTATCTAAAAGTGTTACATCAAAATGTTACTCAATTGAAAAAGTGTTACTTTAAAATGTTACTTATAAAAATGTGTTACATTAAGTGTTACATATTGATTAAGTGTTACCAAGGTGCTACATATATATTCGACAATCTTGAATTTTGAAAAGTGTTACTTCATACATGTTACCTTAGACCAACTTTGTACTAGTGGGTGGAAAGAAAATGGAAATAGACTTAGTGTTGTGGAAGGGTTTAATTGGAATTCCTTTATTGCTTCTTTAAGAGGAAAATTTTACCCTGCTTTTATGATAAAACAAAAGGCTCGGGAGTTCATAAACCAAAGGATGGGAGTATGACTATCTCTGAGTACTATAGTAAGTTCATAGCTGTCGAGGTCTGCACCTGAGGTAGTTGCCACTTAAGAGCTAAAGGCTCAAAGATTTGAGCAAGGTTTGACTGAGGAAATCCAATCGGGGTTAGGTGATGAGATCTTTGTGTCCTTAGATGTTGTGTATGGAAGAGCAACCCACATTTATGGTCTTCAGTTGAGGCGTGATAAAAAGAATGTTGTAGTGGGTGAGAAAAAAGAAAGGATTTTAATGCTGGAGGAAATCAAGAGAACTTAAAGAGGAATAGAAATGGGACTGGAAATTTCCAAGGAAGAAATGGTCAAGGCTTGAATAATAAGGGCCAGTCTGAGAGGAGTTACAACTGTAAGAAGTGTATGTAGTAAGAACCATCCTGGTAAAGACTGTAAAAAGGATGTTGCGACCAATCTGTTTATTTCGTCATCCGTTATTAAAAGTTTGGGATTAGTAGACTTTGAAGTAATTGACCTGCCCATAAGTATACAAACTGGAGAAGTCATAATGTGTACCAAGTTGTTCAAAGATTTGCCTCTGAAGATAGGAGACTGTGTATTTCCTTCTAAATTGATAGAGTTTAATCTGGAAGACCTAGATGTTATTCTTGGGATGAATTTGTTAGGTTTCTATAAGGCCAAAATACACTGTGAAGCTCAGAAAGTAGTATTGAGAAGCCCTTTTGGGAAGTTAACTTCGTATCGACGTTTTGGGAAGCCTAAGAACTTAGGGGTCATTTCTGCAATGCAAGTGAAGAAGTTGGTGAAGAAGGGACGTGAGTTGTTTCTCTGTAGTGTGCAAGATAATATAATTCGAGGTTTATTAAGTGTAAATTGAGGTTTATGGATGTTAAGTGTGATTAACTAGCAGCTCGGAAGTGAAGAGGTTGGATTTAAGATTGAGGATGTACCAATTGTGAATGAGTTTATGGATGTGTTTCCAAGTGAGATTTCTAGTATGCCGCCTGCAAGAGCCGTTGAGTTCACTATAGACTTAGTTCTTGGTACTGCACCTATATCTAAGGCACCCTATAGAACGGCACCTCCTGAGATGAGTGAATTGAAGACGCAGTTGCAAGAGCTGTTCGAGAAAGGTTATATTAGGCCTAGTGCATCACCTTGGGGAGCTCCTGTAATGTGTGTTAAAAAGAAAGATGGGAGTATGAGGTTGTGTATCGATTATAGGGAATTGAATAATGTAATCATCAAGAACAAGTATCCTTTGCCTAGGATAGATGACCTATTCGATCAATTGAATAGAGCGAGCGTGTTCTCGAAGATTGATTTGCTTTCGGGGTATCACCAGTTGAGGGTAACTGAAAAGGATATACCTAAGACTGCGTTTAAGACTCGTTATGGTCACTATGAGTTTACGGTAATGCCGTTTGGGTTAACCAATGCACCTGCCATATTTATGGACTTGATGAATAGGATTTTCCATGAGTTCTTAGATAATTAAGTTCGTTGTTGTATTCATTGATGATATTCCGATTTATTCGAAGAATGAAAATTGCATGATGAACACTTGAGAATTATATTGGAGACGCTTAGGAAGAATCAATTGTATGCCAAGTTCTCTAAGTGTGAATTTCGTTTGGAGAAAGTTGCATTTTTGGGTCACTATGTGTCTAAGGATGGAGTCTCTGTAGATACTACTAAGATTCAAGCTGTGAGTGAGTGGCCTACTCCAAAGAATGTGTTGGATCTCAAGAGTTTTTGCGTCTACTGGCTATTATAGGAGATTTGTGAGAGATTTCTCGAAGATAGTGAGACCAATGACCAATTTGATGAAGAAGGAGTCAAAATTCCAGTGGAGTGAGAAGTGTGAGGAAGCTTTTCATATTTTAAAGGAGTGTTTGACCTCCACACCTGATTTGACCCTGTATGATGGGAATGAGGGATCTGAGGTGTGTTGTAGTAGAATGGAAAGGTAATCGAGTATGCGTCGCGTCAGTTGAAACCTTATGAGGCTAATTACCCTACCCATGATCTAGAGCTAGCTTCCATCGTGTTTGCCTTGAAAATTTGGAGGCATTAACCTGTAAGATCTTTACTGACCATAAAAGTTTAAAGTACATTTTCACTCAGAAAGACCTCAATATGAGGCAGAGAAGATGGTTAGAGTTGATAAAGGATTATGATCTAGACATCAAATATCATGAGGGGAAAGCTAATGTAGTTGCCGATGCTTTGAGTAGAATGTTGAGCCATAGCATGTATCACTTGGTAGTTCCTGAGGAATTGTGTCGAGATATGCAAAGAGTTAGCCTAGAAATTTAAAATCCTAGGGAGATCAAGGCAAGATTGAGTGCTTTGTCATTGGGGTTGTCAGTTTTTGATGAGATCAAAGAGGGTCAAGTTGGAGACGAGCACCTAGATAAGATTAAGGAGAAAAGCAAGTAAGGTAAGGAAGTCGATTTTAAAATCCATGATGATTGAAGTTTGAGGTTCATGGGAAGGTGGTGTGTACCACAAAAATGTGATGAGCTTACGAGACGTCTTATGGATGAGGGGCATAATACTCCATATTCTGTGCACCCTAGTGACAAGTTGTATAAGGATCTTAAGGAGATTTATTGGTGGCTGAATATGAAGCGTGAGGTCGCTGAATTCGTGTCAAAATGTCTAACCTGGAAGAAAGTGAAGATAGATCATAAGAGGCCAATGGGGTAATTTCAATCCTTAGAGGTAGTACAACAATAGTTATCATGCGAGTATTAAGATGACACCTTTTGAGGCGTTATATGGAAGAAAGTGTAGAAGTCCCATTTGCTGGAATGATTTTAGTGAAAACATAGTATTGGGGACAGAGTTCATTAAGGAGACTGTCAAGAATGTGAAGTTGATTAAGGCTAGAATTCAAGCTGCTCACGATAGGCAAAAGAGTTATGCCGATTTGAAGCGAAGAGAAGATGAGTTCGAAGTGGGTGATAAAGTGTTTCTAAAAGAATCACCAACTAAGGGTGTGATGAGATTGTGCAAAGAATTGGAAAGGTAGCTTATAGGTTGGCTTTGCCAATGGTGTTCGAGAAGATGCACGATGTGTTTCATATTTCCCAACTCAAACGTTATATCCCTGATGAGCGTCATGTCTTGGAGCCTGAGAGGATCCAGATTGATAGTAGCCTCACATATGAGGAAAGGCCTGTGAAAATTCTTGATAAAAAGGTGCATAGTACACGCAATAGGGATGTCAATATCGTGAAAGTGCTTTGGTCAAACCATGAGTCCGAAGAGGCGACGTGGGAAGCTGAAGCTGAAATAAAGAAGAAGTACCCAAATTTATTCCTTGAGGTGAGTTACGAGGGCGTAACTCGTTTTCTTTAAGGGGGGTAGAATACGATAAAATTTCGCGCTTTTTACCTATTTTTATGCTTATTTTGGCGATTTGCACATGTTGGTGCAAATTAAATAGATTCTCCGCATAAGAAAAGGTGTTCATGAGTAACACAAGTGATTTTAAGTTGGCAAAAGAGTGCACATGAGTGGCACAAGTATTTCTCCATTGGGAGTTGAGTTAAAAACTTTTGAAAATGTGTGAGTTTTGTGTCAAGTTTCAAGACGAAACTTCTTTTAAGAGGGGTAGATTGTAATCCCCCGTAAATTTATGGATTTTATAAACATATTTTAATATATAGTATTTATATTTAAATATATTTTAGTATTTTGATGATTTATTTCCTCAAAGGTTGACCATTTTAAAGTCAAAGGAATTATTTTAATCATTTATGCAAGTCAAATATTTTATTAAAGTCATGCTTTGAAAAGTATTTGAAATGTTTGAAACACTTATTGGTTTTGGAAAAGGATTTCTAATTGGGTGTGAGTAGCCCAAACACTCTTAGATTTGGAAAAGGATTTATAATCCTAGCCCATTTACCTTTTTCCTAAGCCCACAAAGGGAAAACTATAAAAACCCCATAAACCCCAAAATTTCCCCACAACTTTATTTTCTCTCTCCTCCTTCCTCCCACATATTTTTTTCAGCTTTCTCTCTCTCCTTTCGTTTTTTTTTGCTCGGTTTTTCCTCCTCCTTCGGCCCTCTCCTCTTCCGGCCAGCCGCCAGTCCGGCCACCGCCGCTGCCACCTGGCGACTGCCGCCGCCGCCGCCTGCTGCCCCTTGGCCGGCGTTCTTTCTCCCTCCTTCCTTTGATTTGGTTTGTTTCTTTTCTTCCTTCTCAAGTTTTATTCTAGTTTGTATATTTAAAGTTTTGTATTGATTTATTCATGTTTAAAAGTTATAGTTTAATTATTTAATATTGAATCTAAGTTGTATAATTTATATATTGATGAAATAAAATTCAGATTTGCATATTTGGATTTAAACTAGATTTTAATTATCAAAGCATGAATTTTTAGGGTTTTGAAAGTTAGAAAAACATAGTAGCTTATTATAAGTTATGAAAGTTATTACCTTTATGTTTATAAGCATGTTTGAATATTTTTTAAGGGAGTTTTAACTCATTCATATTGCTGGAAATTTAAAGGAATTCTTTTTAAGGTGTTTTATGATGGATTTTAACCACTAGTGTAGTAGGTATTATGCAAGGAGGTTAAATAATCAAGTTTTATTATTGGGAAAGGTTTTAAACATGTTTAAGAAGGTTTTAAAGTATTTTATTATTGTTGTAAATTCATAAAGGATTTATAATGGATTTATATTGGTTGTTTTAGGCGGAGAATATTTTTAGGCGACTTTTAAGCATGTTGAAGTAGCCTCGAATTTTGTCTACACAAGGTACGTACATACATATGTGTTGATTGAAGTAGTATCATGATTTTAAGAAGGAGAATTATGTAGTATCATGTATAGGAACTATGTTGAGTTCATATATGATATTTATTATGTTGGATTTTGCATGTTTTATGTTGTTGTGTAAACATGTTGATTATGAGATTTATATTATGAGATTTATATCATGTTTGTATGGAAGATTGATGCAAGCATGTTGGTTGGGAACTTTATTTTATTAATTCACATGGGGGAATTAATATATTTATTAGTATTGGATCATGATTGATCATTGTTCCCTATTGAGTATTTCACTACTTTATAAGGACCGAGGGCCTTATTTGGTAAGTTGATATTTTATACCTATGAAAGGTAATTTGGTTGTTGGCTAGGTTCAACAAATAAGAAGGATTGGATTAAAGTTGAAAGTAATATTGGATTGTGAAGTTGTGTGATCACTTATCTAATCCTAAGATAAAAGTGGAAGTTTGTAATTGTTGATTGATTATGATGTTTGTTGTACTTGTGAGTCATAACAAGTAATGACTGGTAAAGCATGTAAAGTGAAACCGGATAGCAATAGCTTTAGACTGGTGCACGTCTGAAGTGTTGGACAATTAGGAGTTGGGGTACATGGTGAGCGGGCCATGACTTTTTCTGGGGCCGGATTGATCACCGTGTCCTATTTTTATTTAAAAGGTTCCTCGATATCGTAGGTCATGGGAATACGGAGTCGCGCCCGTATTTCGTCTTCCAAAGGAAAGGCTGGTTTTAGTTAGACAACTCGATCCATTGACTATTCCATTTAAAGTAATAAGAATGTTGTTAGAGTTTAGTTCAGTTTAAGTTATCTGCAAGTTATTATGTTATTATTTATTCCTACTTACTATTTATTAGTATCATGTTAGGATTGTTTATTTGTTTAGTATGTAGTACTCAGCTTTGTTGATTACGTGCTTTGTCCATCTACAGGTTTGAAGATGATGTGTCATTGGGTTTGGGATTGGAGAGCTTGTGATGATGTTTTCCGCTGCAAAATTTTGAATAAGCCAATACGTTTTCTCACGGGCGATAATGCTTTGATGATTCTCTATGTTTTATATTAAAAAGGTATTTTAGAAAAGAGAGAATTGTCGGGGTGTTACATGTACACTGGTGATGCTGACTTAGAGTCGGTGTTTGAAAGACCTAACATTGACAGAAAAAAATTTATGTCATGGATGGAGTGCAATAAAAAATATCCTGAGGCTAGAGAATTGAGCTATGTTGAGCTCCCAACAAAATTTGTATGGCAACAAGGTGAGCGTGAATGGACACCTCGGAAGAAAGGCTTTTGCATTGGGAGGATTTATTATGTAACTCCAGGAGCTGGTGAAAAATTCTATTTGAGGACACTATCGAATTTTGTTAAAGGTGCAACGTCTTATGAAGACATACGCTTAGTTGATGGTGTACAATATTCAACTTTTAAAGAAGCATGTTATTCCAGAGGTTTATTAGACGATGACAGGGAGTACGTTGACACCATAATAGAAGCCAGTTTCAGAGAATCGGGACAATATCTACGTAATCTTTTCTGCATGTTGCTACTGTCTTGCAGTTTGACGAAACCTGAGGCTCTTTGGAAGACGACTTGGCACCGTCCTCCTGATGATATCCTATTCAGGCAACGAAGACTTCTCAAAGACAATAGTATATGAGCATCTTTATCACTTCACTTATAAAATGTATTCATAAATATTTAGTGTTAAGGAATGGTTTTTGGAGTAACACGGAAATGTGTTTATTTTGCAGCATTGTGCCTAAGTGATGAACAATTGCAGAACTTAGCTCTTGCTGACATTGAAGCTAAGCTACAAAGTAACGGTAGCACCCTTCGTAAATTCACACAAATGCCATTTCCAGATGATTTGATTATCTCAAATGGTCAAAACAAGCTCATAATTGATGAGCTATCTTATGATAGAGAGTAGTTAGACAAGGAATATCAAGAACTTTATTCGGGATTGATTGTGGAACATCGTGGAATTTATAATGAAATCATGTTTGCTGTATCGAGAGGTAACGGGGCGTCTTCTTTGTATATGGTTATGGAGGAACTGGTAAGACGTACCTATGGAGATTATTGTGTGCTGCATTAAGGCGTAAAGGGGGAATTGTTTTGCCAGTTACGTCAAGTGAAATTGCCTCTATGTTGCTTCCACGTGGGAGAACTGCCCATTCTAGATTTGGACTTCCCTTAAATGTTAATGAGAACTCAACGTGTTCAGCAATTAGGCCAGGATCGGACCTTAAAGCCCTCCTTATAAGGACAAAACTGATCATTTGGGATGAGGCTCCTTTGATGCATAAATATTGCTTTGAAGCTCTAGATAGAAGCTTAAAGGATGTTATGCAATGCATGAATCCAGCAAATCAACATATTCCATTTGGTGGAAAGGTTGTTGTGTTCGCCGATGATTTAAGACAGATATTGCCTGTCGTTCCCAAAGGAACCAGAAAAGATATTGTGTTCTCAGCAATCAACAGTTCTTACTTATGGGATTTTTGTCGTGTGCTAAGATTAACGCATAATATGCGCCTGAGAACATATTCCGGTAACTTGAATGTGAATGAAATTAGGAAGTTCTCTGAGTGGATTTTGAACATTGGAGATGGCAAAGTTGGTGAGTCGAATGATGGTCTGGTGATGCCGATGTAGAAATTCCTTATGAGACATTGATAGATGGAGGAGATGACCCTATTTCTGCAATAGTCGAGAGTACATATCCCGACAAAGAGAATCACATATGGGAAGCAAAATATTTTATGGAAAGAGTTATTCTTGCTCCAACTAATGAAATAGGCGATATGGTTAATGAGCATGTATTGTCTCGCTTGCCAGGTGAAGAAAGAACTTATCTTAGTTTAGATGCAATTTCCGTCGAGAAAGGGAATTTTAGAGTTCATGAGATGTATTCTACTGAATTTCTAAAAACGATCAAGTGCGGGGGATTGCCAAATCATAACATTTGATTGAAGGTAGGGGCACCGGTGATGCTCCTAAGGAATATTGACCAGACTTCTGGGTTATGTAATGGTACCTTGTTAGTCGTCAAGCATCTTGGCAATCACATTATTGAGGTTGTTGTATCCGGCACTAATGTGAGGGACAAAGTTTTCATTCCCATAATGACACTTACACCATCAGACACAACAAAAAGTTCCCGATAAAATTCTAGAGAAGGCAGTTTCCATTGGTTGTATGTTTTGCAATGACGATAAATAAAAGCCAAGGACAATATATAGCTCACGTAGGATTATATCTCGCTCGGCCAGTATTTAGCCACGGACAATTCTATGTTGCTGTATCAAGAGTTACAAACAAAAAGGGTTTGAAGATTTTAATCTGTGATAAAGAGCGTGGGAACTCCAATGTTACCACAAATGTAGTGTATAAGGAAGTATTTCAGAATGTGTAATAAGTATTATGAAAACTTTTAATTTATGTGCTTAGTTTTTCTTTCAATGTATTAATATTGTCACTCACAATTGTTTTATCGTCTACATTGTTGCATATTATACGAAAACTGCGTTTTTTATAATTATATGTGACTTTTTCTTTTATGTATATCATATTCATACTATTTAAACTTTTTCTAAAATGAACTCAAACAATTAACATCCCGTGCATTTTTGCACGGGTTTTAAACTAGTATATTCAAGTATATTCAATAAGTGATGATATACTAACATGAAAATGGTTACCTAAAATAAAATTTCATACTTAGATTAAAAGATTTAGTACAGTATAAAATTTAAATACAAATATATATGTCAGGTTTGATTTTAAAAGTGTCAAAAAACAGTGTGATTTAGTCATAAAACAGTGTGATTCAGGATGTTAACTTATTCTTTTAGGAAAATTTGTTAATACAAATCTTTTAATCTATCACTTTTTGGGAGAAAACCTTTTATAAATTTTATGGTAATTTAAGACCTGAAAATATATATTTTTTTGCTAGAAACAATTTAGCCTATTTTCCATCATCCACCCACCGATTTCCCGTGTTGACCCTTTTAATCCTCATGTGCAACTGGTCGGGTTTTTACATTCATAAAGGATAAAACGTAGGGGAAATTATGGAAAGAAGAAAATGTGGTATCCAAAACCTGAAAATTGGTAGGTCAACTTCGGACCTGTGGGTCCATGATTGAAAAAAGGTAAGGTCGTACCATGCAAAATAATAAAATTTCAAGGCATTCAGTTGCAAAAACGATAATAAAAGGTTGTTTCTCACAAGAAGTGGTATATAAACTGTATCTTTTTACAAATTATCCTATATGTTAAGAATTCTTCTATAGCCTTAATCTAAGGAATCAATAATTGGTATTAAGTTTGTCTCTCTAAAGGTTAGGAATGTTATCAGGATTGAAGCTTAATTTAAGATACCAATAGATAGCATTAAAATATTTGATAATTCAGCAATTAGCTATAAACGGATATATTTTCTTATACCATAACTGGGCATGGTATTTAATTAAAATAAAACATTTAAATTCTATAAAGTTAAGGTTAATTGGTGAATATTTGTTATATACATATAAAAAGTTGATGATTATTTAAGTAGAGCTAGAGTTAACTATATAGCCTAAAAATTACACATATTCTTCTAAGTATACATATATATAATCTTATAAATTTCCTTATTGTACGATTATATATATGAATAGATCTTTACAAAAATTCTAAGATTTCATTATTCATTAGATGTTTTTGAATCAACATTGGTAGATAATCATGGCATATTTTCACCTATTTCTAATAAACCTTAAATTTGCTAAGTATATCACAAAAATACTATAATTAGTATTGGGTGCAACAAATGTATGATAAAAAATTATTAGACGAATTCACTTTAAGCCAAAATAGGTCACTTTTACGTCAATATGGATCACTTTTCATTGTCAAGAGAGTCAAGAGGGGTCACTTTAAAACAAAGGGTAACTTTTCACTTTGGATGGGTCACTTCTATATAAGTAAAATGGACCCATTTAGGACAAAGTTACCCCCTTCTAACAGGCAACATTTTATCTTAAAGGAGTTACTTTTATATAAGTGGCACCTTTTCATGCAAAACGTTGCCCTCGTTATACCATAGACTACTATACACCTGTGTCATTGTACACCCATGTCATATAAAAATTTGTGAAAAGCCAATTGGTTAATTGTAGTAATAATAAGCCAATAATTCTGGATGTTTTAGTGACTGATTTATTACAATGATAAATTTTTTTCCCTTTTTTGCCTTATTTTTTGAATGCATAGAGATAATATGTATCTTTCTTTTTCAACAAGTTGCAATTTAATGAAACTTACGTATTCTTGCTAGAGAAAATAACTGGATAAGATCTACATTGCTATGTCAATTAAAAGAAAACGCCCTTTATAATAGTCAAGAAATTGCTAAGAGTTGTATATTTGATTATTTTAAGTATGGTATATGTAAGATTAAGTGAATACTCCCCTAAGGAGGCTATATGCTATATTATTCATAATATATATGAAGAGTACAAGGATACAAGGTAACCTAGTTACCATATTTACATAACTCTAAGAATAGAAAATATATTTACATATATTTACTCTAATACACCCTCTCAGTGCGTTGGAGCAGGAGGAGGACGGATGCTCAAACTGGAACGAAAATCGACAAACAAAGGTTGTGGAAGGCCTTTGGTGAAGATATCCGCAAACTGTGAGGATTAGGAGCCATGGAGGACACGAATAAGTCCAAGAGCAACCTTCTCACGCACAAAATGGATGTCCATCTCTACATGCTTGTTACGCTGATGCTGCACAGGATTATGAGACATGTACACAGCACTAATATTATCGCAATACACAACCGTGGCTTTGGACATTGGACAATGGAGCTCGAGATGAAGGTTGCGGATGGAAGTCGTTTCAGCGACAACATTAGCAACACCACGATATTCGGCCTCGGCACTCGAGCGACACAAAGTAGCCTGTCTTTTAGAAGACCAAGAAATGAGATTATCACCAAGAAAAACACAGTATCCTGATGTAGAACGGTGAGTGTCGGGACAGCCACCCCAATCAACATCAGTATAGGAGACAAGGCCAGAAGCAGGAGTAGAGGAGAGATGCATGCCATAGTCAGGAGTACCTTTAAGATATCGCAGAACATGCTTGAGAGCGTGAAAATGAGGCTCACGAGGAGCGTGCATGAAGAGACACACCTGCTGAACGACATAAGAGATATCGGGGCGAGTAAAAGTGAAATACTGAAGAGCCCCAACGAGCTGACGATATAAAGTAGGATCAGCCATAGGCTTGCCACAAGTAGCACTAAGTTTAGACTTCGTATCGACAGGAGTAGCAGCTGATTTGCAAGAGGACATATCAGCAAGAGCCAGAACCTCAGAAGCGTACTTGCGTTGGCATAGAAACATGCCATGCTGAGTACGAGAGACAGAGATACCGAGAAAATAAGATAACGGACCAAGATCTTTCATGGCAAACTCAGAACTCATGAGAGCAATAATACGAGTGCGGAGAGCATCAGAAGAGCAAGTGAGAATAATATCATCCACATACACGAGAAGATAAGCAGTTTCCGTACCACGGCGGAAAATAAAAAAAGAAGTATCACACTTGATGTTAACAAAACCCAAAGAAAGGATATAAGTTGCAAACCGCTGATACCAAGCCCTTGGAGCTTGTTTAAGGCCATAAAGAGATTTCCGAAGAAGACATACATGCTTAGGTTTGTCTGGATGAACAAATTCGGGAGGCTGATACATATAAACAGTTTCCTGAAGATCACCATGAAGAAATGCATTCTTCACGTCAAGCTGATGAATAGACCACTGGCGAGAAACCGCCAAACTCAGAACAGTGCGAATGGTAGTAGGTCGCACAACAGGACTGAAAGTATCACCACAATCAACTCCAACCTCCTAACTCTTACAATTAGCCACCAAGCGGGCTTTATGTCTCTCAAAAGTACCATCAGATTTTTCTTTGTGAGCAAAAACCCATAAACAACGAATAACATTGACATTAGGAGGACAGTGAACTAAATCCCAAGTATGAGTGTCAATCATGGCATTATATTCATCACACATGGCATTATACCAGTTAGGATCATCAAGAGCACACAAATGAGATTTAGGAAGGGGGGAAATCGAGGAGACGGAAGAAATAACAAGTACAAGACTTGCGTACTTCGAATTAGGCTTAAAAATACCCGATTGAGCACGAGTACGCATGGAGTGGACTGGCTGGACTGAGTTAGATATGGGCTCGTGAGGAGCAGACTCAACAAATGGGCCTGATAAAGCGCCATTAGGCGCAGCCGCGCAGGAAGGGGGGAATGAGCACCTGGGCCCAGACGCGGAGAAGAGGGGGAAGGCTGCTGAGGGCCGCGTGTGGGAGACAGATGTGCTGGACATGGAGTATGAGTGGGCTGAACAGGAGGCCCAAGATCAGGAGAGTTGGGCGCTGGAGGAGGAATGAAGGTGGGCTGGGCTACAAAAGATATTAGGAGAGTGGGATAGCTATTTGGAGCAAAATTAGCACCTAAAAACTCAAAATCCGAAGGTTTAGGAGTGTAATGTGATAAATTTGGGAATGTAACTTCATCAAAAATGACATGACGAGAGACAATGACTTTGTTGGTGGCAAGATTAAGGCACCGATACCCTTGATGATTTTGAGGATAACCAAGAAATATGCATGGAGTAGAACGCGGACTCATTTTGTGAGAAGAGGTGGAAGAAAGATTAGGATAACAAAGACATCCATATGTTCGAAGATGATCATATGAAGGAGCTTTGTTAAAAAGAATGTGCATAGGAGTGAGATTATCACGGAGACGAGTAGGACGGATATTCAGTAAATATGCCGCCATGTTTAACGATTCGACTCAATAAGATGGAGGGAGAGATGCATGAAATAGGAGAGAACGACAAATGTTATTGATGGTGCGAATCATACGCTCTTCCTTGCCATTTTGGGACGAGGCATGAGGACAAGAGTGTCGCCATATCATGCCATGGGTTTGAGAAAACAAAGTGAAAGGTGCATTATCATATTTCCGACCATTATCACATTGTAAAGCCTTAATAGAAATTCCAAATTGAGTTTGGACATAGGCATGAAAACGAACAAAATGAGAGAGGACATCAAATTTATTTTTGAGAGGAAAAACCCATAAGAAATGAGAATAGTCATCAAGAAATAGCAAATAATAGCGATAACCCGAAGGACTATTAATAGGGTATGTAAATAAATCTGTATGAATAATATCAAAAGGAGCATAAGTCTTAGTGTGAGAATCAGAAAAAGGAAGACGATAATGTTTGCCTAATTGACATCCATGACAAACACAATAATTTGTCTTATTATTACACCGAATAAAATTATTGTTCTTAAGAAAACTAAGGACTTGAGCTCTAGGATGACCCAAACGATTGTGCCACACTTCGGAAGATAGAGTAGCAAAAACAGATGGAGATGATGATGATGATGGAGAAGAGGTAGATGATACGGGATAAAGACTGCCCACACTATTGCACCTGGTCAAGATTGTCCCCGTCTTGAGGTCCTTTACAGAAAAACCGAAAGGATCAAATTCATTAGATACACAATTATCAGAAGTGAATTGACGAACAGAGACAAGGTTTTTAATAATTTTAGGAGCATAGAGAATATTTTTGAGAGTAAGAGTAGGTGAAGTAGAGGAGAAGGAAGAAGTGCCCGATCCCTTAACTGGTATTTTAGAACCATCACCAACCAAAATGTGAGAATTTAAAGAACGCCAATTGACAATAGAAGAAGTCATACCTGTATCATTCATAAGATGAGAAATAGCCCCGGTATCCATATACCAATTAGAATCCGGAGGTTGAAGAGATAATGCATTGAAAAAGGTTGGCAATTCAGTGGGCTAATAACTGTCAGGCGCTATGAGAGCCTGCGGGCCGTAGGAGATGTCGTGGGTGCTGGGCCCAAGACTCCAGTCTGCTGCTGGACCGAATAAGGAGCAGCACTGGAAAAAGGAGCCCGCCAAATGGGGCCTGGGGACTGGGAAGGATAGGGGCAGGGCGGGTAATACTCAGGCTGGGCCCAAGGAGTTGCCCAAGGATAAGAAGCCACAGATTGGGCCTGAGGAAAGGTAGGCGCGCGGCCCTGATTTGAATGCTGCCCAGAATTATTCTTATTATGGCCCTTATATTTCCCCTTCCCTTTACCATAGCCATGTTGATGTTTATTGCCATTAGAGACACGGTTACCACCAGCACCACTAGAGGGGGACTGAGAGGGTGGTCGGGACGGCGGTTCACCGGCAAGGAGGACCGTGTCAGATGGGGAATGAGTGGGTTCGGATTTTTCACGGCTAACATGATCAAGTTCAAGCATGGAGCAGACTTTATCAAATGAAGGAAGGGGGGAAGTTTGTTGAATTAAAGTGGCAACCATACGATAATCAGAGGTTAACTTACCCACCAACTGTAGAACAAGCCGCTCCTCGGAAATAGGGTGGTCGATGGCGGCGAGTTGAGTAGCAACCGTTTTCATAGCCTGACAATAATCCGCAAGCGATGTGAATTGGGAAAGATGTAGAGTACCGAACTGATTCTCAAGGTGCACTACACGAGTGCCCTGGCGTTCCCAAGCGTCCATGGCGGTGGACTTGTCATCCAAAATCTTGAGAAGAAGATCAGTGGAGATGGTGTCATACATCCATTGACATACAATAGCATCCAATCGCTCCCATAGAGCGTCATCAACATCCTTGGGTCGCTTGATTTTAGGGTCGATATGATCGAGTACATTGTAGACCTTAGCCGTATTGCGGAAGAGAGTGGCCCAAGGAGTGTACTGAACTTTCTCGACATCAAGCACAAGAGGAATGAGAGCCTTGACGTTAGTTACATTCAAGGCGGGGTGATAAATATGCGTGACTGGGGGCGGGGGAGAGTCGGCCTCAGTCATGGCAGAGAAGAAGACAAGTAGAAGATCAAAGAACGGCAGTGGCCTGATACTATGTAAGATTAAGTGAATACTCCCCTAAGGAGGCTATGCTATATTATTCACAATATATATGAAGAGTACAAGGATACAAGGTAACCTAGTTACAATATTTACATAACTCTAAGAATGGAAAATATATTTACATATATTTACTCTAATAGTATGTTATAGTCAAGCATAAAATAAAAAAAATTAGTTTCCTCCTCAAATTAAGAAATCATAAAGTCACCTATAATCTAATTAATTTTTTTAGTTAAATTCCGCCATTTTGGTTATGCTACCAAGGTTTTGAAATTACACATCTATCTAAATTGCTTACTGTTATCGTACTTCATTCTATTTCATTACTACTAAATGATTATTGATTTATTAGGTACACAATATACATCACACACATAACACGTACACTATATTGAGTGAAACTTGAATTTGGCTTTAACCAGTAGCAACATCATTATTTTCTAAGGACCAATAGTAGTACACAAGTATTGTATCTGGTGAATTAGTGACTATTTAAACATACTTCCTCCGTTTCACAATAAGTGAAACATAGAGAAAGTACACAAATACCAAGGAGGGTAGAGAGAGAAAGTTGGGACCACATTTTAATAGAGTAATTAGGACTTTTAAGCAACTGCACGTGGGTCAGAATTAAACAAAGTACCCGGTTGGAGGGAACTTTTACTTTTGCACCAAAATTTGAATTTTGGCAAACTTTTTGATTTTTTTTCACTTTATCATTTAAAAGGGACTTGCTCCAAAAAAAGAAGGGTTTATATGAACAGTTGAGAGTGAATCGCAAAGTTCTTCAGAGGAGAGAGAGAGGAATTAGATCAGTTCAGGAAGAATCGAGAAAGTGAGAGAGAAGTAGAAATTAGGGTTCTTCAATTTCAGAGGACAGAGCGAGAGGAGAAGAGGTGAAAATTAGGGTTCTTCAGTAATTGAGGAGAGATAGTGAGAGGAATAAGAACAGGTGAGGAAGAATCGAGAAAACGAGGGAGGATTTTTAAAAAATATGGGGTGGTTGTTGGAGTTGGGTTTAAAAGGGAGGGAGAGGTTAGGGGAATTAATTGGTGTTAGGTGAGTGGGTGAGTAATTAATGAGTGTAATGTGGGTTGGTGGGGTAATTACATAATGGCACTATTGTAATAAAAAGGAAGTTTTTTTGCCAAAAACAACTTGGTTTCACTTATTGTGAATATGCCATAAAAGGAAAGTGTTTCACTTATTGTGAAACGGAGGAAGTATTAGACAAGCAATATCCAAAAAAATCTAACAGCCAATTGAAACAATTCAGTTAAGAAATGTTTGACCTAAAAAACTATATTTATGTTTTTCTTCATATCCTTACCACCCTATTTGAAGGCTTTTGATTTTGTAATTTTAGTTATAACATAGTACATGCATTTGAATGATGAATTGAAAGAAGTATGAAAAAACCAGGACAATACTATAGGATAATGAGAAATTAATAATAAGAAATCTTATAGCTTATAGTTGCTCGAAACATTTTTAGAAGCTTGATAAAAATGTGTGGTAAATTAAGAGTTACGTAGAATAACTGAATATATTGTGTAGGAATTTAGATGCTTAATGCGGAAAACGAGTATCACATACTCAAACATCTAACACCAAGATCTTTGCATAAATTAACATGAATCAATTAAGAGTGTAGAATATACCTCTTGATGCGTGAATTCCACTTCCACCACGAGCCTTCTTGTGGAGATCCCTTAGAACGTCAACCGCCGTTCCTCTAGTGTTGGTCCACGAACAACCCTTAGATCACCACGTATGCTAGTACGGAAGAGAGAATAATTCTCTTGCTTTTGAGGTGTGATAGCCGAAAATGAGGAGAAAGAGAGGAGCAAAGAAAATCAGATTTTCTTCACAAAGAATAATGTAATGAACATCCTCCTTTGTAACCCCATATCAATATATAAGGTGGTTACAAAGAGGTGCTTTCATGAGGCTTTATTTTGCCTCATAATGTCATACATTATGAGCATAATAAACTCATGAGTTACAACTCTTCCATCCCATAAAACCGCCCAACCCATTTGTGAAATGGTTTTGGGTAATATCCAAGGGTTGTCACATTGTGTGACCTCATAGGACCCAATACATATTAGTAGTTGGCCTAAATATACTAGCCCAACCAACCGCAATTAGCTTCTAGCAAAACGTTGCGGTCACCTAATATTATTGAATATATTATCTTTATAATTTGTCCATATACATTTAGTTTGTTACACTTGATCGAGGACAAAATCCTTCAATCTCCCACTTGTCTAAGAACAAGTGTGTAACCTTCAAATTCCTTAAGTCGCTTAATGTCTAACTTGATGACATGGTAACATCGTATGTAAACCATACCAATATTCAAGTTGTTTCTTGAAATCCGAGTTCGAACTGTCGAAACAAATGATTAACTCCTTAATCCATTTGAGCATGGCCATGCATTTTCAGTTCTCGCTCTTCAAGAGGCCAAGACACCAATCCTAACTCTTAGGAGGACTTTATCCAGTCTTGTATAACCAAAAACTCCCACTCAATTCATAGTAGTTCCGAACACTGCTTTTATAGACTCCTTTTACGGCACGACGTTTTGCAGTGTCAAAAATATACTAATCCTTAAGTAAGAATAGTGTCAAACTCATGTCTAAGGAATCCACTAAATATATTAATGAGATTCTCATAAACCTTTTAGAGAACTCCCACTTGGTCTGCCCAACGTGTATCAACTATACACGCCTATGCACATGACTAGACATCTCTATGTCCCTATAGCCCATGAAACTGCGCTATCAATCAACTTGCAATCTAGTCCATGAAACAGAATCATTTACGTTCAATTTTAATGATCCGAACTAGGGACAAAGGTAAATTATAACTCCTGTTAACTGGATAGGGTTTCATTCGTCAAATCACATATTTGACAATCCTATCAAACGTTATAAAATACTTTGAACGTTTTATTTAATACTAAACCACGATTAAATAAGAACATAACCTTTTATTGATAAACATAATCAAACATATCACAGGAGTAACTATAACTGTGAACTAATTAAAAGTAAATAGTACACAATCAAAGCCACTCTCCTACATGCTTAAGTCCTATAGCCCTAGTATGACTCTCATGATTAGGGCCGAGGCAATGGTTTAGTCAAAGGATCGGCGACATTGCTATCCGTATGAACTTTGCTAACTATTACATCTTTTCTCTCAACGATTTCTCGAATGAGATGAAACTTCCTAAGTACATGTTTACACCTTTGATGTGATCTTGGTTCCTTAGAGCGAGCTATGGCACCATTGTTATCACAATGTAAAACAATACCATCTCCAACACTAGGCACTACTCCTAGCTCCGGAATGAACTTCTTCATCCAAACGGCTTCCTTTCTTTGCATCTCGTTGCAGCAATGTACTCGGCTTCTGTTGTAGAATCGGCGACAGTACTTTGCTTTGAACTTTTCCGACTCACTTTGCCCTCCATTTAGACAAAAGATGAAACCAGATTGGGATCGGAAATCATCTTTGTCAGTTTGGAAGCTCGCATCTGTGTAACCCTCAACAATTAATTCACTTTCACCTCCATACACTAAGAAATTATCCTTAGTCCTTCGTAAGTACTTTAGGATATTCTTAGCTGCACTCCAGTGTGCGTCACCGGATTTGATTGGAATACGCTACACATGCTCAAGGCATATGAAACATGCGGGCGAGTACAAATCATGGAGTACATAATGGACCCTATAGGCGACGCATAAGGAACATTATTCATTCGCTTAATCTCATCGGAGTCCGGAAGGACACCGAGTCTTGCTAAGTGAAACACCATGTTGCATGGGTAGAAAACCTCTTTTAGAGTTTTCCATATTGAACTTAGTAACGATCTTATCTATATAAGTTCTTTGGCTAAGTCCAATCATCCTCTTAGACCTATCCCTATAGATCTTGATCCCCAAAATGTACTCGGCGTTTCCAAGGTCTTTCATAGAAAAACAACTCTTCAACCATTCCTTGGCGACTCGAAGCATGGGAATGTCGTTTCCTATGAGAAGTATGTCATCTACATATAAGACCAAGAAGACTATGTTACTCCCACTTTCCTTCTTGTAAACACAAGACTCTTCTCCGTTTTTGAGAAAACCAAACGGTTTGATCGCCTCATCAAAACGAAGATTCCAACTCCGAGATGCTTGCTTCAATCCATAAATGGACTTTTGAAGCTTACATACCCTCCTAGGATATTACGGATCCACAAAACCTTCCGGTTGTGTCATATACACATCCTCTTTCAAGAACCCATTCAAGAAAGCGGTTTTGACATCCATTTGCCAAATCTCATAATCATAGAAGGCAAGAATCGCTAGGAGTATCCGAATGGATTTAAGCATTGCTACTTGGTGAAAAGGTTTCGTCATAGTCTATACCATGAACTTGCTTGAACCCTTTTTGCAACCAATCTTGCTTTGTAAACCTGAATGTTACCATCCTTATCTGTTTTCACTTTGAAAACCCATTTGCAACCAATAGGTGTAACCCCATCGGGCAAATCCATCAAGTCCCATACTTGATTTTCGGACATAGATGCCATTTCGGACCTCATGGCTTCAAGCCATTTTTTGGAGTCTTCACTCATCAAAGCTTGCTTGTAGGTAGTAGGTTCCTCAAATTCTAAGATCATTATCTCGAGAACTTTCGGTTAACAAGAAATCAACAAACTTTTTGTTTGGTATTCTTGATCTACTACTCCTACGGGGGGGCTGCAACGGGAGAAATTTTCTTCTCAACAACTTGAGAATTTTCGCACGAATTAGATTCGAGTGGGACGGTAGGAGGTTCGTGTACATGATGCACGTCCTCCAACACTTGGTCGGTTATGGGAGAAGATTCTACCAAAGGAGGAACTACATTTTCCCACAGCGGCACTTGTGCTTCGACTCTAACATAGGTTGAACTATGTCCATTTGTTGCTTTTCTCGAACCTCTTCGAGAAATATATTACTCCCACTTGCCTTTTTGGAAATAAAATCTTTTCCAAAAAGACACCACGACGAGCAACAAACACTTTGCCCTCGGTTCGATGGTAGAAGTAATAGCCCTTGGTCTCTTTGGGATAACCCACAAAGAAACACTTATCGATTTAGGGGCGAGTTTATCGAAAGTAAACGTTTTACATAAACCTCACAACCCCAAATACGTAGAAAAGATAAACTTGGAACTTTTCCACTCCACATCTCATATGGAGTCTTTTCTCTTGCCTTTGATGGAGTTCGATTAAGTGTGAAAGTAGCGGTTTCGAGAGCATATCCCCAAAAGGAGATAGGAAGATCGGCAAAACTCATCATAGACCGAACCATATCAAGTAAAGTGCGGTTCCTCCTTTCGGATACACCATTCAAGCGAGGTGTTCCGGGCGGAGTGAGTTGTGAAAGAATTCCACAACTCTTCAAGTGATCACTAAACTCTTGGCTCAAATATTCACCACCACGATCGGATCGTAGTGCTTTAATTGTTTTGCCAATTTGGTTTTGGACTTCATTCGGAATTCTTTGAACTTTTCAAATGATTCCGACTTATGCTTCATTAAATAGACATATCCATATCTACTTAAATCGTCCGTAAAAGTAATGAAGTACCCAAACCCTCCCCCTAGCTTTTGTGCTCATTGGTCCACACACATCGGTATGTATTAGACCCAATAGATCACTGGCCCTTTCACCCTTTCCAGGTAAAAGGTGACTTCGTCATTTTACCCATTAAACATGATTCACATACATCAAATGGCTCAAAGTCAAAGGATGTTAGAAGTCCATCTTTATGTAACTTACGAATGCGTTTCGCGTTTATATGTCCTAAACGACAATGCCATAAATAAGTAGGATTAGTATCGCTTGATCTATGTTTTTCTTTGTCTATGTTAAGGACATCTTTGTCTAAGTCTAGGAAATATAGACCATTAGACCTTTTAGCAATGGCATAAAACATTGAATTCAAAAAACAGAGAAACAACCTTTCTCAATTGTAAATGAAAACCCTTCATTATCCAAAACAGGAATAGAAATAATGTTTTTGGTAATAGCGAGGAACATAATAACGGTTATTAAGCTCTAATATAAAACCGGAAGGCAAAGGTAGACTATAAGTCCCAACGCAACGGCCATAACCCTTGCACCATTTCCAACGCGCAGTTCTACCTCCCCCTTTAGCCAAGGTTCTACTCCTTCTTAGTCCCCTGCACATTCGAAGTAATGTGAGAAACACAACCGGTATCAAATACCCAAGAAGTAGATGTTGCTAAATTAATGTCAATGACATAGATCACTAGAAGAAGAAGCCCCGGACTTCTTATCATTCGGATACTTTGGGCGATTACGCCTCCAATGGCCAATTTGACCACAATGGAAGCACTTGGCATTTGCGGCCACCTTTGGCTTTGCCTTTGCCGTGGCTTATCAGCGATCTTAGCGGCAACTTGCTTGCCCTTGTCTTGCTTTTTCTTGCCGGCCCATTCCTTCTTAAAACCCTTCCCCTTTTGAACCATAAGAACTTCCTTCTTAGGTGCAATGAGAGATGTTTTGCTCGGCGATCATGAGCATCCCATGTAACTCGGCAAGGGTTTTCGACACCCCATTCATATTGAAGTTCAACCTAAAATGGTTGAAGCCTTCATGAAGGGAGTGTAGTATGATGTCGTAGCTCAACTCTTGGCTATAAGGAAAGCCCAACCTCTCCATTGTCTCGAAATAACCAATCATTTCAAAGACATGAGTGGCGGCGGCTTGCCTTCGACTAACGCACACTCAAGAATAGCCTTGTGAGTTTCATACCTCTCTATCCAGAGCTTGTTCTTTGAAACATGGTTTTCAAATTGTCGGATAATCTTGTAGGCATCCAAGCATGCAAACCTCTTTTGAAGGCTTGGTTCCATAGCCCAAGCATAAGGCAAGTAACAATTACCGACCTTTTCGCAATGGCCTTGTGGGCCGCCTTTTCGGCTTCAGTAGAGGTGGTCGTTAAAACCGGGATAGGGGTTTCAAGAACATCCTCTCGACCTTCGGATCTAAGAACAATTCTCAGATTCCTTTCCCAATCAAGGAAGTTGTTCCCGTTCAACTTATCCTTTTCAAGGATTGAACGTAAGTTAAAAGGTGAATTATTGTTGTTACCAGACATGATATCTACATAGAAGATGCAAAAGTAATAAGTATGTTTACCATCAATAGCTTTTAAAAAATTTTAAACACTTTAAAATAAAAGCTATGCACTTGACCAATTTTAAAAAATGTCCCCTTTGAATCAAGTGATTCTAAGACTCTATCAAACGTGATTTATAAGTGGACTTTGGCCTCAACTTAAAACCAAATTTAAAAGGTAAGTAAACTCTTTTACTAATTACAACAAGTGTAATTCTTAGTTGATGGGTGATTGCTAAGGTGATGAAAGTTCCCAGGTAAGGAAGTTACCCACAACGTTGGGGAAAGCCTTCCTAATCCTAGACAGAACTTGTCATCCAAACACAAAAACCCAACCCTTTGCTTCAAAATCCAAAACCGTTTTGATGATTTTGTTGGGCCAAACCAAACTAAACATGCAAATTTCGGAAATTTACTCTACTTAGCCCAAGATTGGAAGTAACACTCTGCTTTGGCAGAACCTATTACTAACGATCAAGATTTTTAGTAGATGTTTATTTGGAAAAGCAATTACCCAATATTAGCTTTAGGGACCTAAGTAAATTATTATGTGATTTAATTACTAGTGAACTCATTGCAAAAATAAATCACATGCATAATAAAACTTAGAAAGCATTCAAAAGCAATATTTAAATGCATAAAATGAAATGTGATCCTAGTATGGCCCCTAACTCTAAAGACTACTCTTTAAGGTCTCCATTCTTGAATCACCTTGGATCTCCATCCTTGTGCTTCATGGAATAAGATTGAATCACCATTCTTCTTATGACAACTTGAATAATCATTTTTGGAATTTTAAACTAAAATTACAAAAATACCAACGATACACAGATCGTATTTAGATTACAAAAAAAAAAACATTAACGATACGCAGATCGTATTTTCTATCCAAGTTTGGGCCATACTAGTCACCGCATGCAATCATAATATCATATATATAGAACATGCATTTTAATCAACTATTAAAATAAATTATTATGCTTCAACAACTTTAAAACATAATAACATCAACCAAATTTAATCTCATATTAAATTAAATGGTTAGTACCTCTCAATAAATTTAATCATATTAGAATTTATCTCCCAAGGGCATTATAATATTAATCTAACAAATTTAAACAACTATTAAATTTAAAGAAAAATACACAAGCACTCTAAGGTACCACATATATTTTAATCATATTAAAACATAAAAGCATTGCATGACATTTAATCACAAACACTAGCATGCAAGAATTAATCAACTTATTAAAACTAACATCCTAACATAAAATTAAATGTCACAAAATGAAACTCCCATCATAATTTTAATTCATTTAAGTATTAACATAGGATACCATGCATAATAACTTATTAATATGCATTAAGGGATAAACGGATCTTAAAGTTTTTATCCGTTGAAGGAGAGACGAGCCGAAGAGGCGAGAACAACGCTCGCGACCCGCGAGCTAGGTCGCGACTCGCGACCAGGGTCGCGATGCTCGTCGCGATTCGCGAGAAGCTCCTTTGCTTCCGCTTTTCCGATTTCAATTCGGGCAATTTTAATCGAAATGCGTATGATTTTCTTTATACACTAAACATGTTTACGCATAAATAAATCATTCTAGGCTCCAAATTCAAGAATTCATGCCATGAAATTATACATAATCAAATTAAGCATAAAAACTTCAAAGCATGCAAATCATGAATCATACATATATATATATATATATATACATCATATTCTAATTAACAACTTAACTAAAACATGAAATAATATAACAATTATATATGTATATATATATATGTATCAAAAAATGTATAAACAACTTTTATACTCCCACTAGATTAAAATCCAATTTTAATCATGCAAACAATATCCTCATGCTAATACCCTCCCCTAAATGAATTAAAATAAAGGAAAACATGCATCAACATGATCATATTAATCTATGCAATAGGCTAACTGATACCACTGTAGGAATTTAGATGCTTAATGCGGAAAACGAGTATCACATACTCAAACATCTAACACCAAGATCTTTGCATAAATTAACATGAATCAATTAAGAGTGTAGAATATACCTCTTGATGCGTGAATTCCACTTCCACCACGAGCCTTCTTGTGGAGATCCCTTAGAACGTCAACCGCCGTTCCTCTAGTGTTGGTCCACGAACAACCCTTAGATCACCACGTATGCTAGTACGGAAGAGAGAATAATTCTCTTGCTTTTGAGGTGTGATAGCCGAAAATGAGGAGAAAGAGAGGAGCAAAGAAAATCAGATTTTCTTCACAAAGAATAATGTAATGAACATCCTCCTTTGTAACCCCATATCAATATATAAGGTGGTTACAAAGAGGTGCTTTCATGAGGCTTTATTTTGCCTCATAATGTCATACATTATGAGCATAATAAACTCATGAGTTACAACTCTTCCATCCCATAAAACCGCCCAACCCATTTGTGAAATGGTTTTGGGTAATATCCAAGGGTTGTCACATTGTGTGACCTCATAGGACCCAATACATATTAGTAGTTGGCCTAAATATACTAGCCCAACCAACCGCAATTAGCTTCTAGCAAAACGTTGCGGTCACCTAATATTATTGAATATATTATCTTTATAATTTGTCCATATACATTTAGTTTGTTACACTTGATCGAGGACAAAATCCTTCATATTGCACGGGTCTATCTTAATCTTAATTATTGGTCCTACTTTTAATTAATTAATGTGCAACAAATATTATCAAGCTATGTGATTAGCTTGATATCCTGATCTTTTCAAATTTCATAAACAAAATTTCAATTTCTCTTGGGATTGTTGCATGCTTGTGTGCTATTTGAGTATATTATCAGTGTTGAAAAAAGTGTGCATGCGTGTGTCGGTGTGTATGCTTAAGTAGTGGATTTGTACACTTTAGGCCTTTAGCCATCGATCTTTACTTGTTATTGTCACCCTTGCTGTGTTGTCTAGCCTATTAGCTCAATTGGCCAGCACTGTGCATTTGCTTTGCATTTGCTTTACATAGGCTATTGACTATTGGTTGTATTTTGTAAAACAAAATGATAAAAATCACAATCAATGCCATAAAGTAGAGTAACCCTATTTTTCATATAGTCACCCTCTTTGCACTAATAGTTACACTTTTTAATAATGTAGTTGCCAATTTATATTTTGTTATGATACATAGTCACCCTTTTCAAAAGATAGCCAATTTTTTTTAACGTATAGTTAACCCATCAATAACAGTTACCATTTTAGTACAAATAATTACATTTTCTTTAGATATAATGATCGCATTTTCTCTTATAATTAAACATTTAATAATTACAGTGACCTTTTTTTCTTCATATAACCACCTTTTTACCATATAGTTTGTCCTTGTTATATTCACCCTTATCATTGGTTATTGTGCTTTACTGCTATCTATTACTTCATTTTGGTTGATGATTTGGGTGCACTACTACGCTGTGAAGATTGACTGTTACATAGACACAATTCTCTTAGCATTTTGTTAGTTAGGTTAACACAAGCATTTTATTTATATGTATGTGAGAGTGGTAGATACTTAATTTTTTGTTACATTGTCTTTTACTTTTGTAAGGGTTTGAAGGCATTAAAGCAAACAGTGAAGCTCTTTTACCGGCCGGGAAAGTACAAAGAGATGATGGAAGCATACGGGGAGATGTTGTCTCACATATATTTATCAGTTGTGACAAGATAATATAGTGAAAAATGTATAAATAACATTATGGATTTCGTTTCTGAGTCAGCCAGCCACAACTTTGATCTCCTACAAGAGTTCTATCAAACAACTCTGAAATTAAAGCTCTTGAAGAGGCTAAAATATGAGGTTAGGAGCTACATAGTATTTGTTTATTGGCGTACCTTTTGGGCATTATTTATTGGAAACAATGTCTTATGTCTTTCTTTCTCGTTTTGCGGAGACTCTAGTTCAAAACTAATCTGCAGCTTTGCAAAATTTGGTTTGACATGGGTTAATATGGGTGAATGAACAAGGTTTTTATAAAACTTTCTGCATTCTTGGCGGGGAGTACAACAACTAGAATTCGTGATAATTAACGTTCACTGTTTGTATTGATAAATAATGAAAGAACTTCACCAATCATGTAAAAAAAGAAGATGGTACTGATGATCAGAAGAAAGGAGCACAACCGTTGGAGATTTATGCAATTAAGATTCAAATGTATACTGAGACAAAGAACAACAAGAAACTCAAGGTGATTGCTCATCCAGCATGACATAAATAACGTTGTTTATTATCTCATTTATATGGCTAGACTCAATTAGAACAATCCGCGATAAGAAAAGTCAACAATCCTAAAGAAAATTAATCTTCAGATTTCAGCATCTACATAAACAATGTGGATAAAATAATGGCCTGAGTTATAGGGGGTTGAGAGGGCAATAAACTTGCTTCTGAGTTGTGATTAGTGGTCTTCTAATGCACATTCATCTCATGGATGATGGATCAATGTGGATTGAACTGCAGCAACTATACGAGAACGCACTCACTGTCAAGTCTGCAATACCACATCCAAGAATAATGGAAATAATTCATGAAAATGCACATGGCAAAGCATCAGTGGGCTGATCGAAGCGGCAACAGATTTTTTTGAAGCATTGAAAAAATATGATGAAGCTAGAACCAACGGTGTATTCAATGTCTGAAGTATGTAGTATGGATGCATTTTATTCTTTTAAGTATCAATTAATTTTAGGAGTGAGTCTCTAGGTTATTTATGTACTGTTTCTTGCACTTATTTGGAGTCTTATCTCTTACACCCTTAATGCCATCAATATCTAATTGTTGGAGATCAGAGAACAGCATTTCACTTTGACTTCTCCTGCCATACCCTATTGCATGTTCCATAATCTGTATTTTTTCTAAGACTTAGTCACATTAGCCGAGCCTGGATCCCACCATTAATCAATTGTCACAAAGAATAGAAACTTGGGCTATTGTTCAAATTTCGTCTTTGTATTGTGCATGCATCTGTTCTTTCTTTCTTTGTCTCACAATCGTATCACTCCAAGATGTCATGAAAAGAGCATCAGAAAATGTGCTTCTACAGGAGCCGCAGGGAGTATAGAGTGTAGACATTAAATCAACTTTTGGAGTGTAAACTCATCTGATCACATCAATAACTTGTTTTGTTTGTGATGTTGCATATTTTTACAGTTATATCATCTAATTTCCCCCTATTCTAAAAAGAAGAGTTTGTACCAGTGTATTAGATGCTTGCCCCTTCACATATAAACTCTCTAGATACGACATGAATTACTGTCGTGGACATGCTGTGGTGAATACACATCAGACGTATTATATATATTGAATTGCATAGGCATGCTTTAATTACATATTTAAATCTAAATATGGCAGCTAGTTACTATCCCGAAGTCTGGCACCAATGCATTTCAAAGGTCAAAAGTCCACTAGTTCACCTTCTTACCTCGCAATAGAAATTTAATTTCATTAGCCACTTTCTCCCCCACGTGTCTGATAACTTACATTTGAGGCGTTGTCGGGTACCTGGGACCCAATAAAGGTAGCAGACAGGATTGTGTTAAGGTGCTGTTGTACCAAAGAAATAGAGCAAGGATGTGAGCTATAGAAGAAATATGAAAATTGGGCTTGTGGGGGAGATTAACTAACTTCTTCAGTTATGGAGGGGTGTGTATGGGATCATATTTGAAAAAGGAAGGGTATATCAATCAGATAATAGCATGGGTACTAGTGAGTAGGTTAGCATGATATTCATTTAAATAATTATTCATACTTCCTCCGTTCTATTTTAAATGAAACATTGGGTGAAATGACACTATTCATTGATCAATTTTGACTCCAATTTAATGCCATTATATAAAGAAAAGCATAGTCAAGTGGGATCTTGTTAGATTCGTCTCGATGTATACTATCAAATTATAACTTTTTATATTTTTTACGTGTGCACAACTAAAGATATTAATGGTTAAAGAAGCGCGTTGGGTTGCGTGAAAAAGCAAACGTTTCATTTAAAACAGAACGGAGAAAGTATTTATTTTGTTCTCTAGGAGCTTACTGTTCAGGAAGCAGATGTTGAGCAGCTGTTAGTATTGCTAGTTTTGGACAACCGAGTGCAATGACACATTGTTCAAGTGAATAAGATATTGGAGCGTAGTGACCGGTAAATATTAGTGATTTATTCATTTTGAAACTTGTTACTACTCGTACAATATTAGTTATCCTAATTGCAACTGTGATAACTCAGCTAAGAATTCTTGTTTTTTTTATAAATAATAATATTTGATTGCTTAAACACCCATTACATCCTAAATCGACCTAAGAAAGCTACAAACCAACTAGGTTGGACCATAACAATCAAAGGAGGTAAAACATTTAAGTGCAATCAGCACATTACAAATTCAAGAACCATTCATGATCTTTCCTACTGATTTTCTTAGGAAACACAATGCCAATTCTTGCTCTTACAATTGATCTAATCTGATTTACTGTACACGCTATGTTAGGTATACACTGGAACCAATAACAACTATTCCTCCCCTGCCAAATAAAGTACACTACAGCAGCTACTCCAGCAAACATAACTTGTTTCCTGAACTTCGAATGTTCGTAATTCCTGATCCATCTGATCAGCTCAGCAACTGACATCTCCCTTGTCTGAATATTCAGCCATTGTTTGAGAGCAACATAACATTCTTTGCTCTATTTGCACTGAAAGAACAAATGCTCATGTGTCTCTTCTCCACTGTAACAAATCAAACATTGATCAGAATCTGTCACACCAATTCTAGCCAGTTTAGCAGTAGTTTGCAGTTTCCCTTGTATAGCAAGCCACATTATGAACCTGTATTTAGGAACAGTTAACTTGTTCCAGATAGCTTTGTCCCTGTAGACACCAAATTTTGAACCCTTTTATTCGGATAAATAAAGGTTTTGAAAAATAAAAAAAACAAAATCGTCATGCATCGTGGAGCGCGCGCCCCGGAGCGCGAGTTTCATTCTGTCGCACGATTTCTCATTTTTGCGTATTAGTCATACAGTTTCGGCTTAGAAGTATAATTTTCGTGAGTCGTAGTCAATAACTACAACCACCGTTTCAATAAAATGATTCGTAGTATAATCATGCTCGCCTCTATTAATTTGACAAATTTTCGTTGATTGTTTTAAGTCAGTTTTTCGGAAAAATGAAAAGCGAGTCGCGATTAGGCGTCGGGATTTTAGTCGTATCCCAAAACCGGCATTAATTAGATTCCTTGATGATCAAGTCATTGTTCATTGGATAAAGAATAAGAATATATTATTTATCCACTAAACACATCCTTTATCCATTAGTCAGAGAATAAGCATCATGAAAAGATGTGAGAATAAGAATCAAATCCCATGTGTAAGAGGGGGAAATCCGGATTCTTTCCGGAAGAATCAAGTGTGCGCCTAGCGCACAAGCATGCTCTGCGCCAGATGCAGAGCCTTGTGCCTAGCGCAGCTTCCTGCGCTAGGCACAGCATCCTAATCAGTTTCGTTTTGCATGATTTTCAATGCAATTTTTTTTACGTATTAGGATGTTTTAGGAAGAATATTTTCTGAAAATCTGATCTTGCCTCATTAATGAGCAAATCTAAAAAGAATAAGAATATTTGTGTTTCCAAAGAGATTTGATGATGTCATCAGGGTGAGGTCATTAGAGTGATGTCATTAAGGTGATTAAGGATGAAGAAAATCAGATTTTTTGGATGAAAAATCTAATTTTCTCCCTCTTTGAAACCTTAGTTCACATTCCTCATTTCTCTATAATACCCCCCCCTTTTCACTTCAAAATCAAGTTGAAAAAAACACAATTCAACTTCACTCTCATCTTCCCTACTCATTCTCTCTAAAAATCTCACTTAAGCAAAAGAAAGTAAAAGTTAGTAAGATAATAAGTAAGTAAAGGAAGTTCATCAAAAGAAGTTGAGCTAAAACACAAATCAACTTCACTCTCATCTTCTCTACTACTCTTCTCCTTCTTAATCTTTCCATTTAAGCAAAAGTCTTGATTAGTAAGTAAGCAAGTTGAAAAAAACTCAACTTAATTTCACTAATTCTCTCAATACTTCTCTCATCTTCTCTACTACTTCCTTCCTCTAAAAAATCTCATTCAAGAAAAAGAAAGTAAAAGTTAGGAAAACAATTAGTAACGAAGTTCATCAAAAGAAAAAAAACACAAAAAAAAGAGTTTAAGTTAGTAATTAAGTGGATTTAGAAACTCACTTAGAAATTCAGAAAATCACAAAAAAGGTAGAAAAATTTGCAAAAATAAAGTGCATCATTGAGCTAGCAAGGTAAAGTTGAAACTCTTGTCATTTTTTATTATCTTCTTAATCATCTACTAACTTTCTCCTTGTTTCTTCTTATCATTTTTTTAATTTTTGGAGTGATTTGGGTATGAGGAAGTCCTAATAGGTTCCCAACCTTAAATCACCCCACCTAGAATAGTCAACTCTAATGGGGAGACTCTTAGGAAACAATGTGATTATGTGATTTTCCTTAATCAAGTTGTTATTCATCACCAAAAAAAAAATTTTATAAAAAAATTCAAGACAAATTGTGCATAAACATCTCCATAAAAAAGAACGGTTTTTTCACCATATACCCCCGACAAATTGGAAAATTCACCATATACCCTCAATGTTTCAGAAATTCACCATATACCCCCGAGTTTTCAAAACTGTGCACCATGTACCCTTTTTGCTAACGGATGTTAACTCGCCGTTAGTTTTATTTACGATTTTGCCAACATTATCCTCTAACCCTAACTTTAACCCTAATCTAAATCCTAACCCTAAAATCTAAACCCTAATCCTTAACCCTAAGCCCAACCCCCTCCCCAAACCCTAAGCCCGGCCCCCCCCCCTCCCCCTCCCTCCACCCCCCCACCCTCTCCTCCCCCTCCCCTTCCCCTCGTGCCCCCTCCCCCTCCCATCCCCCGTCGCAGCTCCCACACCTCTCCCTCCCCTCTCCCCGTCACGGCCCCACCCTCCCCTCCCTTCCCCCCAGCCGACCCCCATCCCCCTCCCCTCGCCGCGACCCGCCCCTCCCCGGCCTGCCCAAACCACCATTCGAACCAACCCACGCCCCGAAATCGAGCAACCTAGAATTCATGCCGGCTAGAAATCGAGCCACCCTAGAAATCGAGCCCAGATTCAGTGGGGTTGGTTTTGGATTCTACCATTCAGGGGTTTTCGAATTCTACGGGAGGGGGTGGGGGTTGGTTTCGGATTCTACCCGGATTCGGGGGTTGGGGGTTGCGACTGGGGAAATCCTGCGACGGGGGGAGGGGGAAATCGCTGCGACGGGGAGGGGGAGATCGGCGCAGCGGGGAGGGGGGGGGAAATCGCGGCGGGGGGGGCGGGGAAATCGTTAGCGGGGGAGGGGCGGGGGGCTGCGGCGGGGGGGGGGAGGGGATGGGGGGCTGCGAGCAGGGGAGGGGATGGGGGCATGCGGGGGGGGAGGGGGAGGGGGAAATCGGCGCGGGGGGAGGGCGGAGGCTGCGGCGGGGGGGAGGGAGGGATGGGGGGCTGCGACGGGGGGGGACGGGAGGGGGTGGGGGCTGCGTTGGGGGTGGGGGGATAGGGTGCGGGGGGTTAGGGTTAGGGGTGGGGTGGGGTTTAGGGTTAGGGGTTGGGTTAGGGTTATTGTTTAGGATTAGGGTTTAGATTTTAGGGTTAGTGGTTAATAGTGGCAAAATCGTAAATAAAGTTAACGGTGAGTTAACGGCAGTTAGCAAAAGGGTATATGGTGAACGTTTTCGAAAACTCAGGGGTATATGGTGAATTTTTGAAACATTGAGGGTATATGGTGAATTTCTTGATTTGTCAGGGGTATATGGTGAAATAACCGAAAAAAGAAAATGTGATGTTGTAATTATAATCAGTTTTAATTTCGTACTACATTTCATTTTTCGTCTGTATTATCAGAATCGTTTGTAGGATTTAATATTTTTTCTATGATGTGCAAGATGTTTCCAGCAACTGGGCTTTGAAATTTCTAAAAATAGAATTTTGTGGAAATAATTAAAAATCATACAACTTTGTTGTGCAAAATTGATTTTGTCCAGTACCATCTAAGCTTGTTCTGTCAATAAAGTTTAAAATAAAATCATTTAGATAAAACTTAAAACATCAAGTTTGAAGCAAAACGTCAGTAGCTTTTCAAAAATGTAAAACTCATGTTCATATGAATTTTATACAATTTTACATCATTTTTACAAGACCATTCATGTAAATCACTAAATTCCAGAAAATTAATTTTCCTTTCAGTTAAGAAAATAAATAAAAAAAGGGTCTTAAAAGTGTCCAAATCAAGTGAAACTTTCCAGTCTAGTTTTTAAAAGTGTCTAGAATGTTCATACCAAAATTCATTTCAAAATAAGTTCAATAAGTTGGATCTCAAAGAACAACTTCAATAAAGGTCCTGTTTTGACCAGTTTTGACATAAAATTCACCATAATTCAAGTTGTCATTAAAAACTTGTGAAAGTTTGACACAACATAAATAACTCACTGATCTATCTATATATATCAAATTATCAATTTGACTCTTTCTACAGAAAGTTACGATTTTTGTAAGTCGGTACAAGAACAAAAGTGTAATCTGGAAAATGAAATAAAGTAATTAACTCAACTTAAAAAAAAAAATGTTTTCTTCATACGAAAATGTGAATATAAAAATCATGAAATTTTAAGTTTCTCTTAAAATGGCTCATTTCATCATGTAAATAAAAATCAATAAAAATTTTCATGAAAAATAAAATCAATGAGGTTAATTAATCATTAACTTTCACAAATTCACAAATAAACATGAATTCCAAAGCCCATTCTAGGAGGTGAAGATCAAGGAGCATCATGGTGAAGACCAATATTGAAGATTTGTATAGATCATAGATTTTGTACATATTGTTGTAATAGTGATTCTTTGTAAATAGTTATTGCATCACTCAATTAATAAAAAAAACATGGAGATGTTTATGCATAATTTTCATAAATAATTCCACAACTCTTTCTAATAAAATGAGCAACCAATGTTACAAATATTGCATGTTGGGCCAATATATCATAGTATATGAATCAAATGACACAATCTCAATTAAGAAGAAAAATTGCAAATCTAACTAAGTTAAATTGTATGATGATCCATCTTACATTTTAAAAATGTGTTCTCCATATTCAAATGGATTAATCATATAATTTGACATAATTAGATTGGTAATTATGATCTCCGAATTGATTTTAGGCCGTTTCACGTGTCTCGCTTTAAATGGCCAAATTTCAATTAGCCAAACACAAATCTCCGAATTCGATCTCAAATTAATCATTTCTCTCCAAATGACTTTATAATCTTCAATAATTATTATTTCTCAAAAGCCTTCAATTAGGAATCAAACCTTCTAAGACCTCTCGAAAATCATAAACGTGATCACTATTAAGGTGGTTATTTCAATCCTCGATTAATCGCTAATTAGAGCGGTTAACTCAAACTTCTTTTAATCACTAATTAGGGTGATTATCTCCAATCATTATTTAATCACTAATTAGAGTGATTATCTTAAACCCTAATAATCGTTAATTAGGACGATTATTCTTCTCATTTAATCACTAATTAGAGTGATTATCTTAAACCCTATTAATCGTTAATTAGGACGATTATTCTTCTCATTTAATCACTAATTAGAGTGATTATCTCAAACCTTAATGATCGTTAATTAAGACGATTATTTTTCTCATTTAATCACTAATTAGAGTGATTATCTTAAGCCTTAATCATCATCAATTAGGGTGATTATTTCCTAACCTTTATTATTAATGACGAATCAAGGTGATTATATTTCCATTTTAATCACTAATTAGGGTGATTACTTATTTCCTTCCTTATTTAATCACTAATTAAGGTGATTATCTTAATCTCATTTCAATCACTAATTGGAGTAATTACCTCATTTTAAATAGATTTGTTTAATTCTAAAGGAGAGTTATTCATAATCTATTCCCTCCTCTTCTTTCCCCAGTGGAATTGGCCATTTAGGGTGAGACATAAGCTCGAACTACGACGGTTTTGATCCATGAGTGGATTCTAATCCCGCAATGATTGGTACGTAGTGCAACTTCAGTGCTCAAACCCACCATGTACAAATGATATATTGGTCCTAAATAAATATGGTTAATGTGTATATGTGCAAACTATGTGATTTTCTTTCTTTTTAATAGTCATGATTACTTTAAAATGGAAAATAGCCCGTTCTTTAGAACGGAAGAGGAGACGAGTTCCAGACGTTCGCACCTCTTAACCTAAACCCCGAACCCTATCTCATGTTATGAAAGACCAATTTTCAAAAAAGCCTTATCCATATGAAGTCATCATCGTTTTAAATGATTTTTCTTGAAATTGATTTTAAAACGATTTATTAAATAAATATGTCCCTATTCAGATATTAATAGGGTGACGACTTCCAAGTTTTCTAAAACTCATAGTCCAATGAGAAACTTTCGTGGGATTCAGACCGTTAATTAAGACAGTCAAAAATCGGATACCACAGGCTGGCGACTCCACTGGGGAAATACTTCCACTTGAAGTATATGAGGTTTAAACCTGAACAATGCGTTATTTTCCATATGTATATATAATAAAAAAGTTAATCTTGGCTATTCACAATTTAATTTTTGTATATAGCATGCTTATATGAAAATTACGTATGCTTGGTAGTTTATCAATCCATACACGTGCACTTTTTTTAACCATTTTCTTATTAGGTCTGATACCTCTGTCTATTGGCAAGGATCAGAATTTTAGAATGACAAATAAATGAATTAAGGGCGTAAAACCTGCTTCCGCGAGCTATTGCGACCGACTCTGTCAGGAGCGTCCACCCTCGATGGACACAATGGAAGTGACTCGAGGCCACTTTAACATAATCTCTCCTTAAATGAATTACCCTTTAGTTGACTTTTAGGACACAAGGATCAATGCACAAATAATGTCCTTTATTTATTTCAGTTATTGAATAATGTGAAAAACTTTCAAAAGTTTTTCAGTCCGTTTTCAGTCGGTCAATATACCGGTAATCATTAAGTATAGCTGAATTGCTGCTGAAATGATTATTGAAATATTAAGAGTATTTTTGTTTATTTATCACAAGAGTCATGTAAAAAAAATGTGTGCTCACCCATTTTCAAAAAAAACTCACATTTACTTCATAATTCTTTTTCATTCAAAATGGTTTTTTTCAAAAAACAAAATTGATTTCTTAAAAAAAAAAAGAAAAAATCTTGTTTTGAAGATATAATCCCAAAATAAAACAAAAAGATTTGAAAAATGAAAAATGAAAAGAGTCATAATCACGAGTTCAAAACGTGTCATGTTTAGGAATTAGAATGTAATTAAAACTGTATAGTCTAAAACACGAGAAGTCTCGTCTAAAAGAAATTGACTAAAAAAATGTGTCTAATGAAAAGGGATAATCACATTTCAAAAATAAAAGGAAAATTCTTCCATTTCCTGCTAAAAACACATATAAAGAAAAATTCATCAGTCATTGACTAACATTGTAAGTGTGTACATTTCAGGTACTTCAAATTAGTCTAATCCTAAGAGGTGGAATAGACGTATTCAAACAGGAGAGAATACATGGCCTGGCGCCTAGCAAACTGAACTCGAAAAAAGGTTGAGAAGAACCCGAGTACTTTACATTAGTCTAATCCTAAGAGGTGGAACAGACGTATTCAAACAGGAGAACATATGACTTGGCGCCGGCAAACTGAAATCTGAAAAATTTAAGAAGTACCTGAATCATTTAATTGCTTATATATTGTGTTTTGGAGGTAGAGCTACGTGCGGCTTGATCCCCTAAAAAAAATAAAAAATAAACAACAAAATTCAATGTTGTAATGCATGTATCTTAGCTTTCTCTACTATGTAAGGTACTAAAAGGGGTACGTAGGCAACTCATTTCCTGAGTGCAGCTGCAAAAAAAAAGGAAAATTGTGTAAAATTTCATATATCAGAACTACGTTGGGCCTGATTCTCCATTCAAAAAAAAATCATCATCACCGAAAAAAAAAACTTCCCCAAATCCAAATACACTTATGGAGATACGTAGGCAACCTTTAGGTGCGACCCCTTTTGCATTTAATACTTTCTTTTGTGGTTTCAGCACTTAGAAGCAATCAATGGATGCAAACCACTACATAGAAGAACGATATATGGGGCATTATAATTTGCCAAAATGAGGACACAGGCCTCGTTATACCTTTTTTCTCTTATTTCTGTAGTAGCAGAAAATGGAAGGATATTAGCAAATTGATTTTGTAAAATATTTGTGTATTATCCCAAAACAAATGAGTCCGAGAGTGGCAGTTTTAAATGTAAATAAAAAGTCCAAGTCTAAAAAAAAAGAGAACAACAAGTCAAGGAAATCTAATGAAAGATCTCAAAACAAATGATAGAGTCAAGGTCTTACACTTTTTAATAAATGATAACTGAAATAGGGGTAAAAAAAAAAGAGAGGATTTTCAAAGATATCATTTCTTTCATTCCCTGCAAAAACAAAAAAAATAAATAAATAAAACGAAAAAAAACAAAGTCTGGACAAACTTCTGTGTTAACTTTTCATCTCATTTCACAGGAATTCTGCTTGGGCCCGCTTAGGATCTAGGCTAATTCGCCGAAGTTCTGACCACAGTGAACGTTCTCGTCGATATCTTGTCATCCTTGTCTACATCAGCTGTATTCTCTGCTACACGTCTCAACAATATGTCTGAAATTCCGAACAATGAGCACCAACAGAACTCTACCCCTCCACCTGATCCAATGACTGAGCTCCGAGGACTTGTCCAGGCCATGCTTGACCGACAGGATAATATTGAGCAAACTGTGTTAGGTATAATGCGCCAAAGCGCCCAGATGCCACCTCCTCCTGCTCCTCCTCCTCCGAAGTCGGAAGTAGCTTCGCCTTTTCATCTTGAGCCTCTGAACAATGAGAGAGAAATTCCCACTAAACTTGAGGAAGAAGTAGTCAAGCTTAAAGAAGTCTTAAAGGGCATGACTAAGGCTGAACCATAGATGGATATTCATGGATTAACTCTTTTCCCGAAGGCACGATTACCCCATGGTTTCAAAATGCCTAATCTGACAAGGTTTGATGGGACCGGTAGCCCCACCAATTTCCTGAAAATGTATGTAGGGGCAATGAGTCCCTGGGGAGTGGAAGAATCCTTGATGGCCTAACTATTTCAACAATATTTAGATGGTGCTGCAGCACATTGGTTCCTCAACCTTGAAAATACAAAGAAATCCACTTAGGCTGAAATAGTCAGAGAGTTCCCAAACCAATACAAGTATAATGAAGAAATTGATGTTACTAGAAGGGATCTGGAGACCACTTCTCAAAACCTTAATGAGACATTTTCTTCATTCATCACTCGATGGAGAAACAAGGTTTCCAAAATGATGAGGAGGCCTAATGAGGAGGAACAGCTGCAAATGGTTGTGAAAAACCTTAATCCTGTCTATGAGAAGCATATGGCATACCAGTATTTCCCGACTTTCAAAGCTTTGATTGCTATGGGAACTTTAGTTGAGGATGCTGTGAAAAGGGGAGACATCAAGAAAGATGAACCAATTTGCGGCGCTACTTATAATGCAAAATTTGAAAATAACAAAAGAGCCCCACACAATGATTCAACAGCTCCTAAGACAACTAATGCGATCGATGCCATTGGTGCATCGTCTGCATTCCAGTTGCGACCACAAAGCAACTTTACTCCTTTGAACATGACTTATTCTCAGGCTCTCTTCAAGTTAAAAAAGGCCAATCTCATTCAACCCTTGAATCCGCGCCCACCTCCTAAAAATCCTTACCCTGGTTATGACCCAAATCAAAACTGTGAATACCATCAAAGCCCGGGGCATAATACTGAAAACTGCACGGCTCTAAAGCATCAAATTCAAAATCTTTTGGATGATGAAAAACTTTCTCTAGGATCCATCTCCAATAAACCAAATGACTCTCAGCCTAATATCACAAAAAAACCCTTCCTAATCATAAACCCTCATTCGCCATTAATGTCATCTCTGCTGCTTTGGACAGATGCGATCCAGTTCAGTTAATCCGCAAGACAGTTCCTCAAATGTATGAAATGCCGATAGTCGTAGGTTACAAGTGCCTGGTCTATGACTATTCCACTCAAGAAAAAGTCAAAATGATGCCTTGTAAAGACCCCAGCTTCACTCTCAACAAGGATTCATTCTCTGACATGTGTGGAGCTTTGGATTATGATGGTGCCTTCTTCATTTTGGACTTTGATGCTGATGAAGATGCCTCTTCGGTCTTAACAATTGTGGAGAAAAACACTGGAGGACATTCCACCCCTTCAAATATATACCGACGCCCCATCTGCCTCGATGATCTTAGTGATGAGGAGTACGTGGATATATCTCATTTGACTAGAGCAGGTCGCCATTTTAAACCATCCCATTTGGAGGATGAAAATCCTTTGGAGGTATTGAGAAGGAAGGAAAATGGCAAAGAGCCAATGACAGAGGAAAGTAACAAGGAAGATGATGCTATCAAGCGCATGAAAGAAGTAAATGCTGATGTTTCTGTCTGGAAATTGTTAATGCATTCCCAGCCTCATAGGGCAGCTGTTCTAAAACATCTTAATGAAGCCTCTGTAAGCTCTTCTATAACACCTGACCAGATGGTGGGGATCATTCATGGGGTAAATCGAACTCTCATGTTCACAGACCATGATCTCCCTGACAATATCAACCACAACAATTCATTACACATCACTATACGCTGTAATGGATGGGAGATACCTAGGGTGTTGATCGACAATGGCTCCGCAATCAATGTTTGCCCTCTGCGTGTGCTAACAAGGCTTGGGTATTCAAAAGAGGATCTGGTACCATCCAACCAGGTGGTCAGAGCATATGATAATGCTAAGAGAGAAGTATTGGGTTTGATCAGCCTCCTCATTGAATGTGGTCCCGTGGCAAGGAAGGTGGAATTCATGGTCATTGACATACAAGCCTGTTTCAACTTCTTATTAGGAAGACCATGGCTGCATGAAAATAGGGCAGTAGCCTCTACTCTACATCAGAAGATAAAGCTTCTCACTGATCAGGGTGCTGTTACTATTTCTGGTGATCCAGAAATTATGACCATCTCCAACGCCGGAAAATCGGTATTGTATCTGAACGAAGTGGAGGGCACTAGGTTGGATGGTTATACTATCCACTGTATTCTAGCAGCACCTAAAAATTCATGCATGAATGAGGTTCCAGCAGGTACACCAGATGAAAGTGATGAAGAAACAAAACCAGAATATAGTGAGGATGACTAGGAAGAGGTAGGAGCTCCAAGAATCAACACACATAATACGTCATCTGGATCACCGGAAGAATCCTGTGTCAGCAATCCTCGAGATGATGATAATGACTCAAAGAAGAGATCTAGGACAGATGATTTTGATCTGGACTTTAATGTAGTGGGTCCTATCCGAGAAGTTCACACCGAATCCCTGATTCTCTTTCCAGGATATCAACATGAAGATCACTATCGTGAATTGCCCCAATTCAGAAAATTTGATGGGAACGGTGATCCTTTTGTCCACTTAGTGGGTTTTGTGAATGTCTTGCATCCATGGGGCATACCAGAGGAAGATTACCCAATGCTGTTTGACAAGAGTTTAGAAGGACCAGCTCTGGACTGGTACTATTCTTCATATTGTGTAGATAGGGCTAGTTGGGAAAATGCTAGCCAAGCCTTTGTTAATTGGGTTTTCAAGCATAAACAGACTGATGTCAAGAAGCTGAAGTTAGTCATTTTGCGTCAGCGTGCCTTAGAAACCTTCTCGCACTTCTGTTCGAGATGCACTCATATCCGCACACAACTTTATTTCCCTATTACTGATCGGGAATTCATGCTCATATTGCTGCGGAACCTGAATAATTTCTATTATCGTCACATGGTTACTATCAAATACACCTCCCTCAGCCACATGAAACAGCATGGTTTTGACATCGATGCTCTGAAATTGCAAGAAAAACGACATCGGGAAGATTTTGAAATTCCCAATACAAATCCAAGGGTTTATGCTAAGATGGATGAACCATTGAGTATGGTGTATGATCGTCTTCGGAGGCAAGGTATACTTCAAGTTACAGCGCATGTGCACTGTTTACCCCTTCCTGGAACAGACATGAGCAAACTCTGCGTTTATTGTCGTCAATTTGGGCATGAAACTGATCGATGCCATGACCTTTAATACAAAGTGCAAAGCATGATTGATCGAGGCATCATTAGTCCAACCCACAAAGAAGTACCTGCAAGAAAGGTGTCGTCACATCTGCGACCGCAATCCCAAGTCGATATGTTTCGCAAATTGGTTGAACAAGGTAAGATTCATCCACTTCCCAGACGCCCAGGGGCAAGTCCAGTAGGGTCAGATCTTCACAAGTACTGCCAATATCATCAGTTGCATGGTCACGGCACAAACCAATGTCATGCTCTCAGCCATCGCATCAAGCAAATCACCAACATAGCTCTTGTCTACCGCAAAGCTACTTGATCAGCTCACAGAAGAAAAAATCTTCGGTAAAAGTCCTGTAGGGGGTTAGCCCATATGCAAAAAAAAAAAGGAAAAAAAATCTTTCAGTTCGTTAGTATTAGAGAACTACGTGCAGCTTGAATCCCCATTATCACTTACACTTGCACTGTGAAATCACACCTGGGGTACGTAGGTAGCTCAATATGAGTGCAGCTGCTTTATTAAATAAAAAACTTTAGTTCTTTCTAAAATGACGAACTACGCTGAGTCTGATTTCCCATAAAATGCACTTGGAGCAATGGGGATATGTAGGCAACTTTCGGGTTCGACTCAAATATATTAACCATTGTATTTCAGGCAATGTGATCAGAATTCAAGATGCCAGTCATCACATGAGCAATTTCAGAATGCTGAATTGACGCATCAATGGAATACAGGCCCTAATCTCTATATTTTCTGTCTTTGTTCAAATATTAAGCAGGGAATGGAAGAATGAAAAATATTTTTTCAACCCCAAAGACAATAAAATCATTTAAAAAGGTCAAAATAAAGTAAAAAAAAATGAATAATAAAAAGCAAAATTGCGAGGGTGGACCATTCCAGTCAAAATATGGCAAAGTTGTTTTCGAAAATTTTCTTTACTCTACAATGCATTCTGCAATATGTAGCCTTCTTTTCTTTTAATTCTTTTCTCTACCTTTAGGTCCAAAAGGAAGAACTTTGTCCCTTCTCTAAGGATGACCAATTACCGCCAGAAAACAAACACCTCAGCCCTACCCACGAATGCGGTCAAAGAGCCTGTAGGGATTTCCCTGCAACCTCTGTCCAAAGGATTTCAAATTATGATGAAGATGGGTTATACTCAAGGAGCCGGATTAGGGCGTGATGGTAGGGGAATGAAGCAACCAATCCTCGTAGTAGACAAGCAGAACCGGCATGGATTAGGATATGATCCGGGCAGCACTTCTCAAAACACCAAAAAACCTTCTTCTACCCTCAATGGTCAGTTCATCCTGCAAGGAGATACTGAGCCATACTACGAATTTCCAGAACCTTGGCTTAGTAGGAAAGAACAGAAGATTTTACCAGGATTGGAGATATTCTTCAATGAAGCTAGGAATTTGGACTTAATCAAAAGTTGGTTTGTCCGAGAACAAAACATGAAAAAAGAAAATGACTGGGTGGATAATCTGGAACATGGAGTTCTTAAGAAGCTTTTCGCTTATGAGTCCTCTAGTGAAGAGGATTTTGACCCGGTGTCTTTGATGATACCTTTTGGCAAAAGCATTGAACATAAGTGGAGTATTGAGTGTCAGGCAAAAGACGGGCCTATAGAATTTAAAATATTTTTAGGAAACCATCCTCCACATCCATCTCATGAAAATACCTTTTCACCCCCTTCATATGGATATCATACCGATAGCTCATCTTCCAGTCAATCTACCTTGCATACCCAGTCAGAAGACTCTGATAGTGAGGAAATTGAATGTGAACCTTTATTTAAATACATTTGCATGCAATATGTTAAATCTGATAGTGAATCTAATAATGATGAATCACTTGATACCAGGCCCGGCCCTGGGGTATGGCCAGAGGGGCAATCGCCCAGGGCCCAGACATTAAAGGGGCCCAACCGCCCAAGCATACAGAACTTGCCCAAACATCAAAAGTTCAGCATCCGAAATCGTTTTGCTTGATACTGGCTTGGGGTCTCCTACTGTCACCTACTGCTGTCTCTATGTGAGTGACAGAGGCTAGGCTACTGCATTTTCTTTTTCCTTAGCCTCCTTTTTTCTCTCTCTTGTTGTCATACCTTCTTTAGCCTTTTGGGTTTTTGTTGAGTGTTACGAGTACACATATTGTAAATATGTGTAGTATCATAATTAACCTAATGTATTTATGGTAATTAGGTATCCTTGTACCCTAATATATATATGATGAATAATAACATTGAGCAGTTAGAGATAGTTAAGTTGTTTCCGCATCTCTCTACCCTGGTGCACCTTATAATATTTGTTTTTTTAAAAAAAAAAACCATGAAATTATTTTATTAAAAGTGGGGGGGACATCTGTCCCTATGTCCCCCCAGCTACCTCTGCCTCTGTATACATACATACACACGTACATATATATATAAATCGAGCATAGTTCGGATATTACCTAGTTTCTTAATACTTTAATATATCATGTGGGTGATATAAGTTTTGAACCAATTTTTTTTTATATTAAAGGAACCTTCAATCTTGTTTCGCCCCGGGCCTATAAAATGTCAGGAACGGGCCTGCTTGATACAACTGAAACATACATAAAACCCATGGAAGAATCCATTGGGATTAATATTGGTACAGAAAATGCTGTAAAAGAAGTCAAAATAGGATCATCCCTATCCCCAACTGAACAATCTATGTTTATTGCATTATTAAAAGAGTATGTAGATGTGTTTGCATGGTCTTATGCTGATATGCCTGGTGTTAATAGAGAAATTGCGGAACATCGCATTCTGTTACATCCTGAAAGCAAGCCTGGCAAAGCAAAGCTCGCCGAATGAAGCCAGAGGTTTGTCCGAAAGTGAAAGAAGAAATCCGAAACTGACTTGATGCCAAATTCATCCAAGCTGTAAAACATCCAAGTTGGCTCGCCAATATAGTGGTCGTACCTAAAAATGATGGGAGAGTTCGGGTATGCATTGATTTTCGAGATTTGAATGTTGCGTCACCAAAAGGCTGCTTTCCCCTACCCCACATAGATGTTCTTGTTGATAGTACGGCTGGTCATGCAATGTTTTCCTTCATGGATGGATTCTCAGGGTATAATCAAATACTCATGGCTCAAGAAGACATGACAAAGACATCTTTCATCACTCCATGGGGCACTTTTTGCTACCGAGTTATGCATTTTAGTCTCAAGAATGCCGGAGCCACATATCAAAGGGCTGCAACCACTATCCTTCATGACCTCATCCACGACATTGTGGAGGTTTATGTAGATGACATGATTGTGAAAAGTGAAGATCGTGAGGGGCATATTCATGCACTAAGGTCCTTCTTTGAAAGAATCAGGAAGTACAATCTAAGGCTAAACCCTCAAAAGTGCGTGTTTGGTGTCACTTCGGGAAAGCTGTTGGGATTCATTGTCAGTCAAGACGGCATCAAAAGTGGACTCTGAAAAGGTGAAGGCTATTCAGGAATTACCTCTTCCAAAAACACAAAAAGAAGTAAGAGGGTTTCTCGGCAGAATTTAATATATAAGCAGGATCATCTCACAACTCACTATGAGATGTGAACCTATATTTAAGCTGCTCAGAAAAGGGGCATCCCATGAGTGGAATGAAGAATGTCAGGAAGCTTTTTATTCTATGAAAAAATACCTTTCAAATCCACCTGTTCTAATGCCACCTAGACCAGGAGAACCTCTGATTTTGTACCTCACTATCACAGAAACGGCTATGGGAGCTCTCTTAGCCCAATATCAAGAGGAAACAAAGAAAAAGGTTGCCATATACTATCTCAGCAAGAAATTCCTTGAGTATGAGACAAGATATACCCCTCTGGAAAAAGCATGTGTTTCCCTGGTCTATGCCACGAAGAAGTTGAGGCATCACCTTCAAGCTCATACTACCTATTTGATCTCAAGACTGGATCCAATCAAGTATCTGTTTGAAAAACCCATTCTTAGTGAAAGATTGGCAAGATGGCATGCTATGCTTTCTGAGTTTGATATTCAATGTGTCAGCCATAAATCTGTTAAAGGACGTGCCATATCTGAAGCCCTAGCAGAAGGACCAATGTCAGGAGATGAGTATGACAATGCATTCCCTGATGAGTACTTATGCTTCATTGACAATCCACAATGGTGCATGTACTTTGATGGAGCTTCTAATAGGATAGGTAATGGAGCAGGTGTTTTGTTAAGTAGATCCTGATGGAGTCCATATTCCATTTGCTGTCAAGCTGGATTTCCCAACAATAAACAATACAGCCGAGTATGAAGCCTGCATATATGGAGTAAAGGCCGCCTTGGTAGCAGGGGCAAGACATCTCACTGTGTATGGAGATTCTAATCTCATCATATCTCAAACAATAGGAATTTGGAGGGTTAGAGATTTCAAGCTCATTTTCTCATACTAAAAGGCAGACTGTATCACAAAGGGTTTGATGGTACTCTGCAACTCTGCGTAAATGACAGCGAAAAGCAAGTCATCATGGAAGAAGTTCATGGAGGGGAATGTGGACCCCATATGAATGGAAGAATGCTGGCTCGTAAAATTTTGCGAGCAGGTTTCTATTGGAGCACTCTAGAAGGCGATTGCATCAGCTTTGTCCGTGCTTGCAAGCAATGTCAAATATTTGCTAACCTCAATCATATGCCACCTGTGTCATTACATAATATGACTTCTCCTTGGCCGTTTTCAAGTTGGGGCATAGACATAATCAGACAAATTCATCCAAAGGCTTCAAATGGGAATCAGTATATTCTTGTAGCAATTGATTACTTTTCAAAGTGGGTTTAAGCTGCATCATTTTCGAAGCTAGGGGCAAAGCAAGTCTCGAAATTTGTGATTAACAACATCATCTGTCGGTATGGAATACCTTTCGAAATCATCTCTAATAATGGATCACAATTTGAGGGTCATCTGAAGACCACTCTCGCAAAATATGCAATCATGCATCATCAGTCCTCACCTTATCGTCCCCAAACAAATGGAGCGGTAGAAGCAGCCAATAAGACAATCAATACTATTGTTGCCAAGATGACTGAAAAGACTAGGAAATGGCATGACAAACTACCATATGCCCTTTGGGGATATAGGATATCAATTAGGACTCCAACAGGAACAACCCCGTATTCTTTGGTTTATGGGATGGAGCCAATCCTACCAGTTGAGGTAAATCTCTCAGGGTCATAGCAGAAAGTGAAATCTCGGAAGACCAGTGGCACAAAACTCGCTATGATGAGCTTGCATTCGCAGATGAGCGTCGACTACAAGCATTGCATAACATACAACTCTATCAACGGAGAATTGCTCGTGCATTTAACAAAAGGGTTCGAGATAGAGACATTCAAGAAGGTCATCTTGTCTTAAAGGAGAATAGAGCTCCGTTGCATGATCCTCGAGGAAAATTCAAGCCTAACTGGTCTGGACCATTCCTGGTCAAGCATGTCACCACGGCTGGAGCATTGAAGCTAATGGATTTTGATGGCAATGAGTTCACCCATTTCACTAATCTTGATCAGTTGAAGAAATATTACGCTTAGGCATCAAAGTAATTGTAATTGTCATGATCAAGTAACCAAGCAGTTTGTGGGTTTTGTATCCTATCTGGTTGTTCTTAATAAGCATGCCATGAGTTTCTGAGATATTTATATGATGTATGTAAAAAAAAAAAGACAAAAAAAAAAAGAAGAAAAGCAAAAAAACGAAAAAAAAACAAAAAAAAAAAGGAAGAAAAAAACGAAAAAAAGGAAGAAGAAAAAAAGAGAAAAAAAATATGATAAAACATGCAAGGATGTTTGTTTTTTTAAGGTTTATATGTTATGCTTTTATGTGTCATATGATTAGCTAATTGTGATTTGCATGTCATATTTAATGTTAAAGTGTGCACATGTTTAGAATTGTGTTCACATTGAATTTCTCACAAACAGATTTTTTATTCATCCCAACTAGGGTACTTCATTTCATACATAAGAAGACATAAAGCCTTCATTTCCTACAAACTTAAAAAAAAATTAAAAAAAAAACAACATAGAAAATAAACATGACAATTCTCTCAAACCCTTCTCCTCTTCATGGTAGGCCCGTCTGAATCTTTGTCTTGACCAATATCCGCTAGAAGCCATTGAAGGTAATCTTCATTAATCAGTGGAAAGGAAGGTTCTGGTAGCGCTGATATAATTTTAGCCCCCTGCCATATAGTAGGAATTCTCTGAATACCACTCATATCAGCCTCATAAGTGGTACAAGATGGAAGAACCTGGAGGGCAGGAATGTGCTCTTGCTTCCAACCAATTTGCCCTAGACATCTCCATGGAAGGTAGAAAGTGACTTGGCAAAGCCCAGGCAATTGTACACCTCTGCGACCAGAATTGCAATATACAATTGCACTAATGCCAAGGTGGCTTGTGACCCACTTTATGTCTTGATGTAGAAAAAATCCTCCCACCCACCATTTTTGCTTAGTTGATAGAAGAAAGGAAGAAGACCTCTCTCCCGGACATGACTAGTTTTGTAAGTAAGACTCTTGTGGGGTTTCATGAGAGAAATTTTTTCTAATAGCCATAGATGAAGGGCTAATGGACATCCCTTCACAAAGCTTTGAGGGTTTCTTTTGAGTTCATCTAAGCCAAGGAACATTTCCCCCAAAATAAGTGGTGCAAGACGACCCCCGCTAATAATTTGAGGAATAAGTGAAAGACATCGAACATGGCATGCATTTAAAGACCATTTAGTGAGGGTACTTCCCAAAATCATAAGAATGCAAGCATTTTCTCTATCAATCCTATAGTTGGCGTTGTTAGAAAATTACCAAGTGCCAAATTGGAAAGTCAATAATAAGTTGGCAAGAAATACCTCACCATATTGTAGGTAGTTTCCATGAAGCTTTTCGGGAAGATGTAAAATCATTGATAAATCTCCCGAGATCCTGGTAGGAGAACAGGTGTGATAACTGGACCATTGGATGGTAAGCCTAGCAAACTTTCGACCTCTTCAACAAGAGGCACAATCTCCCGGTCTCCAAAGCGGAAGACATGGCGAGTTTCATCCCAAAATTTGGAAGCAGCATGAATCATGTCGTAACAAATAGAAAGTGAAAGCAAAGGCATAAGCACCTTAGTGAAGCGGGAAGAGGAAAAGGATTGCCTTGGTTGCTCCAAGTTTCTTGTGATCCCCGAGAGTTGTTTTTTCTCCCGACTCCGCATTTCATTAGCTTCTTCATAAGTAAGAACCATTTTTGTGAAAGGAAAATTTAGAGAAAAGATTGAAGTAGTGGAAGTGGTGCATTTGGAAATGAAGAACCATGCCCCTTTTATAGATGGAAAAGATGATCATCCATGATTTATGCCATGGATAATGAGTTTGAGTATTGTCCATAGGATAATAAGGAGCATCCTTCACCATGGCTAATGACCAAGCATTCGTGGTATGACAATTTTTTGCTAAAACCGAACATAAAAAAAAAACTGTGTCAATGATGAATTAAGAACGTTGATACAATCCCTTTTCCTAATGATCATCCAAAATAATGACCTTGATCAATCTATTTTATATAGTGATCATCATTTTCTGGTAAAGCAAATAAGCATTATGCATGAAAAAATTTCTGAAAGATTTCGGAAAAAACAGATAAAATTTTGCCATATGAGGTTTGGCCCGCCATAGAGGGCAATAACTTTTGGTCAGCCCTTTTAGGTGACAAGATTTAACAATGCATCACTCTAAAGTGACATGACCTGACAATGTCCTAATTTAAGGTGACATGATAACACATGGAGTCATAAAAAGTAAGTAATGGTGACTTGACAACTTGTTTGTCATCAAGGCCATGAAAAACTGTAAAAACTGGAGTGGACCTGTTAATTGTCGGAATTTCTCACATTAACAAAAGACAAATTCATAAGACTAAAAGAAAAAGAAAGACGACAATAAAGTCGCATTTTCAAAATTTAGAAAATTAATTGGGATTAGTCTATCTAAAACGACAATAAAGTCGCGTCAATATTTAGAAAATTAATTGGGATTTTCTATCTAAGACGACAATAAAATCGCATCAATTTTAGAAAATTAATTGGGATTTTCTATTTAAGACGACGTCAAAGTCGCATCTCCTATTTTAGAAAATTAACTGGAATTTTCTACTTAAAGCGTCAACAGAAGTCGCAAGTCATGTTTTCAAAATAGCATTGATGATACCTATTTTCTACGGAGAAATTTTCTGTCAAAATTTTGTGTCTTTTCAAACATTGGCCATCATTTTCTCCGAAATTCGACCAATGTGGGGCATTCTGTAGACACCAAATTTTGAACCCTTTTTTTCGGATAAATAAAGGTTTTGAAAAATAAAAATAACAAAATCGTCATGCATCGTCGCTTGATTTTCATTCTGTCATAAATAACAAAATCGTCATAAATAAAGGTTTTGAAAAATAAAGGTTTCATTATGTCGCTTGATTTTCCATTTTTGCGTATTAGTCATAAAATTTCGGCTTAGAAGTATAATTTTCGTGAGTCGTAGTCAATAACTACAACCACCATTTTAATAAAATGATTCGTAGTATAATCATGCTCGTCTTTATTAATTTGACGAGTTTTCGTCGATTGTTACTAGTGGAAAAAACATCAAGTGCTCCGGTTAAAAACCATACAAATGCTCCGTATTTGACCCGTAGCAGACGCCATACGAGCACTTGAGTATTTATCAAATGCTCCGGTTTAAAACCGGAGCACTTGTGAATTTTATAAATTAAAAAAAAGTCAAGTGCTCCGGTTGATAAGAAAAAACCAGAGCACTTGTGAGTCAAGTGCTCCGGTTTTTTCTTATCAACCGAGCACTTGACGAATGTTTTTTTAAAAAAAAAAATCGCTGCTGTTGCATACAGCAACAACAAGCTTAAAATAAGCCAAGCAACAAAATACATAAGCCAAGCAGCAAAATCCATAAGTCAAGAAGTATTGACTCCATCTTCCCCAATTCCCAATTTTACATATATAGTGAGCCAAGTAGCAAAATCCATAAGCAAAGGCGAAGTCGAGAACAAAACATGAAACACTTAGAATCTAATGAAACACTATCATTTCTAGCATTTTACCGCCCCCCCCCCAAAAAAATGAATATTCATAATTTCGGAAGTTTAATTTACCTTCGAAGAAAATGAAACATAAGAAAGTGGTAAAAGAACCACATTAATCTATAAACAACCAATTTCTTTGGTACAAATCAAAACCAAACTAGTCCGCTTTTCTTTTTTGGAGCTAGCTTCGCTTTTTTAGGCCGAGGGTAGATGATTCGAACAACCAAGCGGCCGAATTGCACCAATAAACGGGCATATCCAGTAAATATAAAACTGCTCCCATGTATTATGCTAATTTCTCATGTATGCCCATCCAAAGGCCTGCAACAACGACATAAGACAATTTCTATGTAAAGAAGTAAAATAATCGGAGAAACAAGTCCATTCTAGGGTAATTTCTATATAAAATAGTCTAAGAAACCATGCAAGGCTCATAACACACAAATCAAACTGAGGCATTCAATATGTAAATAACAAAATATTGAATTTCTTATCGTGTTTGCACTCTGGTGGGACAAGTTAACACATTGTAACTTCAAATGCCCATTGTCGTCGCTGATTTCACCAAAATTCATACTCGACTTGGAATCAAACAGTAGACACTAAACACCAAGCCCTTCATATTTTGATGGTCACATATTGTTTGCAGTCAAGGCCTTAAACTTGCCTAAATTTGCTCCATCAATGACATAAATAAAGATACACATGGCCAATCGCATGTGCTATGGAATTAAATTGTCTAGCCATTGTATATTGCTAGAACCAAATCTGAAATTTCTCCTCTATCTGTTAGGATCGTTTGTCCAATATGAATCATAAAGGTCCTCGATTTTGATCTCTGAAGGGTGCTTATAATCTATACACCAATATATGTACTTCTCCTGTGTTAGACAAGACTCGGGAATAATTCTACCAACAGCATAAGAAAGGAATGAGGCTATCACTTGGTAGTGAAGTTCCACGGGCTTCAGTTGCCAACTTCGGTTAGTTATTTGGCTCTAAAAGGTATATAATTATGTGATGTATGATATGACAGAATACAAGACTTCCAGTTTATCAAATATGGAGCAGGTGAAGATAGACAAATATTTGGAACTCACCCTCTTGCCAAACCTTATGGTGCTCACTGTTTCGCCTCGGTTGCGTGGGATGGCCCAATCGTGATAACCAATGATGTTCTTGCAGTGCCTACAGCGGAAAATGCCTCAGAAAACACATTCTACCTGATGTCCACAGGCCAATCACTAGGTTGGTGAAGGGAATTAAGTCATACTTCCTCTATTTCTTTTTAATTGGCTTGTTTTTGAAATCTGACCCTTCATATTACTTATCTTTTGTGATTTAAGAATATATAGTCATGTAAGATCTTGTAAGATTCGTCTCATCATATATTTTCAAAATATTAAATTTTATACTTTTTGCTTATTGGTAATCAAAGATTTAAAAAATGAATGAAGTTATGCATAGGCAAACATAACAAAAGAAACAAGTCAACTAAAAAGGAACTGAGTAAGGAAATTCCTATTGCACACATTGCAAGATCATGGTTTTTATATTTACTAACCGGCATATCATAAAATTGCAAAAGAGATATAAAAGTAAACAAACAAGAAAAAATAACAACACAACTAACCTCCAGATGAATCTCGAAGTAATCGAGTAAGCTTTGAGTCACGAACTGGAACATGCACACTATTTTCGCAAGAGCATTAATGCACTTTCCTAAAGCACTTAAGGAGAGATTAATAGATTTAGCTTCTTCAAGGGTATGACCATCACTTCCTGGAAAATAAGAAGCAAGGAAAACTTAGGGCGTGTCAGATTAGAGGAAAACCTGGCACTTAGAGCAAGAGAGGCAACACAAGGCCACGAGTAAATATCACCAAACCAGGAAAAGCATAACACTAGTGAGCCATTATGCATGCATAGGTTTTAAGTAATAGGAACATCTAAATCAAGAGAAAAGACTCCTATTGGGATTTTCACTACTGCACATGTAATGGTTTCCACATTGATATGGAAAGACTTGCTCAAATAAGATGAGCTAGGTGCAAATTTCTCAAAATAGATTATATTATCAGACACCAAACCTCATAGTCACATATAGAAGCTTTGGCGATACCCTTGTATTATCAGCCGTTAATGTCGTCCAGAGAAGGTTTGAACAATACCCTTCGATGATTAACCATTAAGTTGTGTATAGAAACAGAGGTAAAAACATATAGAAACTCTATGTGGGAACTTAACAGTTTCAATTGACCTCACAAAGAGTGCTTTAGAAAGAAAACAAAGTAGTAAAGTAAAAGAAAATTTCTCTTCAAGTAAGTATTTAGGAAGCACCTGACTTGTCAATATGCTCAGAACCTGCAAGTTCAACTACTACAAGTTTTCCTTGACAGACCTCCTCACATGTACCTGCATAAGTGCAACAGAAAATTTAAAGTTCAGTCCTCATAGCAAATTAATAAGAATATGACATGACAATCAAAACAGCTACAAGAACTTCACCAAGCCTAGAGTATAATATAATGGGTTCGGGTGAGAACACTTCTTATATAAGAACATGAGAACACCGAGTAGTAATCCTTTTTTACAAAAACGTAATCTATTTTAGGTAAAATGTAACTATTTCTGGACCCAAACTTCCAAAAGAAATACATTTTAAATAAAAAGGATTAGTATATAATATCTCAATAAAGGATTAAATTTTTATTAAATGGATTACTAATTACTATACCATTGTTCTAGCATTCTCATATAAAAAGTATTCTCACCTGAACGAGATATGTTATTACCATCAAGATTGCATGACTACGAGAATATTCAGTATTCATCTTCGTACTAGCAAAGAAATCGATGTGCTTCCCCTAATCTTAAAAGCTCTACGAAACTCTTTTGATCCTTGATTCCGATACAAGTAGCACCAGGCAGTGAAACATCTCTCCATGATGGAGATGATGTCATTACTAGGATCAAGTAGATCCTGCATTGTCTCCATGTATAGTTACAAGGATTTATGAAAGAAATGATTTTAGAATTCATGAAATATATGAATCACTCTCAACGTCTCAAGCACCGTATTAAATATGGGCCTCATCACAGCATTGCCCCCCAAAAAATTGGTTAATCATGACTGCGTATATGAGATTTAAAATCATGCTCTCAAGTGAACATATCTTATGCAAAAGGCTATCAACTAATACAACAACAATAGCTTGTCCTACATTTGAAACATCCTATCAAAGCCTTTTCAAATGGACAGGTAAAAGAGTATAACCATCAACTATTTCACTTTTCGAATTTCCCTCTAATATACAAAGTTAGAATTGGCGTTGCTTCGATTATTTCAGTAATAGAGATAGCAACGAAAAATGCTACTTGGAGGGTTAGTACGAGAGAAGAAAGAATGCACACCTCAACGACGGGTTTCATCACAACCTCGTTAACACGTTTTGGGATGAGAATTCGGTCGAACCTCATCAAACTCATAAGTATCGAATCCCGGTTGTTCTTGCGAAGCTTTAATCTTTTAGTCGTGACAAACAAATAGTAAACCGAGAATGGACGATTTTATAGGACACCTAAAAGAATTGATTCCACAAAAAGCATTAAAACCTCCGGGTCGTAGCTCCACACAGTGTGCAAAAACCAGTATCTGCAACCAATTCCTCCTAGTTCCTAGGTCGTAATCTCACAGCAACTAGTAACAAAAAAAGGTAACAACATTCTAGATAGTCCCAGATGATACTTGATTACCAGATAATCAGATTGAGCATAAAAACCATAAAAATTTAAAAACAATAAAAAAAACACCCCCCAATCTGTAGAAGTGTGAATAGAGTAAGAATTTCTTATTTATTTGAACAATTTATCCTATAATTATGAATTCAAAGTAAAAAAAAAAAAAAGAGAGAGAGAGAGATATAGCAAGGAATTAACTTACTGTATTTTGGGAGATTGGAGTAACCAGGGAGGCCGGAGGTGAGTTCGCAAAAAGTAGATCTGAAGTTGGGGAGGACCGGAGGAGAGAAAAGGTTGGGGAAGAGAGAGAGTGTGTCTTCAAAGAAGAGAAAGCGGAAGACATGGTGGTTGTGTGACGACCGCCAACAGACTCTGATGAGGGTAGGGTTTTGTTTTGGCGGTGTCGTTGGCAGTGGTGTTAGCAGAAACACCACCATCAACGACCTTTGAGCTCTCATACATGGTGGTGGTGCGATTCACGAACGAAAAATAGGCTTAGGGCTTCAATTTTTTGATGAATTCGTGAGAGAAGCAAAAGAGGGAGGGAACAGTGTACTGTGTACGCAGGGGGAAATTAAAACGAAATGCTGGGGTTTTATGAATCCCAAATCTCAAGGGCATCAGTTAATAACATCCACCAGAGCACTTGTAATATATTTTATGTTAAAAAAAAAACTGGACCAAGTACTCCGTTTTTAAAGTAACCGGAGCACTTGGTAAGTAGCAAAATCATTTCTTTCCACTAGTGTGTCTTAAGTTAGTTTTTCGGAAAAATGAAAAGCGAGTCGCGATTAGGTGTCGGGATTTTAGTTGTATCCCAAAACCGGCATTAATCAGTTTTTTTGATGATCAAGTCATTGTTCATCGGATAAAGAATAAGAATATATTCTTTATCCACTAAACACATCCTTTATCCATTAGTTAGAGAATAAGAATCATGAAAAGATGTAAGAATAAGAATCAAATCCCATGTGTAAGAGGGGGAAATCCGGATTCTTTCCGGAAGAATCAAGTGTGCGCCAAGCACACAATCATGCGCTAGACGCATGATTGTGCGCCTAGCGCACAAGCATGCTCTGCGCCAGACGCAGAGCCTTGCGCCTAGCGCAAGGTGCTGTGCCTAGCGCAGCTTCCTGTGCTAGGCGCAGCATCCTGATCAGTTTCATTTGGCACGATTTTCAATGCAATTTTTTTTACGTATTAGGATGTTTTAGGAAGAATATTTTCTGAAAATCTGATTTTGCCTCATTAATGAGCAAATCTAAAAAGAATAAGAATATTTGTGTTTCCAAAGAGATTTGATGATGTCATTAGGGTAAGGTCATTAGAGTGATGTCATTAAGGTGATAAAGGATGAAGAAAATCAGATTTCTTGAATGAAAAATCTGATTTTTTCCCTCTTTGAAACCCTAGTTCACATTCCTCATTTCTCTATAAATACCCCCCCTTTTCACTTCAAAACCAAGTTGAAAAAAACAAAATTCAACTTCACTCTCATCTTCCCTACTCATTCTCTCTAAAAATCTCACTTAAGCAAAAGAAAGTAAAAGTTAGTAAGATAATAAGTAAGTAAAAGAAGTTCATCAAAAGAAGTTGAGCTAAAACACAACTCAACTTCACTCTCATCTTCTCTACTACTCTTCTCCTTCTTAATCTTTCCATCTAAGCAAAAGTCTTGATTAGTAAGTAAGCAAGTTGAAAAAAACTCAAATTAAATTCACTAATTCTCTCAATACTTCTCTGCTACTTCCTTCCTCTAAAAAATTTCATTCAAGATAAAGAAAGTAAAAGTTTGGAAAATAATTAGTAATTAAAGAAGTTAATCAAAAGAAAAAACACATAAAAAAGAGTTTAAGTGAGTAATTAAGTTGATTTAGAAACTCACTTAGAAATTAAGAAAATCACAAAAAAGGTAGAAAAATTTACAAAAATGAAGTGCATCATTGAGCTAGCAAGGTAAAGTTGAAACTCTTGTCATTTTTTATTATCTTCTTAATCATCCACTAACTTTCTCCTTGTTTCTTCTTATCATTTTTTTAATTTTTGGAGTGTTTTGGGTATGAGGAAGTCCTAATAGGTTCACAACCTTAAATCACCCCACCTAGAATAGTCAACTCTAATGGGGAGGCTCTTAGGAAACAATATGATTATGTGATTTTCCTTAATCAAGTTGTTATTCATCACCAAGAAAATATTTTTATAAAAAAATTCAAGACAAATTGTGCAAAAACATCTCCATAAAAAAATGTGATGCTGTAATTATAATCAGTTTTAATTTCGTACTACATTTAATTTTTCGTCTGTATTATCATAATAATTTGTAGGATTTAATATTTTTCCTATGAATTGCAAGATATTTCCAGAAACTGGGCTTTGGAATTTCTAAAAAAAGAATTTTGTGGAAATAATTAAAAATCATACAACTGTGTTGTGCAAAACTGATTTTGTCCAGTACCACCTAAGCTTGTTCTATCAATAAAGTTTAAAATAAAATCATTTAGATAAAACTAAAAACATCAGTAGATTTTCAAAAATGTAAAACTCATGTTCATATGAATTTTATATAATTTTACATCATTTTTACAAAACCATTCATGTAAATCACTAAATTCCAGAAAAATGATTTTCCTTTTAGTTAAGAAAATAAATAAAAAAGGGTCTTAAAAGTATCCAATTCAAGTGAAAATTTCCAGTCTTGTTCTTCAAAGTGTCTAAAATGTTCATACCAAAATTCATTTCAAAATAAGTTCAATAAGTTGGATCTCAAAGAACAACTTCAATAAAGGTCCTGTTTTGACCAGTTTTGATATAAAATTCACCATAATTCAAGTTTTCACTAAAAACTTGTGAAATTTAGACACAATATAAAAAACTCACTGATCTATCTATATATGTATCAAATTCTCAATTTGACTCTTTCTACAGAAAGTTATGATTTTTGTAATTCAGAACAAGAACAAAAGTGCAATCTGGAAAATGAAATAAAGTGATTAACTCAACTTAAAAAAAATGTTTTCTTCATACGAAAATGTGAATATAAAAATCATGAAATTTTAAGTTTCTCTTAAAATGGCTCATTTCATCATGTAAATAAAAATCAATAAAAATTGTCATAAAAAATAAAATCAAAGAAGTCAATTAATCTTTAACTTTCACAAATTCACAAATAAACATGAATTCCAAAACCCCATTCAAGGAGGTGAAGATCAAGGAGCATTATGGTGAAGACCAAGATTGAAGATTTATATAGATCATAAATTTTGTACATATTGTTGTAATAGTGATTCTTTGTAAATAGTTATTGTATCACTCAATTAATAAAAAAAACATAGAGATGTTTATGCATAATTTTCATAAATAATTCCATAACTCATTTTAATAAAATGAGCAACCAATGTTACAAATATTGCATGTTGGGCCAATATATCATAGTATATGAATCAAATGACCCAATCTCAATTAAGAGGAAAAATTGCAAATCTAACTAAGTTAAATTGTATGATGATCCATCTTACATTTTAAAAATGTGTTCTCCATATTCAAATGGATTAATCATATAATTTGACATAATTAGATTGGTAATTATGATCTCCGAATTGATTTTAGGCCGTTTCACGTGTCTCGATTTAAATGGCCAAATTCCAATTAGCCAAACACAAATCTCCGAATTCGATCTCAACTTGATCATTTCTCTCCAAATGACTTTATAATCGTCAATAAAGATTATTTATCAAAAGCCTTCAATTAGGAATCAAACCTTCTAAGACCTCATGAAAATCATAAACGTGATCACTATTAAGGTGGTTATTTCAATCCTCGATTAGTCGCTAATTAGAGCGGTTAACTCAAACTTCTTTTAATCACTAATTAGGGTGATTATCTCCAATCATTATTTAATCACTAATTAGAGTGATTATCTTAAACCCTAATAATCGTTAATTAGGACGATTTTTCTTCTCATTTAATCACTAATTAGAGTGATTATCTGAAACCCTAATAATCGTTAATTAGGACGATTATTCTTCTCATTTAATCACTAATTAGAGTGATTATCTCAAACCTTAATGATCGTTAATTAGGACGATTATTTTTCTCATTTAATCACTAATTAGAGTGATTATCTTAAATCTTAATCATCATCAATTAGGGTGATTATTTCCTAACCTTCATTATTAATAACTAATTAGAGTGATTATCTTAAACCCTAATAATCGTTAATTATGACGATTATTCTTCTCATTTAATCACTAATTAGAGTGATTATCTCAAACCTTAATGATCGTTAATTAAGACGATTATTTTTCTCATTTAATCACTAATTAGAGTGATTATCTTAAACCTTAATCATCATCAATTAGGGTGATTATTTCCTAACCTTTATTATTAATCACTAATCAAGGTGATTATCTTTCCATTTTAATCACTAATTAGGGTGATTACTTATTTCCTTCCTTATTTAATCAGTAATTAAGGTGATTATCTTAATCTCATTTCAATCACTAATTGGAGTGATTACCTCATTTTAAATAGATTTGTTTAATTGTAAAGGAGAGTTATTCATAATCTATTCCCTCATCTTCTTTCCCCAGTGGAATTGGCCATTTAGGGTGAGACATAAGCTCGAACTACGATGGTTTTGATCCATGAGTGGATTCCAATCCCGCAATGATTGGTACGTAGTGCAACTTCAGTGCTCAAACCCACCATTTACAAATGATATATTGGTCCTAAATAAATATGGCTAATGTGTATATGTGCAAACTATGTGATTTTCCTTTCTTTTTAATAGCCATGATTACTTTAAAATGGAAAATAACGCATTTAGTAAGAGCTCGTTCTTTAGAACGGAAGAGGAGACGAGTTCCAGACGTTCGCACCTATTAACCCAAACCCCGAACCCTATCTCATGTTATGAAAGACCAATTTTCAAAAAAGTCTTATCCATATGAAGTCATCATCGTTTTAAATGATTTTTCTTGAAATTGATTTTAAAACGATTTATTTAATAAATCTGTCCCTATTCAGATATTAATAGGGTGGCGACTTCCAAGTTTTCTAAAACTTATAGTCCAATGAGAGACTTTCGTGGGATTCAGACAGTTAATTAAGACAGTCAAAAATCGAATACCACAGGCTGGCGACTCCACTGGGGAAATACTTCCACTTGAAGTATATGAAGTTTAAACCTGAACAATGCGTTATTTTCCATATGTATATATAATAAAAAAGTTAATCATGGCTATTCACAATTTAATTTTTGTATATAGCATGCTTATGTGAAAATTACGTGTGCTTGGTTGTTTATCGATCCATACACGTGTACTTTTTTTTAACCATTTTCTTATTAGGTCTGATACCTCTGTCTATTGGCAAGGATCAGAATTTTAGAATGACAGATTAATGAATTAAGGGCGTAAAACCTGCATCCGCGAGCTATTGCGACCGACTCTGTCAGAAAGCGTCCACCCTCGATGGACACAATGGAAGTGTCTCGAGACCACTTTAACATAATCTCTCCTTAAATGAATTACTCTTTAGTTGACTTTTAGGACACAAGGATCAATGTACAAATAATGTCCTTTATTTATTTCAGTTATTGAATAATGTGAAAAACTTTCAAAAATTTCTCAGTCCGTTTTCAGTCGGTCAATATTTCGGTAATCATTAAGTATAGCTGAATTGTTGCTGAAATGATTATTGAAATATTAAGAGTATTTTTGTTTATTTATCACAAGAGTCATGTAAAAAAAAATGTGTGCTCACCCATTTTCAAAAAAAAAAACTCACATTTACTTCATAATTCTTTTTTATTCAAAATGGTTTTTTTCAAAAAACAAAATTGATTTCTAAAAAAAAAAATCTTGTTTTGAAGATATAATCCCAAAATAAAACAAAAAGATTTGAAAAATGAAAAGAGTCATAATCACGAGTTCAAAACGTGTCATGTTTAGGAATTAGAATGTAATTAAAACTGTATAGTCTAAAACACGAGAAGTCTCGTCCAAAAGAAATTGACTAAAAAAAATGTGTCTAATGAAAAGGGATAATCACATTTCAAAAAAAAAAAAAAAAAGGCAAATGGTATAGACCAGGCTATAGACGAGTTGTAAAAATTATAATACGTTCAATGAATGGCAAATGGTCATTACCAAAACTGGATACAAAAACAAATTGAACTAAATGTACTTGTTGTAGATCTTCTTCTTTTCATCGTTATTATAGCACTTGCAATGACTAATCTCTGCAACCACAAACGCCAACAAATAGAAGTTACTGATACATTAATTGGAATTTGTTTATTATATGATATAATCAAACTAAAAATTCAAAGAATGCAAATAAGACACAAATCGAACTAATGGGCAAACTAATTTAACAAATCAAACGTAATATTGCCGAATCAAACTTAAGAAATGATTTAAAACAAGAACTTGAAAATCAAACTGACATAATAATATGAAAATCCCCAAAATTCACGAAAATTTAAAATCGTATAAAACTTGAAAATCAAACTCAGTCGAAATTTTTGGGAGACTCGAAACAATCTCCCGCAGAAAAACTACCTGAATTTCAGATCTACAAAGTATGTGTTTTTTACCGTAAAAACGAAGGAAAGTGAGACACTTACAGCAAATTAATGATCTGGTTGCCATCCAATCAGTTTGTCCGACTTTGCTGATGATGCTGGTGCAGCATCAAATTGGTAGTTTTGGGATCTGGTTTGCTCGTGAATATGGTGGCCGAATTTAGTAGGGGGTGTGAGGATTGAGGGGAGAAAGAGATAGAGTGAGAGAAACTGAATCTAAGAAAGAGAAAAAGAGAGGGAAGATAATGGGACGAAGGTGTTTTTGAGGAGATGAGAAGGAAGTTGGGTGGAACCATTTTTTGTGCGGTACAACCATTTTTTTTAATGGATTTAAGGTGGAAATGAAAGATCAAAGAGAACTGTGTGTCTATTAATGGTTTTATTTTACTTCTTGAAATTAATTTAATTTAAGCATAAAATTGAAATAAGAAAAAAGAAAACTGTCAAATGTTATGGTGTATCCTTTCCTTTTGTTAAGAGAACTCTTCTTATTCCTATACATTTTCTTTTTTTTAACGGAACTCTTGATCAATTATTAGTTCTCTTATGTGCGTTCTCTTTGCCCAATTTTGTAGTAGTGAATGTGGGTGAGTTTCACTTCCTTATACCTTGATGAAACTGAAATTCATCCATTTCTCCCAACTTATGAAGTACTCTTGATAAGTACTCCATACATATAACAAATAACAAGGGAGACATGGGATCTTCTTGTCTCAAGCCTCTTGAGGGCTTGAAATAGCCCTCCATGCTACCATTTATCAACAAAAGAAAACATAGGTGTTGTAACACAATTCATACCAATCCAATGAATTCTACTTGAAACCCCAATTGAGTCATCATTTCTTGCAAAAAATCTCAATTCACTGTGTCATAGGTCTTTTGTAAGTCTATCTTGAGCATACAACTAGGCTGCACCTGCTTTCTTCCATAGTGTCTCACCAGATCCTGCACTACCATGATATTATGGACAATAGAACGCCCATGTACAAATCCTCCCTGGTTCTCAATTATAATATCAGGCAATATTCTTCTTAATCTTCCACAAATTGCCTTAGTTACACATTTATATAATGTGTTGCAGCAAGAAATTGTTCTGAATTCCACTACACAACTAGGACACCTTGTCTTAGGTATCAAGGTAATAGTAGTATTATTCATCTCTTTCAATATTCTGCCATTCTGCAATGTCTCTAGCACAGCTTCTATTATATCCTCTCCCACTACAGTCCATGTATCTCTATAAAAAATGACCCAAAGCCATCAGGGCCAGGGGATTTGCACCCTGGTATAGAGAACAAAGCCTTTCTCACATCTTCTGCAGTATATGGTGCCCTCAATATAGCTCTATGTTCATCTGAAAGTAAAGGTCCAGCTTGCACCACCTCTGGCATTACACTTGATCTCATGTTACTCACATTGCTCCCTAGAAGCTTCTTATAGTATGCTAAAAATGCTTCAGAAACATCCTTAGCCTGATCATGCCACACCCCTTGTTCTTCAGTTATGTTGTAGACTTGATTCTGAAGTCTTCTTGTTTTAATGCTCTAGTGAAATAGCCTTGTATTCTCATCCCCATCCTTCAGCCAGTTTATTTTTGCTTTATGACTCAAGTATTCCATATATACTTGATGTTTAACTTTATACTCCTGCACTGCTTGTAGTTCTCTCTTAGCCAATACATAATCACCAGGATGTTGCTGTAACTGAGTTTGTAATTCTATCATGTGTTGCTGGGGTTTCACTTCAGCCGCCTGCAAATCTGAGAAACCCAGTTTATTCAACTCTTTCAATGCCATTTTAACTGCTTTTAACTTCTGTACAACTCTAAACATTTTAGAGCCTGTAACTGAAGTCCCCCAAGCTTGTCTTATCACATCCATGAACTGTGAAGCACCCCTCCACATAGTAAAATATCTAAATGGCTTGTTACACTATAAGAATATGCTAAAATAACGACGGCATATTAGCGACGGCTAAAAAAACGGTCGATATCATCATAATAAGCGACGGCTTGAAGTCGTCGTTGATCACCGACTGCTATTATAGCAGACAACGACGGTTTAGCCGTCGGTGAGAAACAACGACGGTTAAAAGTCGTCGTTGATTTTTTGGAGTAAATCATAATTTTTTTTAGCTTGCCCGACGGTCTTAAACGGTCGTTGATTTCTAAAGGGGGTTTAATTGAAGCTGCTCCTTCAGTCGGGCTTTTTTTCAACAACAAAAAGGAGAGAAGTAAGTTGGGCGATTTTGGCATAGACGAAGCTCGGTCGACTCCACCTCCACCTGCCTCCTTCCTCCAGCCAACGGCAACGATCCACCTCCACCTCACTTCGCCGGCGGTAAGCTTAATTTTCCTTTTGTTTAAAATTTTTGTACTCATGAACCAAACCCTAACAATTGGGTTTTTTCCTCGTGAGAGAAGTGAACTTGGGCGACGAACTTCAGTCGGAATCCACCTCGCCGGCGGCAGCGACTCCTGCCGGACCGACACTTCGCCGGCGGTAAGCAGTGCCAATTTTATTTTTATTTTTTTTAATTTGTGTACTCATGAAACTAAACCCAAAAAATTGGGTTTTGGCTAAATCTTGTCTTTCCTGCTAAAAATCTCATTTGGCTTTGGCAATGTAGGTCGCCAAACACCACGGCCTGACTGCCGTCCGCCTGTGCCGGACCCCTGCCGCCTCTAGGTTCTCTTTAATTTTTAAATTCTTTAATTTTAATACTTCCTCCGTTTTTTTTTACATGTGACACTTTTGAAAAACACGATTACCTAGAAAAAAATTGGAGGGGGATTAAGTAAAAGTAATTGTAGGGATTAAAGAAAGTGGGAACCACCCCCTCCCCCACCCCACCACCTGACCCACCACCCTCTCCTCACCCCCTCCACCCCAAACCCTAATCCACCCAGCCCACCACCCCCTCCCCACCAACTCCCCTCCCCCCTCCACCGTCGCATCTCCCCTCCCATCCCTCTCCCCTCCGCCGTCGCATCCCCCCTCCCCCTCCCTCCCCGCAGCCCCGCAACGGCCGAAGCGCGGCGAAATGAAAAAAATCGAGGGGGAGGCAATTCCAAGCCCTAACCGTGGAGGCGAAGCGCGGTGAGGTGGCACGAGTGCAGCGACGAGTTGATCGAACGAGAGAGGAGAGCGAAGGAGGAGAGCGAAGGAGGAGAGAGAAGGAGGGCGCGAGAGATGCGCTTCGCGGCGTTTCGAGCGTTGCGGGGATGCGGGAGGAGGGGGAGGGGGATGCGACGGCGGAGGGGAGAGGGAAGGGAGGGGGATGCGACGGTGGAGGGGAGGGGGAGGGGCGGGGGGGGGGCTGGGGGTGGAGGGGAGGGAGGGGTGGTGGGGTCGGGGGTGGATGGGATGGGGAGGGTGGTGGGGTGGGTGGGGGAGGGGTGGTGGTTAATTGTTTATTGTTAATTTTGGTTATATTAAGTATGTTTAATTTTAGTTTATCTTTTTAAGTAAGGGTAATATGGTAACTTAATGGGCTAAAACTTACTACTTTAGGAAAGAAAAAAAAGTGTCACATGTAATTTGCAGCATTCCGTTTTAGGAAAGTGTCACATGTAAAAAAAAACGGAGGAAGTAGTAAATTTAGTTTATATGGTTAATTGCTTAATTTTATGTATAAATTTTACTAAATGCTTAAAGGTTACCGTTTAATAATTGATTTTATACATGACGATGACGATGATGGTTTTTGGGATGACGATAGTGATGATGAACTATGCGAGGATGGGAATTCACTTTGATTTGTTTTAGTATATCATAGCTTGTATTAAGGATAACATTTCAATCAAAAAATGTGACTTTTGTAATGAAATGTTGAAGATTACTTGTTGGGAAATTTCCATTTATTCATTCTGGTATTGTTTGTCCGCATTCTCTGTCTCAACATAGAGTATTTGTATTTTGATCCTTTTTGTAATGAAGTGCATCTGTTGGGTGATTGTATTTTGATGTGTTGTGAAGGGTGGGGGTGCAGGGGGACAGTGAAGGTGGGGGGCCATGCGGGGGTGGGGAGTGCGGGGGTCGGCAAGGGGACAAGTGCGGGGGTCCGTGAAGGGTGGGCAAGTGAAGGGGGGGAGTGCATGGTGGGGGCGGTGCAGGGGGTGGGGACCGGGTGTGCGGGGGTGGGGACGGGGTGTGCGGGGGGTTGGGAAGGGGAGTGCGGGCGGGGTGGGGGTGCGGGGGGTCGGTGAAGGGGGGGGACCTGGGGTGTGCGGGGTGGTGGGAAGGGGGAGTGCGGGGGTCGGTGAAGGTGGGGAAGTGAAGGGGTGGGGGGGAGTGCGGGGTGGGGGAGTGCGGGCGGGGGTGGGGGTGCAGGGGGCCAGTGAAGGGGGGGAAGTTCCCTATCTTCTTATAATCTTGTTTTGGTATACTATCTTCTTATAATCTTGTTTTCAAAATTTATTTTAATGTTACTTGTTTCTTCATTTATCGCTTGTAGTTTGTGGGTTATATTTATGTTGTTGAATTCTGCAAAAAGAATGTCAGAGATTTCATCTGTACTTTGATTTTGAAGTTACACCTTTCATACTTTAATGTATTTATAATTTATTTCATTTTTTTTTGTTTAATCTTGCGCGTTTCTAATTTCTTTCATTTTAGGTAATCATGTCTAATCCTAAGGGGCGCGGAGGTCGAGATGGCTTAGGTGGAAGCCAACGTCGTGGGAATTTGATTCCCATGGAGCTTTTTCAATCACCAGATGTAGAAGAAAGCCAGAACCGTATGTCAGAGACACAGGGAGATGATTCACAGGCACGTGACTTTGGTAACCACGTACCGGAGACTCCGAACACTCATACGGAGGAAGGTGAAGGTTCGAACCGTGCACCAAAAAACGTTTTAAACCCTACTGGATTGTGGTAAGTTCGTAAGCTACTATATGCTTCATGATATTTGTATGAAATGATATTCACAATTCACGTGTTTGTTTGGTTTTCAATTCAGGTTTGATGATAACAAGGTTAGTGGGTCCATCACTGACATTTTCCAGGGCCATTTTCGACAACCTTGGTTCAATTACAGTGAGGTAGACAATGCAACAAAGACGCATTGGTGGAACATTTTCACAGTATGTATGAATCGAATTATGAAGAATGAAATTGATTATATTACTTTATTAATAACTTGGTTTAATGTTTGATTAAAGGGTATTTACGAATGGGCTCCTGAGTTAGATGGCCTAGTGAGGAAGGATTACAAGAAAAAAGCTTCATCGCGTCTGAGAGACTTGCGATACTGGGTGCTTAAGAAAGCCAAAGAAAGGCCAAAATGGTTGGGGGGAGACGATCTACGAAGACATGAAGAAGAGAAGTGAAGAGCCTACATTTCGGGAAAAATCTGAAAAGGCGAAGAAGAACCGAAGAGGTGGCTCCCTGTCTAATCCAATTGAGCCGTCACACTTTCAGGGTTTTATTTCGGCGGCATAGCATGCTAGAAAGATGGTAAAAATGTTTCATATCTACTACTTAGTTTAATTTACATGACATTTTCGGTATGAACAAAAAATAAAGCCTTTGTTCAACAATGTGTACAGGCAAAGAGTAGACGAGGAGTACTCCCTACCGCTCCCGAGTTGTTCTTGAAGACTCATTTGAAGACTGTTCCTAGAAAAGGAGAAATTCCAGCAAACAAGAAAGCAAAGCAAATCTCGGTACATACTTCTAAACATATATTTATAAGTAGGTTTGATTGAAAATACACCTTAAACATATATTTTAGGCCATTTTCCTTGAAAATAATTGAATACGAGTAGTTTGATGTTAGTTTAAGTTATAAACAACTCAAACATCATATATATAGTTAGTTTAATGTATTTATAAGTTGTTTTGATTGAAAATACACAATATAGGCAAGTTAGAACCAAATATAGGCCTTTTGAGACCATTTTAGGCCACTTTACTTGAAAATAAATGAATATGAGTAGTTTGATGTTAGTTTAAGTTATAAACACCTCAAACATCATATATATAGTTAGTTTAATGAACTTATAAGTTGTTTTGCTTGAAAATACACAATATAGGCAAGTTAGAACCAAATATAGGCCTTTTGAGGCCATTTTAGGCCATTTACTTGAAAATGAATGAATATGAGTAGTTTGATGTTAGTTTAAGTTATAAACACCTCAAACATCATATATATAGTTAGTTTAATGTATTTATAAGTTGTTTTGATTGAAAATTCACAATATAGGCAAGTTAGAACCCAATATAAGCCTTTTGAGGCCATTTTACTTGAAAATGAATGAATACGAGTAGTTTGATGTTAGTTTAAGTTATAAACACCTCAAACATCATATATATAGTTAGTTTAATGTATTTATAAGTTGTTTTGATTGAAAATACACAATATAGGCAAGTTAGAACCAAATATAGGCAAATATAGGCCATTTTAGGCCATTTTACTTGAAAATGAATGAATATGAGTAGTTTGATGTTAGTTTAAGTTATAAACACCTCAAACATCATATATATATATATAGTTAGTTTAATGTACTTATAAGTTGTTTTGCTTGAAAATACACAATATAGGCAAGTTAGAACCAAATATAGGCCTTTTGAGGCCCTTTTAGGCCATTTTACTTGAAAATGAATGAATACGAGTAGTTTGATGTTAGTTTAAGTTATAAATAACTCAAACATCATATATATAGTTATTTTAATGTACTTATAAGTTGTTTTGATTGAAAATACACAATATAGGCAAGTTAGAACCAAATATAGGCCTTTTGAGGCCATTTTAGGCCATTTACTTGAAAATGAATGAATATGAGTAGTTTGATGTTAGTTTAAGTTATAAACACCTCAAACATCATATATATAGTTAGTTTAATGTACTTATCAGTTGTTTTGCTTGAAAATACACAATATAGGCAAGTTAGAACCAAATATAGGCCTTTTGAGGCTATTTTAGGCCATTTTACTTGAAAACGAATGAATACGAGTAGTTTGATGTTAGTTTAAGTTATAAACAACTCAAAAATCATATATATAGTTATTTTAATGTACTTATAAGTTGTTTTGATTGAAAATACACAATATAGGCAAGTTAGAACCAAATATAGGCATTTTGAGGCCATTTTAGGCCATTTTACTTGAAAATGAATGAATACGAGTAGTTTAATGTTAGTTTAAGTAATAAACAACTCAAACATCATATATATAGTTAGTTTAATGTACTTATAAGTTTTTTTGCTTAAAAATACACAATATAGGCAAGTTAGAACCAAATATAGGCCTTTTGAGGCCATTTTTCTTGAAAATGAATGAATACGAGTAGTTTGATGTTAGTTTAAGTTATAAACAACTCAAACATCACATATATAGTTAGTTTAATGTATTTATAAGTTGTTTTGATCGAAAATACACAATATAGGCAAGTTAGAACCAAATATAGGCCTTTTGAGGGCATTTTAGGCCATTTAACTTCAAAATGAATGAATATGAGTAGTTTGATGTTAGTTTAAGTTATAAACACCTCAAATATCATATATATAGTTAGTTTCATGTATTTATTAGTAGTTTTCATATAAAATACAAAATATAGCCATGTTAGAACTAAATATACGCCATTTTGGCCACTTTATATTACTTGAATATGAGTATATTTAACCAAATGCAGGAGACATACAATAAGAAGCTGGATCATTGTACCACTCAGGGGTCACAGTCGAACCCTGATCTGTTGTATTGGGAGACAGTTGGGGGGAGGAACAGAGGAAAAGTTCAGGGGCTGGGTCAGGGTGATCATTTGTACTACAACTCTTCATCTGGGCGAGGAGATGGCGGCTCTTCACAACCATATGAGTTATCCATTTTTTCTCAGATTGAGGCGCAGGTGGAGGCAAAGGTCGCTGCACGGATGGAAGAGGTCGAGGCAAGGGTCGCAGCACGGGTGGAAGAGTCAAGTCGGGCCCTGGTAGAGGAAATGATGAGGAACATGTCTAGTTTCGGCCACATGTTCTTAGGTTGCAACCCAGGCCCCCCTCCACAACGCAGACCAGAAGATGACCCAGGGTTTGGTGGTGGCGGTAGTGCTACCCTTGACAGTGTAGTTTTTTTGGTTTTGGCAACTAGGTAACTAACTTATAGTTTCCATATAGTTAGTCTAACTATATGCGTTTAGTGTCAATATTTATCGGCATCTCGCTTTGTTTCTAGATGTGTCGGGTTATTTTTTTTGGAACCCGACTTCTACTTTATTTCCCGACACCGGGATCTATTTTGCGTACATATATTTAATCTAGGTAGTTTGTTTAACTATAGACATTTAGTGTCTATATTTATCGGCATCTTGCTTATTAGTTTCTAGATTTGTCGATATATATTTTTTGTAAACACCGACTTCTACTTTATTTCCCGACACCGGGATCTATTTTGTGTACATAATTGTAATCTATTTCATGTAATTATACAAGTATCTATGCAAATTGTAATATATATCAAAATTGCATATTTTTGTAATTGAAAAAATTAAATGCGATGGAGGAACAACTTTAGTGCGGTATATTTAGGTGCAGCTGTGCAGGTACAGGTTTAATTATAATTAAGAACAATAATATTTTAAATAACATTATTTTAAAACAACAACGACGGCTAAACATTAAATCAACGACGGCTAGGCCGTCGCTGTAGGGTAATCTATGCAGCCATGGACTTGATTTTCAACGACTGCTAGAATATAATATCGACGGTTATTAACAGACGTTGAATCAACGAAATCAACGACGGTTAGTAACAATCGGTGATACACCGACGGTTTAAAACGGTCGGTGAAACAACGACCGTTAAACACAGTCGCTGATTCACCGTCTGTTTAAAACAGTCGTTGACGTAGAGTCAACGTCGGTTTTTTGTGACGATCGCTGATTTTCATTAAACCGTCGTTGATATTTTCACCGACGGCCTTGCGTTCGTTGATTCCAATATCAGCGAACAACGTTACAACAACTGTAGTTTAACGACTGCTAGCCGTCGTTGATTATTTAGCGACGGTTTTTCTTTAATCAACGTCGGCTTTTAGCCGTCGTTGATTACCAATTTTCTTGTAGTGTTACCACCATTCTCACAGGGGAAAACTGTAAGTACAACAGGAGTGTGATCAAAATCACCCTTACAATGAAAGTATACTTCTGCAGACCCATATTCATCTTGCCACGCTTGTTTTGTAACCATTCTATCTATCTTTTAGTATACTCTTGCCACCCCCTCTTGTTTATTATTCCATGTGAAGAAGCTACCTGAATTCTTTATGTCCACTACACCACATTCTAACATACATTCTCTCATGTCCACAATTTCAGCCCCTCTCAGCATTGAGCCTATTCTCTCATCAGTATGCATCACACTATTAAAATCACCACATATCAACCAAGATTGCTGTATTTTCAATTTCCTCAAATCATCCCACAATTCAACCCTCCTACTCCTTTCATTGTATCCATAAACAAAGGTACAAAAGAAGCCAGTAACTCCACTCATAGGTTGTATAAAACAGTGCATGAGTTGACTTGTACCTTTTATAATATTCACTATAAAACTCCCTGGTTTCCAAGCTATAACTATCCTTCCATGTGCATCATAGCTTGAATTAGATGAGAAACACCAACTTGAGAACACTCTTTGGTAAAGTCCACCAAGGTTTGATGGCTTTACCCTTGTTTCCAAGAGGCCAACAATGCCAAAAGCAAATATGTGAATGAAGTCTTGCACATCTTTTTGCTTTTTAACACTATTTACCCCCCGGACATTCCAACATAGCAACCTATCCATTTTTGGATAGGGAAAGTCCCCTTCCCCTGTGCATTATCTCCTTTAGTTGCAGCCAAATCACCTGATGTCTCAGCAGCTTCTAGTTGCAAGGATTGAAAGGAGTTCTCTGTTGTTGTAGCCTTTGTACCACTAACTCGCACTCTTATAGGCCTCAGTGCCCTCTGAAATTCATCCGGATCTACCTCAGGAGTTGGAGCTTTCACCCCCTCACCTTCACTAGTGCGTGCAGCTGCTGCTGGTTCTTTCTGAGATACCCCTGCTGATGATGATACTACCTGCTGAATGAGTGGTTGATTAACAGTCTGAACAACCTGCTTAGGTCTCTAGACTTGTTTCACCATTTTCACTCTACACACATTTGTTTCATGCCCCATATTACCACATTTTGTGCATTTTAGTGGTTTCCATTCATACTCCACTTCTACTCTTGTTTTGTCTCCATACTCATTCAAAAAGTAAAGATGATCAGGAAAGTGTTGTTCCATTTTCATCTCTACTAGAATGCGTGCAAACTGCAACTTATCCCTAGTCCTTGTAGCCTCATCTCTCTTGATAGGGTCACCTACCTTAGATGCTATCTTATGCAGGGATTGTTCACCCCAATACTTCAATGGCAACCTCAAATGCACCCAAACTGGAATAATTTTCACATCCTCCTTAGCAAAATCTACCTCTAATGACCATAGTTTCATGATCAGGGGCTTCTTATCAAAGAAGTTATGTCCCTGTAACACTTTATCACGTGAATCCATGGCCTGAAATCGCACCAGAAACACTCCTCGTTTCACCATTGCTACTTTATCCACTTTAAACAACCTCCAAATTCTCCTGAAATACCCTTTTGTGACTTGTACAGGAGGATTAGCTCCAAGTACATAGCAAATAATGGAAGAATTCCATAAATCAATCTCATCCCGCACATCTTCCATGTCTATCTTCACTAATTCTATATCCTCCTCACCATTTTCCATCTCATCATGGCTAAATTTCACAGGTTCATAATCATAGTCCAAGTGTTCGACAATATGCTCAACTGAGTGTTCAACATTCAAAGGTTGAAGGATCGGAATAGGATTCTTACCTCCATTAATAACGTCACCTTGCAATGATTCCTTCGCTGCACTTCTATGAATGGATTGCAGCTATTCATTGAACGTATGCCTCACTTTAGATTGTTGTTTCAACTGTTGTATTGAAGATGTTGGTGTATGAACCTCTCCAATACCCAATCCAAAATCCAATGCCTCTATACCTAATATATCATCCATTGATTTCGTCTTCAAAGCTTGCAAATCCGACAATGGACCCTTAGCTTTCTCCTTTTGCTTACCAGAATTTCCACCTTGAGGTTTTCCCGCCGCCTTACTTGCCATGGCGACAATGCATGAACTGTTATCATGCACCGAGAGAAACTTGGGAGAAAATTAGAATTCTTGTTTTTATTGTAGGTCTAAGGGCATGAAGAAGTATAAAGGCATACAGTTGTTGATAAATTGAACACACAACTGAAGTCATCTTATCAAACAGTTAACAACTGAGTTGGCTGAGATCGTCCAACATATTGGGTGGTTGCTTCTTCCCAGATTAAGATGTTTGTGATGCCACCCGATTACTTGATTGGGGGTATAGTTGGACAGATGGGACTTGTACTGAAGAGCTAGAGTACGCTTGGCAACGAAAGTGTTTTTGCAAACAGTTTTCTTTCAACACCCTTTTTTTGTTGCCTAAGTTGTAAATTGGAGCTTTTTGTGTCATGCAGTGCATCACATGTAAACTTAGAATGTGTTATGAATCACCTATGAGCAGTTTTTTGTTACGAGGTTAAGACCTCTGTGTGTTAGTTTGATGTACTTGGAATGTTTGACATGATAGTGTAAACCTGTTAATGCGTCTGTCTTATGACTGTTATCTGTGATACTTCATATTGCACTATCTAATTAATGGTACTCTATTGTTCATTAATCGTTCAGATAATCTATCTAATTAATGGTACTCTATTGTTCATTAATCGCTCGGATCATGATAGTAATTATGTTCCCCCAATGTTTGAGGACAAAAAAGGATAGTAATTTTGTTTATAGGTCAGATTCACACATCGTTTGACTGAATGAAATAAAATGTGATGGCAAAGGAGACATATCAAATGAGGGGAAATTCTGATAAAAATGTGATGCAAAAGATGAAAACATAAGAAATTGTAGGCACAAAATGAATGATATTTTTGTATTAACATCAATTGTGTGAGGATACTATGTGCATACTATCACTATTTACCTATCTAGGAGCATACAACAGTATTTACTATCTATGAACATACATCGAATTACATCTAATGTCACTAATTCAATATTTACCTATCTATGAACATACATCGAACTACAACTAATATAACTAATGGCCTGTTCTCCCCAACTTATTTTCGCCCGTTTAGTTCGGTTTGCAATCGTCCGGTTCGGTTCATTTCAATTCGGTTGCAATCGGTTCGGCCGGTTCGGTTCTAATTTATTTCTCTGATAATAAAACAATGATAATAATAATTATTTTTAAAATTACGATTATTTTATCATTAATATTAATATTATTACTATTACTATTACTATTACTATTACTATTACTATTACTATTACTATTACTATTACTATTACTATTACTATTACTATTACTATTACTATTACTATTACCTATTACTATTACCTATTACTATTACCTATTACCTATTACCTATTACCTATTACCTATTACCTATTACTATTACCTATTACCTATTACCTATTACCTATTACTATTACTATTACTCTTACTATTACTATTATTATTATTATTATTTTAATATTGCTAATTATTATTTTGCTAATTCTTTTTTTCTATATGATTTTGCTAATTATATTGAAAATGATAATTCAAGCCTAATAAGTACACATTTCAATAATATTTGTCATTGTTCAAAGTACATACTTTTTAATAGATGACAACAATAATACTATTAATAATAACAACAATTATACTTGCCATTGTTGAAATGATCATATTTTTTAATGCACGTTTTGATAGTTGAACTACTAGGCAAAATAATAGTACTATCGAACATTTACTAGTTTTCATAATTGGTTAATTCTTCGTCTTCTTCTTGTCCATAAATTTGCTCCATCACCTCGCGATTATTCTGCATTGACTCCCATATTTCTTTAGTTATTTTCTACCGTACACTATCCATAGCTATTTTTCTGTTATCATCGTACGTATTATGATCAGCTCTTTGTTCCATGACTTCAATTTGGTGCGTGAAAAAGAATCCCAAGATCATGTAAACGAATAAAATTGTGTAGAGTAAAACAAGCAACGATAATTTTCAACTGATTAGCCTCGTCCATTTGCAGCATCGATTTTAAAACCTTCCACCTATTTTTGAGAACCGCAAAAACCCTCTCAATTACAGTACGACAAGAAGAATATCGGTAATTGAATTGCTCATACATTCCTTGCGGTGGAGTCTCTCTTATGAAGTCAGTTAAATGGTACCTCAACCCAGGTCCTAGATATGGACTCAAGTACCCGATCATAATGTTAGGATACGCTGAATCGACTACATAGTATTTTCCTGTACAACAATCATAATGTTAGTTTGTTAAAGTAATGTATTTTCCCATATCATTCATGGCAATATATGTTAGCTAGTACAGACGGTGGATGAGGGAATCCCATTCTAGCATCTCCTAAGCTTCGCCTCCATATGTTTGTATCATGTGCACTCCCTTCGTAGCCCACATTGATGTGAGTAACCAACATGTTGAGTGAACACACAGCCATCACATTCCATGTTTTGTCCTGGTGACGATCTCTAAATGCCCTGCCTACATCATCTGCAACAACTGATTGTATAAGGGTACCATCTATGGCACCAACAAAATCCTAAAAACAAAAGTATATCGTCATTACATTGAGACTAGAGATGACAATGGATAGGATCTGGACAGGGTTTTCTAGGATCCAGATCCAGATCTATTTTTTAGACAAGGATCCACATCCTACCCGGATCCATCGGGTAATAAGAATGAGGATCCAGATCCGTATGGATCCGAGACCTAAACGGATCCTACAGATCCGGGTCCTAAACGGATCCTTGCCTATTTTCTTCAAACTACCCTAATTTTCACAATAATTAAAGATTTTAAACAATAAAGTCATCTAATATCAACCAAAAATTACATTTAATTTCTGAAAAATAACATTGCAACTATTTACAACTATTCAGTTATCAAACTGTAGATTAATCAACTATTTCTGAAAAATTAACAATTATCAACCCAATTTTCGAACTCAATTATCTAGTAAATTCGCACAAAAATCGCACATTAATTAGAACAATAATTCGAAATTCAACCAAAAGTCCGTTTTTACATGTAATAACTAATATTATAATATTATGTTAATATAATATTATTAATAATAATATTATAGAAACGGGTAAATGGATCTGGATCCGGGTAATAATTTAGGACCGGGTCCAGATCCGTTTTTTCAAGGAGGATCCAGATCCTACCCGGATCCATAGGGTCCAAAATTTGAGGACCCAGATCCGTCAAAAAATGGATCCGGGTAGGGTCCATTACCCACTGCCATCTCTAATTGATACTATACATGTTGTAATAAGATTATGTTAATTAATAATAAATGTCATCGAATGTAGGATAAGTACCTTAAAGAAAGGCCAGTATTTGATGTTGCTTTGAATTTCAGGAGGTGTTTCATACAAACTTAGATATGGTCGAATTATTTGACTCGACAATGTTTCCAATGCTTGTAATACCTTTTTGAAATACTTCGAAATAGTTGATGTTGAGTGTTGAAATCTTTCAGCAGTATCACGAACTGAAGCAGGTTTGACCAGCATGTACAAACCTAACCCAAGTTTCTCTTCAATGCTTATATATCTACCATCTGCTAGGAGTTGTTGTGCTCTAAGGATATTAGCAAGACTTATAAATATTTCTCTACTTAGCTGAAGTTGTTCTTTACACAAGTTACGATGGCCTGTCAACATCCTATGTATGAAATGATGCCCCGGTTCTCCCCCCGAATGCAAAGGCATCCGTTCAACTTGGGTTATCAATCTCCTCAGCTCATGCAATGCTATACGCGTCAAACTTTGTTGCACCAAATCTTCATCCATTCTACATAGGCACATATACATTTAATGCAATTTGATTTAGACAAACATATAAAATACGATAATAACTAAAATTTTATAAAATATGATAATAACTAAAAGTTCCACAATAAGTTCCACATATAAAATCCTCATAAACATAAAATAACTAAAAGTTCTAACTTAAAAGCAATCCACCATAAAGTCACACAATTTTAACTAGATTATCCTTCACAACCATCTCAGTCATAAAACATATTATCATCATCCATAGGCATCTCTGGCCTATAGACATCATTTGAAAATGCACAATGCTTCCTCAAGAAATGAAGTATGCCGTTATCATTACGCAAAGAGACGAAAAGATTGATGGCACCCAGAGTACTGCGAAAGCTATCAAGAATATCCATAACAAATTCATCCCCATACTTTGCAGCAACCCCCATGGACTCCAAGATATCATAAACTTCATCAAATCTATTTATGGGTTTAGGAGATTGACTCACAGAGGATTTCCTCAGAATATCAAGACATGTATCAATATCATCAGCCCTTGTATTTTTCTTGGGCATGCTACTAGTCTCACCGCTTTTACGCTTTTTAGTATCAATAGCGATAGTGGGAGACTTGCTTTCATTCTTGTGGGTTTGAATATCATGAATATCATCAGGTGGAGCTTCTTCAGAGTCACCAGAACCTTCAACTTGAATAGTAAATACATCCTTTTCTTTGGCGGTAGATGCTGGTGTATAAAATCTATCGCCCGTTGCATAACCACTACGCAAAATTTTATCCCATTCAGCCTCATTCTGTAGTGGATTCTTAAGAAACACAGTTGCTACAGATTTGTAGCGCTGCAATAAGATAATGTTGCAAAGAAAATAAATAAGTTGAAGAAAACATTAAATGTAAATATTATACAAAAAAAGGAAGACCATGGATGAAAATAAATAAGATACTATTGAGTGTAACGATTAGTTAACAAGTACCTTAACAACATGACAACCATTTTCGCTTCATCTGATACCAGTCCACTTCACTACAAGAAAAGGCCAAATCAACGACTGCTTCACTGCGACGGTTCTAAAAACGGTCGTTATTATTACACTCAGCGACTGTTTTAATCCGTCGTTGACATCGACTGCTTTTTAAAGTGGACAGCGACGGATAAACAGTCGCTGTTATTTAGCAACCGTTTGAAACAGTCGTTGATATTATTATTTTAGATTTTAAATTTTTTTAGCTTAGGCGATGGTATTAAACGGTCGCTGATAAAAAAGGAGATAAAAATAAAGTTGGCCTCTTCATTCGATTTTATTTCAGAGACAAAACACAGAGCGAGGAGGGCGCGCGAATTGAGCGAGGAAGAAGCCATTGAAGGCCGAGGTCCGACCTCCACCTTCCTCCAACGACCGGCGACAGCCCATTATCAATCTCCTTGCCTAATTCAATATCTCTCTCCGTATTTAATATTTTTTTTTTGAATTTTTGGTACTCACCAAACCCTAATTCGTCTTTGTCAATGTAGGTGGCCAAACAACACTGGACGACTGTCGTTCGACTGTGCCGGAGCTCTGCCACTGTCTCCTTGCCGCCAGACTGCCCTGCCGCCTCTAGGTATAATTTTTGGCCCAACTTGTTTGATATTCGATCTTAGTCTGATTTTTTAGTAATGTAAGATGGCATTGGAAAATTTAGGTTGTGTAGTTTAAACTTTATGAATGTGATTGTTGAGTTTGTATGGTGAAGTGAGGGGAGTGGGTTGGAGTTAAATTGTGGGTCTGATTTTGTGAATAAGATTGTTAAACTGGAATGTTAAGTTTGCGCGGTTTTGGTGATTTGAGGCTTCCTTGCAGCTGTGAAATTGGTTCATAAGTAACTTTTGTATATAAAACTAGATGAAGGTTGTTAAGGTGAATGGAGAAGGTTACACTTTTCATCTATTTAGGCTCTTTACATTATATTTTCTTTGGTTCATTGTCGCGGTGTTTTGTTACAATTGTTTGTGTTATTTACTAATCTTGTCTTGCTGTACATTATTAGCTTTTTTACTTTGCTACAAATTGTTATTATCTTGGTGATTTTCAATGATTTGGTGCTGCCTTTAATTATTGGTTTTTACAGCCGGTTTCATATGCGCAACTCGCAAGGAGTATACATGAACTAGCAGCAGCTACTTCTGATCAAGTATGTTTGTTTTCTTTATCTTCTTTATTTGTGGGACTCAAGATAACTTGTGAATTTTGCTATTGCCCTCGTTTGTAAATTCTGCTGATTTAGTTAAATGTTCTTACCGAACAAACATCTGCATTACATTGATTCCCTTTATTACCCGTGTCATTCAGTTTTTGTCTTGCAGTGGTTCTGTTCTGTGCCTGTGTAGCTCTGTCTTTGCTCAGCATGGACTTAGTTCTAATGGGGCATAATGAAATTGAGTGCTCCATTAATTTTTTGTATAGGTTCAGAAAAGCTTATAAACCTTTGTCAGGAACCAAATATTTGTTGTTTTTTTTAGGTAATCATGTCTAATCCTAATGGGCGCGGAGGTCGAGATGGCTTAGGTGGAAGCCAAGGTCGTGGGAATTTGATTCCCAGGGAGCTTTTTCAGTCACCAGAACTACAATAACGCCAGATCCCTATCTCAGAGACACAAGGAGAAGATTCACAGGCACATGACTTTGGCAACCACGTACCGGAGACTCCAAACAGTCATATGGAGGAAGGTGAAGGGTCGAACCGTGCACCAAAAAAGGTTTTAAGCCCTACTAGATTGTAGTAAGTTTGTAAGCTAATATATGCTTCATGATATTTGTATCAAATGATATTCACAATTCACGTGTTTGTTTGGTTTTCAATTCAGGTTTGATAATAACAAGGTTAGTGGTTCCATCACTTACATTTTACAGGGCCATTTTCGAAAACCTTGGTTCAATTACAGTGAGGTAGACGAGGCCACAAGGACGCATTGGTGGAACTCATTTACAGTATGTATGAATCGAATTATGAAGAATGAAATTAATTATAGGAAAAATTGATAGGAACAGTCCCAACTATGGACGTTTCGCCATTTTAAGTCCCAACTAAGGATTATTTCTGAGCGGTCCCAACTATACATCATTTTTACTGAAATTGGTCCCGTGTGATCGATCACCGTTAAACGAGTAATTTTTTTTTATTTCTTAAATCGGTTTCTTCTTCCTTTTTCTCTCTCCTATGTCCTCCCTCCCATGCTATCCCTCCCCTTGCCACCCCCCTCCCCACCCCCTCCCCTCCCACCCACATCCCCCGCCACCCCTCCTCCCACCCACCTCCCCGGCTAATATAACCTAGCCGTCGACACCCCTACCCACCCGAAAAAGCCGGGCCACCATCAACCCCGCCCAAACCATCCCCTCGAAACACCAAAAAAAACTCACCAATACCACCGTCCTATCGCCTGAATCAATCGGAGTCCACCGACAAACAACACCTCCCTGCTCTACCTCACACCTTGCATCGTGCACCTTCTCTACTCATCTTCGCATCTTATATCTCGCCACCTGCAAATCATCTCAAATCTCCTCCCAATTCAAACAAAAACCCGAAATTGGAGAGTTTCCTTTTTTTTTCCTCAATCAAGATTCACCAATCGAAGACAAATTAAAACCAAGATAAATATACAAAATTTATAAACTACCTGCAAACTGAATTTTCTCAAACACGAAAATTCAGTACCAATACATGACCCTTCTCCCCCAACAAAGTTTACAAATGAACTCAACAAATTAAACCTGAAAACTTTCCAAAAATTGGGAGAATTGCAACTTAGAAAAAAAGAAGAAGAAGATGAATCCTGTAGATCAATGAATATCTCTCCTCTGCATGTTAGAGAGAGTTTGAAAGTTTCTGATTAGGTGACAAAAAAGTCCTAAGTTAAGCTTTATTGAACTAAAAAAAAGAGTGAAGAGTTACATATTGATTTTCTCTAACCTGCACCATCAAATGCTAACAATGGCATGCGATGAGGTTTCAAAACTCCAGGCACAAAAATCTCGACAAATCACCCTCACAATTTCGTATTTCCATCATCAACTTACTTTTCTAAATTTCAGGAACAGAAATTCAAGGAATTTTCGCCGAGATTCCAGAAATTTGAAGGTTGGGGATCGGAGGGTGGCACGTTTGGGGTTGGGGGGTGTCGACGGGACGACAGGTATGGGTGGAGATGGGGGTGGTAGTTGGGATGAGAGGGGTGGATGCCCACTAGAGGAGAGAGAAAATGAAAGTTGGGGAAAAAAATAAAAGGAAATTCGTTTTACCTGTTGCGGCAGGTTATTAACCTGCTGGGACCAAATTTGGCAAAAATGATATATAGTTGGGACCACTCAGAAATAATCTTTAGTTGGGACTGAAAATGGTGGAACGCCCATAGTTGGGACTGATCCCATCAATTTTTCCTTAATTATATTAGTTTATTAATAACTTGGTTTAATGTTTGATTAAAGGGTCTTTACGAATGGGCTCCTGAGTTAGATGGCCGAGTGAGGAGGGCTTATAAGAAGAAAGCTGCATATTGTCTAAGAGACTTGCGGTACTGGGCGCTTAAGAAAGCCAAAGAAAGGCCAAAATGGTTAGGGGAGACCATCTACGAAGCCATGAAGAAGAGAAGTCAAGACCCCAAGTTTCTGGAAAAATCTGAAAAGGCGAAGAAGAACCGAAGAGGTGGTTCCCTGTCTAATCCAATTGAGCCGTCACACTTTCAGGGTTCTATTTCGGCGGCACAACATGCTAGAAAGATGGTAAAAATGTTCCAAATCTACTACTTAGTTTAAATTACATGACATTTTAAAAATTAAAGCGTTTATTCAACAATGTGTACATGCAAAGAGTAGAGGAGGAGTACTCCCTACCGCTCCCGAGTTTTTCTTGAAGACTCCTTTTAAGACTGTTCCTGGAAAAGGAGAAATTCCAGCAAACAAGAAAGCAAAGCAAATCTCGGTACATACTTCTTAACATATATTTAAGTTAGTTTTGATTGAAAATACAAAATATAGGCATGTTAGAACCAAATATAGGCCATTTTAGCTCATTTTAGGCCATTTTACTTGAAAATGAATGAATATGAGTAGTTTGAAGTTAGTTTAAGTTATAAACATCTCAAACATCATATATATAGTTTGTGTCATGTGTTTATTAGTAGTTTTGATTGAAAATACTACAAAATATAGGCATGTTAGAACCAAATATAGGCCATTTTATCCCATTTTAAGCCATTTTACTTGAAAATGAATGAATATGAGTAGTTTGAAGTTAGTTTAAGTTATAAACACACCTCAAATATCATATATATAGTTAGTTTCATGTATTAAATTGTAGTTTTGATTGAAAATACAAAATATAGGCATGTTAGAACCAAATATTGGCAATTTTTGGCCATTTTTGGCCATTTTACTTGAAAATGAATGAATATGAGTAGTTTGAAGTTAGTTCAAGTTATAAACATCTCAAACATCATATATATAGTTAGTTTCATGTATTTAATAGTAGTTTTGATTGAAAATACAAAATATAGGCATGTTAGAACCAAATATAGGTCATTTTAGCTCATTTTAAGCCATTTTACTTGAAAATGAATGAATATGAGTAGTTTAAAGTTAGTTTAAGTTATAAACACCTCAAACATCACATATATATAGTTTGTGTCATGTGTTTATTAGTAGTTTTGATTGAAAATACAAAATATAGGCATGTTAGAACCAAATATAGGCCATTTTTGGCCATTTTACTTGAAAATGAATGAATATGAGTAGTTTGAAGTTAGTTTAAGTTATAAACACCTCAAACATCATATATATAGTTAGTTTCATGTATTTAATAGTAGTTTTGATTGAAAATACAAAATATAGGCACAGTAGAACCAAATATAAGCCATTTTTGGCCATTTTAGGCCATTTTACTTGAAAATGAATGAATATGAGTAGTTTGAAGTTAGTTTAAGTCATAAACACCTCAAACATCATATATATAGTTAGTTTCAAGTATTTATTAGTAGTTTTGATTGAAAATACAAAATATAGGCATGTTAGGCCATTTTACATGAAAATGAATGAATAGGAGTATATTTAAGTTATAAACACTACAAGCAACGCAAATATAGTTTGTTTGGTGTGTCACATAGTAGTTTTTACTTGAAAATGCATGAATATGAGTACATTTAACCAAATGCAGGAGACATACAACAAGAAGTTGGATGATTGTACCACTCAGGGGTCACAATCGAACCCTGATCTGTTATATTGGGAGACAGTTGGTGGGAGGAACAGAGAAAAAGTGCAGGGGTTGGGTCAGGGAGATCATTTGTACTACAACTCTTCATCTGGGCGAGAAGATGGCTCTTCAAACCCATATGAGCCGTCCATTTTTTCTCAGCTTGAGGCGCAGGTGGAGGCAAAGGTCGCTGCACGGATGGAAGAGGTGGAGGCAAAGATCGCATGACGGATGGAAGAGTCAAATCGGGCCCTCCTGCAGGAAATGATGAGGAGCATGTCTAGTTTCGGCCACATGTTCTGAGGTTGCAACACAAACCCCCCTCCACAATGCAGACCAGAAGATGACCCAAGGTTTGGTGGTGGCAGTAGCGCTACTCAGACACCCGTGACATTGTAGTTTGGTTGGTTTTGGCAACTAGGTAACTAACTTTAGACTTATAGTTTCTATATAGTTAGTCTAACTATATGCATTTAGTGTCTATATTTATCGGCATCTAGCTTTGTTTCTAGATGTGTCGGTATATTTTTTTGGAACCCGACTTCTACTTTATTTCCCGACACCGGGATCTATTTTGTGTACATATATTTAATCTAGGTAGTTTGTCTAACTATATACATTTAGTGTCTATATTTATCGGCATCTAGCTTATTAGTTTCTAGATTAATTTGTCGATATATATTTTTGTAGAACCCGACTTCTAATTTATTTCCCGACACCGGGATCTATTTTGTGTACATAATTTTAATCTATTTCATGTAATTATATAAGTATCAACGCATTTTGTAATATATATTAAAATTGCATATTTTTTTAGTTGAAAATATTAAATGCGATGGAGGAACAGGTTTAGTGTAGTATAACTAGGTGCAGGTACAGGTTTAATAATAATTTGGTACATTACTATCTAATTAATGTAATTTAAAAAAACAACGACGGCTAAACAATCATTGTGTGAGAAAGTAAAGTTGTCATGGAGGCAATAGGCAACGACTGCTTTTAAATACTCGCGACTGATTTATACCGTCGTTGAATGAACGACTGTTTTAAACCGTCGTTGAAATAGCATCTGTTATAAACCGTCGTTGTTTCAGCGACAGCTCTAAACAGTAGGTGGCATATTCTCAACGTTGGTAATGAAAACAGTCGCTGATAAAGTAGAAAATCGTCGTTGATTTTGGTACCGACCGCCAGACGGTCGTTGATGCCTAAATCAGCGACCAGCAATGCAACGACTGTAGGTCAACAACTGTTGGCCGTCGTTGATTCATTTAGCGACGGTTTTCGAGTGTGATAGCGATGGTTATATGCCGTCGTTGATATCGTCTTTTCTTGTAGTGCTTCTTTAGTTCATTCCAAGCCCTGTGTCTATCTTTCATATTGGTGAACCAATTCTTAACAGAAGTTGATGTATAATACTTTCCTGTTCGGGTGTTTATTGTTGTAGCAACACGTTCCCAATCAGTTTTCCCACCCGTGGGGGAGATATATTCGGGCAGGATTCCAAGAAGTATGGTAACAACATCCAAAGTGAAAGACGCCATTTCCTCACTCATTGCAGACTAGATATTTCTAAAGCAGGACTGATTGAGCATCCAACAAGTGAAAAAAGCAATTAAAAAATAAACTAGCTAGAAAATAACTCACCTTTACTAAACATTTAAACCTTGAATAAGGGCTATTGAATAAACTCATAAACAAACCTAATTATGATACTAACTCAAATCGTCATACTACATAAAATAACATGTCCACTACAAATAAAAATTACTACTCTATAAACAATAAAATAAAAACTATTCTTTCATAAAAATAAAGATCATATAATCATAGGTGTTATAAGTACTACCACATTATAACACACAATTTTTATTCCCTAATCATGATTCTAAGTCGCATCATGCTCCAGAATAGATAACTAAGCATATTAAGCGTGAATTCCACACAACTATGCACTAAAATTTTCCTTCTACGAATCGGGCATCTAAAACACATATTGAGTAATAATTAATACTCAATTCACATTAAATTACTACTTAGATACCTACAAATTAGATTTAAAAGTAATAACATAATCTGATTTTTATCCTCTTTGAGTACTAAAACCCATTCAATAATTATTCCAAACTTTAATACTTATACCTTTATAAAAAGGGTTTTTTATCAGAAAGGACCTAATAAAATACAAGTTTTAATTTATAGGGAAGGACCTAATAAATTTTTTTTGTCTAAAAGGACCTATTAAAATACTTCCGATTGTTAATAGGAACCAGTTTATGAATTTCAGGCCAAAAAACTCGAAATTTTTTTCAAAAATCGAAGGAAAATGTATGCGAAATCATCTTCAAGCAATAAAATTCCTGTCAAATGTAGTTGTGGTGTCCCAATTGCAAAAAGTCAACGCCGGAATATGGTAATTTTGGCCTGAAATTCATAAACTGGTTCCTGTTAACAATCGAAAGTATTTTAATAGGTCTTTTTAGACAAAAAATTTTTTATTAGGTCCTTCCCTACAAAAGTTGTATTTTATTAGGTCCTTTTTGACAAAAATCACTTATAAAAAACCCTTTTAATACCTGTTTTTACAAAGCGTGGGTTATGCACTAGGGTGCACAATGCTCATTGTGCACCCTAAAAGAACATACCATTTATATAAAAGAACACGAGTGTTTTTCAACAACTTTTCTATTTTAAAAATAGAACGCACGACTTAAAATTAAAGAACATGTAAATCTATATTTATAAAAGAACATAGGTTATAATGAAAAGAACATATAGTAAATGAACATCTACGCTTAAGGTAAAAGAACATGTACCTTTTAAATTTAAATTTGAAAAAGGAATCTTTAGTTGCAAAATTTAAGGAAACAAATAACAACAATTTTTTTTAAATTATACTTTAAAAATGATAAAAGAACGTAGTTTAGAAGAGGGTGCACCATGCTCTACGTGCACTTGGGTGCATGTACTTATTTGCGCCTGTTTTTATACTAGTATAATAAAAATAAATCTGAAATTGATTAACAAAACTCAAAACATCATTTTTTTTCTTTAATAACATGCACAAAACAACAGCACTGTTGTTTCTCGCCGCCAAACATACAGAAGGTTTCAGAATTTGGTGATGTGTGATAATGAGTTATGATGTTGTTAAAACTTTAAAAGGTAATCTCTGACCCACTTTCGATAACCAGACTTGAAGTTAATCAGTGAACAAGCTGAGACAATCTAAACAACCTAAACTCAACCTGATTTCGACATGTTTATCTTCTTTTCATGTATTTTGAGCATAATCCGAAATCAAAACCGAACCCGACACATTGACCCGGATTGCCACAAGTCTTTCCAGTTGACCGGCATTGCACCCTCCTTTTGACCATATCATAAACACTGATTCTTTTATTCCCATAACAATGAAAAAATGAAATTCTTGAAGAAAAAAAAAAGAAAGGGAAGAGAACGAGTAATCAAGGCCATAGTAGATTTTGAATTGGGCAATGGCCAGCAAGCATTTTTGATGTAGCCATAAAGAAAGAAGCAGGGGTGAAGTGTCATAGTCAATACTTCAACAACGACTATTATGAGAAATACAGAAGAATATAGACAGTAACGTGCACAAGAATAAACTAATCACAACTTCATAAGATAAGCCGTCGTTAATATCATAAGTTTGTACATGCAGAAACTCAACTCTATCCTTTGAATACTACCTCAACTCTATCCTTTGGATACTTTATCTAGTAGCAATTATTAAACAAAACTGGTATAGCAGCTCTATAGCCGTATACTTCCAACTTCCAAGCCTCATGTTACAAAAAACAACGAAACATTCACATTCGACAATTCCAATGAATAATGATTTCAGTATAGCAAGAAAAAGCAATCAGAATTAATGGGACTTGATCACTTAGTTAAAGATTTGGTAATGAAGATGGTTTGCTACAGGTGGATTTACGGTGAAGAAGATGATGCAACAATTTTTTCTAATTTTTTTTTTCTTTGATTAATTGATGACAAAACAACACAACAACTAAATTCAACGAATAACTAAGTGAATAATACCTGCACTTGGATGAGATAAATAATCGAATTGAAGAAGGTGAAAAACAAATAAGGTGCCGCAATTTCTAGAGGAAGAGGAAAACCAATTCCTCTAGGTTTTTTTTTTCTTTAAACGTTACAATAGTAGGAGAGAGGAGTAAGATAGTTTCGTCAAACCCTAACTAGAAAGGCATAGCTAAGTTCTACTAAGTAATATTTTATCATTATTATTACTAGTTAATATTTTATCGTTATTATTAGATATTTATTATTATTATTTAATAATTTATTATTATTATTTAATAACTTATTATTATTTTATTTAATAACTTATTATTATTAATAACTTATTATTATGATTTTATTTAATTAAATAAAATTTTATTATTATAATTATTATTGAATATTAACATATTATATTATGAAAAACTATTATTATCATCAATTATGTTTATTATATTATATTATATTATATTATATTATATTATATTATATTATATTATATTATATTATATTATATTATATTATGTTATTTAATTATTAATTTATATTTATTAATTAATGACAGCTAAACTATTATCATTACTATTAGTTATAATATCATTCAGTTCTGTTCAGTTCAGTTGCAATCCGTTCAGTTGTTTCATGCTGAAGAGAACATGCCATCATTGGCAACGGTTGACTATCAAAACCATTTTAAACCTAGCCTCATTGGCAACGATTGACTATCAAAACCAACTTCATTCATTTTTCCGCAAGTCTGGCAATTGACCCCACTTTTTAATCAGGATATTATGACGATCTAAGAGGCTATTACATCAACCAACATCCAATCCTCAACTCTTTCTAGACGGGATCTGAAGAACTGCTCAATTTCTACAAATCTAGCAGCTTCTAACACATGCAGGGCTAGAATCATGAATCCTCTATGAATCTTGCTTTCTTTGTTTTCCCTGTCTTCTTTACTTTGCTTGTTTCAGCTTCTGGTTTAAGTATACTAGTATTTTGCACGCGATGCGTGCGCGAACTTCGCAATGATATTGTACATGTTTCTTTTGTTTTCAAAAATATGGAAGTTACTTTCACTAAAAAAAATCTGGTAGTTTTTTTAGGGGAAAAATTTGACAGTTATTAGAGTTTTTTTTTAAAAAAAGTTAGACTTTTTTGCCCTCATTAGTTATCTTAGTAGAATAAAAACATAAAGGGTATTTTAGGAAATTCAAGTGGACACCAAAGTCCTCAAGAGTTCCCATATATAATAGAGATGAAGCAATTGTAGAACTGCTTGTTCCACACTTATTGGACCAACAGGCCCGGTCCTGACCTTTTTGGGGCCCTAGGCAAAATAAGAGATTGGGGCTCCTTAAAAATGCAATTTATAATAGAACAAATTAAAAACATATGATGGTAGTTCTATTAAAATAAACCCGTTGTTTAAGCGAATGCAATTTTACAAATAAATTTACCAAAAAAAATAAATTTACCAAAAAAAATTGTTCAAGCAACTCATATACCATCACTTAATACATGATATTAAAAAAATCATCAAAAACGGGTTATGCGAGCATTCTGAGATGCAAAATCATTAATGATAACATCAACTTCAATGTTTTCCAAAAGCTCCTTCTCGATTGATAAAACTGCAAGACCATTCAACCGTTCTTGTGACATGGATGACCTCAAGTAGGTTTTGATCAACTTTAACTTTGAAAAACTTCTTTCAGCCGATGCCACAGTCACCGGAATTGTCAAAAAGATTCTATAAGCGATTGAAGTATTTGGATAGCCATATGCAGATTTAACAAACTCAAGAATTTCAGTGGCTGACATTAATTTATTTGGCAAAGTAGATTGTAACACTTTCAATTCTGAGTAAAAACCATTTAAATCAACATCAAATGAATCACCATGAGAAAAAGCAGAGTGAAAAGTACCACAACATTCTCTCAATTCCTTTTCATCCAATGACCTCAACTTGTTTGAATCAAACAAAAATCCAAAATACTTTCAAAAGTTTTTAGTTGATCAAATCTGCTTTCCAAAGAAGTAATTGTCAAATCAACAACAACCAAAAAATACTCAAGTCTAAATAGTTCTTCAGGAGACTAGTTTTGTTCATCCCCTTGACTATTTTCATCAAAATGTTTTTTTTCTAATAACACGACGCTTTGTCGGAAGCGTAGGTTCTACATCCATATCAAGTGCAATACTTTTAGCAATATTCATACTAGAAGTGAAACCTTCATCTCTAAACTTTTCAAAATATGACAACGTACCTTCAACTTGGTCTATGGTGGTGTCGATACACATCGACTTAGATTGTAATTTCCTGCTTACTTTATTTATAACAAATAGAATTTCATACCATATAACCATACCAAGCAAAAACTCAAAACTCCCAAGTGCATTATATAAAGACTTTGCTTCACTCTTTGATTTTGCATCATTACCACAAGAATCATATAAAATTGACAAAGCCAATCTTAATTGGGGAGCTTGAAATCTAATAACTTTAACACTTTCGATTCGACTTTCCTAACGAGTATTAGATAAACATTTCAAAGTAAGATCGGAAACATTATCAAGCAAAATTTTCCATCTTTTTGTAGAACCAGAAAACAATTTATATAAGCGTTGAACAATTCCAAAAAATGAAATAGCTCTAGTGCAAGAATGTGCCATGTCGCTAAGAGCAAGATTCAAACTATGACAAGCACAAGGCATATATAATGCTCTCGGGTTTATTTCACGTAAACGTTTTTGTACACCATGGTGCTTTCCTTTCATATTGGAGCCATTATCATAACCTTGACCCCTTATATCATCAAAATTAAGATCAAGAGACTTTAAAACATTTTGTAATTCAATAAAAAGTCTCAATCCCGATGTGTCATTCACCTCCAAGAACTCTAAAAAGTACTCCTCAATTTTTATATTTTTTGTTGCCATATTCACACATCGTATTATCAAAGTCATTTGTTCATGATCAACAATATCAGGAGTACAATCAAGAATTATGGAAAAATATTTTGCTTCTTTTATAGTCTGGATTATAGAACTTTTCACACTTTGGGCCAAAAGGGAGATCAATTCATTTTGAATTTTATGCCCAATATAATGATAATGAATTTCACGATTTTGAATGCGTCTAACATGATCTTGCATTATCACATCAAATTATGCAATTATTTCAATCAATCCTAAGAAATTACCATTACTATCTTGATATAGTTTTTCATTGGATCCTCTAAAAGCCAAATTATGAGTAGCAAGACATTTCACAGCCGAAAATATTCTAAGTAAAACTTGCCTCCGTCGATCTTTCTCTTTCATAATGGCTTCTTGCAAGTTCTTATCAATTGTTTCATTCTTACCTAGCCTTACTCTCATGTCATTCCAAGTAAACATATTATTCATATGCTCGGTGCTATTTTCATGTTGTTTGAGCCTCTCACTAATATGCTTCCAATCACATAAACCCTCATTTGCTAACAAACTTTTGTTAGTAATAGACTTAAACAACTTGCAACAAAAACAAAATACTTTGTCAACATGTTTAGTATAAACCAACCATTTCCTATCACTAATGTCACCATTATTCAACTTCCTAGAAAAATAAGCATATGAAAAATGCCTATTATTATCATCAAGAGGAAAGTCAAGATTTAATTCTCTTATAGGCCCCTTTTCAACTATAATGACGCAGTCGGAAAACTAAAAGAAAAGCAAGCGCTAATCTCGGTCAAGAACAGACAGATTTACAAGCGATAAATCTGTAGAAATCCGGAATCCACCAGAAAAAAGAGTAAAACTCTGAAATATTATTAAAAGTCAAAAGCTGCCTCCAAATAATGACCTAATATTGTTTAAATACTCAAAACAAAACCCTAATACGAAAATAAGGAAATAACAAAATCCGGAAATAATAAAAATGCTGTTTTCGGGCCCTAAACGAACTCGGATGGCTTAAAAAGCCTGTACATCATGGCAAAGCGATGAGTTTGACTCGTTGGCCCGTTAAAGCTCCCGAGAAAGGTATCACAATAAGCAATCGGCCTCCGGAGGCCTGATTAGTAGAAATCATTTCAGGACTTTTGTCGAACTTCTTCGTCGAACTTGTTCGCTAACCGTCCTACGTCATATAATGTCTCTTATTTTGTTATCAAGATTAGTCCAATTCCTAGGATCATAAATATCCACAACAGAAATTCCTTGTTCTTCATGAATGCCATTATTAGTAGGAATTATTTGCTTTGGCTCTACATCAATGTCAATATCAACAAAAACATTAGATATATTTGGCACATCACTTGGCAAATTAGGCTCATTTTGAACATCATTAGGCTCATTTGGGCCATTATTTTCATTATTGTCATTGACTTCTTCATTCAAATTTTCATTTGGGTGGTCTCAATTCCCATGAACTACATTTCTAACAATAAATCTGTCAATAGCATCTTGCTGTGATTTTAGTAACTCTTCAGCAAGTTTTCTCTTTTTCCTTTTTTCCCTTCCAGATAAATGGTTTTTAGGCAACATAGTTGCACATAAGAAAATAAATCAAATTCTCAAATCATATTACAAGAAAATTAGAGAATGAAATGATAACACCTTGACCAATGTGTAAGAAATCCGGCAGGCAGAGGCACTAAGGCAGCAGTGAACCACGACCACCGTCGGAACACCGGAACGGGACCGGACCACCGTCATGAGGCAGAGAAACCGGAACGGGACTCGACAGTTCTTGACTTTCTGTACGCAATCCGGCAATCTTCAGTCGACAGTCAGCCAAAATTCCCTAAAACAATTCTTAATTTCGAAATTTCTTAACAATTTCAATTGATTGAGAGTAAAATTTATGAGTAATGCATTATACAAATGCAATTTTCCCCTATTTAAATTGTAGAAAAAAATTCCCGTTGCTATAAGTAAGAGGAGGTTAACAACTATATTTTGGGAATTATGGAAATTTTCCATGATTTTAATGGTGGTTAGAGAAAATTATGGAGATTAAAAGAGGATTAAATTTGGGTCTTGGAAGGAGAGAGAGAGAAAATTATTGCCAGCGAAAATAACTGAAGAGTGAAGAAGATGAAGCGTTTGGGTTTGAGTGTTTGACAGCACTTTCTCTTTCTTCCGTAGTTAGTTTACGCCCCTTTCCAAAATTATTGCCAGCGAAATTTTTTTTTTTTTTACCACTGGGCCCCTTGTAGGCATGGGCCCTGGGCCATTGCCCCTCCAAACAAGGCTCAGGGTCGGGCCTGTGGACCAACCCTCAAACTCTTGGACCAATTGAAGTTAACTGGTACTGTATACCAATCATCCTCCCCAATCTCCGGGTCACCTCAACCCCTACATACAGCCCCATTTATGAGATTTTGGAGGCCTAAGACGAACCTACATATTAGGGCCCCTATTAGGTCAAAGTTTTTTAAAAAATAAACAGTTGTTTGGTCTAACTTTTTTGAAGTTTCGATTTTCGGTCCGGACCACGAATAAATTTTCTTTTTTGGCTTTTACAAACTTCTCTATAAAATTGGAAAATTTGACAACAACGGTCTCAACTCTAGGCGTCCTGCCATAAAAGATCTCAACTATGGGTTATTCCACAGCATACCAAATTTTGTTGCATATTTGACAAGTGTGGTCCTAGCAGGTCATTAACCTGCTACATTGGGTAAATTAGGTCACGTGCCACATTTAATTGGCTCACATGACTCAACCTTTGAAACACCCCTCCCCCTCTTTGTTTTCTTCTCTATACTACTAACTCAGTCCCTATCAACAAGTTAACACCTTAGTCATAAATTAATTAAAGCAAGAAAGCCACGCATATTTCACAACATCAAGCGATTGCACGGAGCATTAGCATAATACATACTCACTGATTCTCAATAACATATGGGAGATGAAAAAAACCACTCAACTTCATATTTACACATTTTTCACGTCAACATATACGTACAAAGGCAGTCAACAAATTAAACCAAATGAAACAAACAAACTAGTTACGAATTATAACTAAGGAATAAGCATTTTAATACGTACCTTTAAGAACACTTTTTTCAGTGTCCCTTCTTGGCTCCTCTTTGCGGCTTGGTCTGATGGAGTAAAGAGATGAGACGACGAAGGGTTGCCGTACTAAAGGACGAATTAGAGGAGGAGGCATAGCGGAGGAGGAGAAGATGGATGAACTACGCCTAAACAACAAGCGTGCAGCAGAAAAAGAGCAAGAAGCTCCATGACGTCGTGGAATAGAGAAAATGAGACCACGCAACATGATCAAGGCCGAACTGTAGCATATATATTGACATTAATCATAAATCAAAATCATCATAATAGTAATAGTAATAACAATAACAATAACAATAACAACAACAGTGCTACATATTTACAAACTATTAACTTGCAATATATGATCTTCGTAATTGTTTCCCTCATTTGTTAACTTGCAAATAATACCATCATTTGTTACCCTCTAAAAAATGACAATTATGCATCCTATAAAAAATGACTATTTTGCATCCTATAAAAAAAATTGACTTATTATATAAAAATATTTCCAAAACTAACTAAATTATAGCAAATGGCCAAACAAACGCATTTCATTTATTTAAACTATATTTTCATAAAGAACCAACGTATATCTACATGTATATATTTAACTGCATGGAGTGTTGGATTATAGTCTTCAATATGTAGTTGGAGAGTTTGTGTGTGGGTGTTTGTCCCACATGGAAGGAATAGAGTATTGTTGTTGTCTTTATATTAACCCATGTGATAGTTATATTAAATTGGATGATGGTCTAACTACTTGGGCCAAGGTGAGCATTGGGCTTGGATGTGCTTGTATTTGGGTTATTAATATACTTGTATATTTCTAATCAAAGACTAGCACTTAGCACTTGGCACGTGCACGACGCGCCAGTTAATTAAAGACTTAACATTTTGATTAGTATTTATTTTCTGCCGAAATATTTTTTTAATTATTAATTAATTATTTTTCGGATATTGGGATAATATTTTCTTTGACAGTTTTCTATAAGCGCCATCCGATATTATCCCAATATATACCTTTTGGCAGAACATTATTTACTATCAGTTTCTCATTTTCTCTTCTTCTTCTTCACAGAACGTTTTCTCTCTAAACTCTCTCAACCATGTTCATGGAGGATGGATTAATTGCTTGTAAATTCATTCTTAGATTAGGAAATCCTGGGGGTAAATTAGCAAAAATCCCATCAGCGTAATAGTGGGGCTAATATTATCCTAAGGACAGAGACATACTCGTCCTAGTCTAGTTTCTGTAATTTCATTTTGTTTTTCAATTACTTTGTTTCTAACAATCTTAGGATAATATTATATGGAAAACACCATGAAGATGTTCGGTAATGATACTGTGAAACTAGATCGCTTTGATGGAACCAATTTCCTGCGTTGGAAGGAGAAGATGTCGTTCTTACTCACTGCTCTGAAGATTTTTTATGTTCTGGATCCAAAGTTGGGTACTTTACCAGAACCATCAGACAAAGACACTGAAGGAATGGTTGCAGAACGCAAGAAACGCGCTGAGGATGAGATGCTGTGCAGAGGATACATTCTGAATTCTCTCTCTAATCGCCTGTATGATCTCTACACTCCAATTCCGTCTGCACAAGAAATGTGGAAATCACTGGAGTTCAAGTATGATGCAGAAAAGCAAGGGGCAGATAAGTTTGTTACTTTTAAGTTCTTTGAATTTTCTATGGTTGATGGCACTTCTATACTAGATCAAGTGCATGAATTCCTTATTTTAATCTCCAAATTTAAGGACTTGAACATAACTGTTCCCGGAAAAATTAATTGTGGGGGGGAATTATTGCCAAACTACCACCATCCTGGAATGATTACAGGAAAAAGTTACTGCATACCTCTGAGGAATTCACTCTAGAACAAATTCAGAAACACCTACGAATTGAAGAAGAAACACGTAGTAGGGAAAAGGAATTGAACATTGCTTCAAGTTCTAAAGTGCATTATGTTAGTCAGAAAAATCAGAAGGGTAAAAGAAAGGCAAATAATAACTCTAATACTTCTAACCCGAATAAAAAGGGTAAGAAGGATTTTACTGAAATTGTATGTTATAATTTTGGCAAGAAAGGCCATATGAAACGTTTCTGTAGGAACCCTAAGAAGGACAAGGAGCAAAATCAGAACCAAAACCAGAAGAAGAATAATGAAGAGAAGGCGATTGCAAATGTTGTTGAACAAAAGGACAATGATCAAATTGTTGCCATGATTTCTGAAATGCATGTTGGTATGATCCAAGAATTGCACATGGCTTCGGTTCTTTGTTAGTGATGATTGGTGGTATGACTCGGTGCTACCACACATATTTGCAATAATCGCTCACTTTTCAAGGATTATGTTGAGGCCATGGATGGTCATGAAATTCTGTTGGGAGATCATCACACTAACAAGGTTCTTGGAACGGGAAGTGTGATACTCCAATTCACTTACGGAAAGAAAGTTACTCTTACTAATGTATTACATGTTCCTTCAATTAGGAAGAATTTGGTTTCTGGTTTTGTGCTGTGTAAGAAAGGACTCAAAACTGTTATAGAGTCCGATAAAATTATTTTGTCTAAAGCTGGTTCCTTGGTTGGAAAAGGTTATGTATCTGATGGTATGTTTAAACTAAGTATCAATAAAGAAGATAGTTCTAGTTACTCTTGTGTGCAATCTTTTAATTTCAGTTTTAATATAGAATGTACAAGCTTTAATCTTTGGCATAGTCGCTTGGGACATGTTAATTATCAAACAATGAAATTTATGTGCAAAAATGGAGTTATTACTTATAGTAATGAACATAAAGAAAAGTGTGAAGTTTGTGTACAAGCAAAAATGAAAAGAAAACCTTTCCCAAAAGTTGATAGACAATCTGAAATTTTAGAACTTGTGCATTCTGATATTTATGAGTTAAATGGCGTTTTAACTAGAGATGGATGTAGGTATTTTATTACTTTCATCGATGACTGTTCTAAATTTACCTATGTCTATTTAATGAAATCAAAAGATCAAGCATATAATATGTTTAAAATTTACAAAACCATGGTAGAAACACAAAAGGGTAAGAAATTGAAAATTTTAAGAAGTGATAGGGGTGGGGAATATTTCCCTATTGAATTTACATCCTTTTGTGAGGATAATGGTATTGTTCATCAAGTTAGTGCTCCATATAGACCTCAACAAAATGGGGTTGCTGAAAGGAAGAATGGAGTCTTGGTTGATATGGTTAATGCCATGATTGTTAACTCCAATTTACCTTTGAATTTATGGGGTGAGGCTTTACTAACTGAATGTCATGTACATAATAGAGTTCCTTCAAAAAAGTTAAAATTGTCCCCATATGAAATTTGGAGAGGAAGAAAACCTAATATTAGTTATTTTAGAGTTTGGGGATGTTTAGCTTTTTACAAGGTCCCAGATCCTAAGAAAACTAAATTGGGTCCAAGAGCTTTGAAAAGTGTATTTGTGGGATATGCAGAAAACTCTAAAGCATATAGGCTTTTGGATCTAGATACAAATGTAATTGTAGAGTCCAGAGACGTTGAATTCTTTGAGAACAAATTTCGCTGTGATTCCAAAAGTCTTGATAAGTCTTTGCAAATACCACAAACAGAAATTAATTCTAACCCAGAATCGAGTCATTATCCTTCTTCTAGTAATGTGAGAATAAATCCTTATATTGAACCTAGGAGAAGTATAAGAGCTAGAAAAGAAAAACATTTGGGTTCAGACTTTATCAATTCACAAGCTATTGCTTTTCTTGTTGAAGGAAATAGAGAAGTGGTAACCAGGAAAATCCCATTACTTCTCAATGTTGAGGACAAGCGTGCAGCAGAAAAAGAGCAAGAAGCTCCATGACGTCGTGGAATAGAGAAAATGAGACCACGCAACATGATCAAGGCCGAACTGTAGCATATATATTGACATTAATCATAAATCAAAATCATCATAATAGTAATAGTAATAACAATAACAATAACAATAACAACAACAGTGCTACATATTTACAAACTATTAACTTGCAATATATGATCTTCGTAATTGTTTCCCTCATTTGTTAACTTGCAAATAATACCATCATTTGTTACCCTCTAAAAAATGACAATTATGCATCCTATAAAAAATGACTATTTTGCATCCTATAAAAAAAATTGACTTATTATATAAAAATATTTCCAAAACTAACTAAATTATAGCAAATGGCCAAACAAACGCATTTCATTTATTTAAACTATATTTTCATAAAGAACCAACGTATATCTACATGTATATATTTAACTGCATGGAGTGTTGGATTATAGTCTTCAATATGTAGTTGGAGAGTTTGTGTGTGGGTGTTTGTCCCACATGGAAGGAATAGAGTATTGTTGTTGTCTTTATATTAACCCATGTGATAGTTATATTAAATTGGATGATGGTCTAACTACTTGGGCCAAGGTGAGCATTGGGCTTGGATGTGCTTGTATTTGGGTTATTAATATACTTGTATATTTCTAATCAAAGACTAGCACTTAGCACTTGGCACGTGCACGACGCGCCAGTTAATTAAAGACTTAACATTTTGATTAGTATTTATTTTCTGCCGAAATATTTTTTTAATTATTAATTAATTATTTTTCGGATATTGGGATAATATTTTCTTTGACAGTTTTCTATAACTGCCATCTGATATTATCCCAATATATACCTTTTGGCAGAACATTATTTACTATCAGTTTCTCATTTTCTCTTCTTCTTCTTCACAGAACGTTTTCTCTCTAAACTCTCTCAACCATGTTCATGGAGGATGGATTAATTGCTGTAAATTCATTCTTAGATTAGGAAATCCTGGGGGTAAATTAGCAAAAATCCCATCAGCGTAATAGTGGGGCTAATATTATCCTAAGGACAGAGACATACTCGTCCTAGTCTAGTTTCTGTAATTTCATTTTGTTTTTCAATTACTTTGTTTCTAACAATCTTAGGATAATATTATATGGAAAACACCATGAAGATGTTCGGTAATGATACTGTGAAACTAGATCGCTTTGATGGAACCAATTTCCTGCGTTGGAAGGAGAAGATGTCGTTCTTACTCACTGCTCTGAAGATTTTTTATGTTCTGGATCCAAAGTTGGGTACTTTACCAGAACCATCAGACAAAGACACTGAAGGAATGGTTGCAGAACGCAAGAAACGCGCTGAGGATGAGATGCTGTGCAGAGGATACATTCTGAATTCTCTCTCTAATCGCCTGTATGATCTCTACACTCCAATTCCGTCTGCACAAGAAATGTGGAAATCACTGGAGTTCAAGTATGATGCAGAAAAGCAAGGGGCAGATAAGTTTGTTACTTTTAAGTTCTTTGAATTTTCTATGGTTGATGGCACTTCTATACTAGATCAAGTGCATGAATTCCTTATTTTAATCTCCAAATTTAAGGACTTGAACATAACTGTTCCCGGAAAAATTAATTGTGGGGGAATTATTGCCAAACTACCACCATCCTGGAATGATTACGGGGAAAAAGTTTCTTGCATACCTCGAGGAATTCACTCTAGAACAAATTCGAAACACCTACGAATTGAAGAAGAAACACGTAGTAGGGAAAAGGAATTGAACATTGCTTCAAGTTCTAAAGTGCATTATGTTAGTCAGAAAAATCAGAAGGGTAAAAGAAAGGCAAATAATAACTCTAATACTTCTAACCCGAATAAAAAGGGTAAGAAGGATTTTACTGAAATTGTATGTTATAATTTTGGCAAGAAAGGCCATATGAAACGTTTCTGTAGGAACCCTAAGAAGGACAAGGAGCAAAATCAGAACCAAAACCAGAAGAAGAATAATGAAGAGAAGGCGATTGCAAATGTTGTTGAACAAAAGGACAATGATCAAATTGTTGCCATGATTTCTGAAATGCATGTTGGTATGATCCAAGAATTGCACATGGCTTCGGTTGCTGTTAGTGATGATTGGTGGTATGACTCTGGTGCTACCACACATATTTGCAATAATCGCTCACTTTTCAAGGATTATGTTGAGGCCATGGATGGTCATGAAATTCTGTTGGGAGATCATCACACTAACAAGGTTCTTGGAACAGGAAGTGTGATACTCCAATTCACTTCTGGAAAGAAAGTTACTCTTACTAATGTATTACATGTTCCTTCAATTAGGAAGAATTTGGTTTCTGGTTTTGTGCTGTGTAAGAAAGGACTCAAAACTGTTATAGAGTCCGATAAAATTATTTTGTCTAAAGCTGGTTCCTTGGTTGGAAAAGGTTATGTATCTCGATGGTATGTTTAAACTAAGTATCAATAAAGAAGATAGTTCTAGTTACTCTTGTGTGCAATCTTTTAATTTCAGTTTTAATATAGAATGTACAAGCTTTAATCTTTGGCATAGTCGCTTGGGACATGTTAATTATCAAACAATGAAATTTATGTGCAAAAATGGAGTTATTACTTATAGTAATGAACATAAAGAAAAGTGTGAAGTTTGTGTACAAGCAAAAATGAAAAGAAAACCTTTCCCAAAAGTTGATAGACAATCTGAAATTTTAGAACTTGTGCATTCTGATATTTATGAGTTAAATGGCGTTTTAACTAGAGATGGATGTAGGTATTTTATTACTTTCATCGATGACTGTTCTAAATTTACCTATGTCTATTTAATGAAATCAAAAGATCAAGCATATAATATGTTTAAAATTTACAAAACCATGGTAGAAACACAAAAGGGTAAGAAATTGAAAATTTTAAGAAGTGATAGGGGTGGGGAATATTTCCCTATTGAATTTACATCCTTTTGTGAGGATAATGGTATTGTTCATCAAGTTAGTGCTCCATATAGACCTCAACAAAATGGGGTTGCTTGAAAGGAAGAATGGAGTCTTGGTTGATATGGTTAATGCCATGATTGTTAACTCCAATTTACCTTTGAATTTATGGGGTGAGGCTTTACTAACCGAATGTCATGTACATAATAGAGTTCCTTCAAAAAAGTTAAAATTGTCCCCATATGAAATTTGGAGAGGAAGAAAACCTAATATTAGTTATTTTAGAGTTTGGGGATGTTTAGCTTTTTACAAGGTCCCAGATCCTAAGAAAACTAAATTGGGTCCAAGAGCTTTGAAAAGTGTATTTGTGGGATATGCGAAAACTCTAAAGCATATAGGCTTTTGGATCTAGATACAAATGTAATTGTAGAGTCCAGAGACGTTGAATTCTTTGAGAACAAATTTCGCTGTGATTCCAAAAGTCTTGATAAGTCTTTGCAAATACCACAAACAGAAATTAATTCTAACCCAGAATCGAGTCATTATCCTTCTTCTAGTAATGTGAGAATAAATCCTTATATTGAACCTAGGAGAAGTATAAGAGCTAGAAAAGAAAAACATTTGGGTTCAGACTTTATCAATTCACAAGCTATTGCTTTTCTTGTTGAAGGAAATAGAGAAGTGGTAACCGGGGAAAATCCCATTACTTCTCAATGTTGAGGATGAAAGCAATGAACCAAAAACATTTCGAGAAGCAATGGCTTCTAGAGATTCTGCTTTTTGGAAGGAAGCAATAGATGATGAAATGGAGTCCTTAATGGCTAATAAGACTTGGGTTTTATCAGATTTGCCTCCTGCCTCTAAAGCCATTGGATGTAAGTGGGTTTTTAGGGTGAAAGGAAATGTGGATGATGAGTCAATTAAAGTTTTCAAAGCTAGACTTGTATGTCAAGGGTTTAGCCAAAGAGAAGGAGTAGATTATTTTGATACTTATGCTCCAGTTGCTAGGATTACATCCATTAGAGTGTTAATAGCTTTAGCTTCTTTATATAGTTTGTATGTTCACCAAATGGATGTAAAAACTGCTTTTCTAAATGGTGATTTAGATGAAGAGGTATACATGAGACAACCTGAAGGTTTTGTACTACCTGATCACGAAAATAAAGTTTGTAAACTAATAAAGTCATTGTATGGTTTAAAGCAAGCACCAAAACAGTGGCATGAGAAATTTGATTATGTTGTTCTATCTCATGGCTTTATACATAACTCTGCTGATAGATGTATATACTCTAAGTTTACAAAAGATTATGGAGTCATTTTATGTCTTTATGTTGATGATATGTTGATATTTGGAACAAACATGAAAGGCATAACTGAAACCAAAACTTATTTGAGTTCTTGTTTCATGATGAAGGACTTAAATGAAGTTGATACTATTTTAGGTATTAAAGTTAGGAGAAATAGTGGGGGTTATTCCTTAAGTCAGTCTCATTATATTGATAAGATGCTTAAGAAATTTGAGCATTTGAATTTCAAGGAAGCTAACACCCCGTATGATACATCATGTAAACTTAGTGTCAACAGTGGAAGAGCTGTAGCTCAGTTAGAGTATGCTAGTGCAATAGGCAGTTTGATGTATGCTATGCATTGCACTAGACCTGATATTGCGTTTGCAGTATGCAAACTTTCGAGATTTACTAGTAATCCCGTACGGGTCATTGTGAGCAATTGGAAGAATTTTTGGCTATTTGAAAAGAACCAAAGGTTATGCTTTGCACTATGGGAATTTCCTGTTTGTACTAGAAGGGTATACAGATGCTAGTTGGATATCAAGTGATGGAGATAATAAGTCCACAAGTGGTTGGATTTTCATGCTCGGTGGTGGTGCTGTTTCTTGGGCCTCAAAGAAACAAACTTGCATCACTCATTCTACAATGGAAGCTGAATTTTTGGCTTTAGGGCGGCGAGGCAAAGAAGCGAGTGGTTGAGAAATATGTTATTGGATATAAAGTTGTGGCCACAACCTATGACAGCTATTTCTTTGCCTTTGCGATAGTGAGGCAACATTGTCTAGAGCTTACAATAAGATTTATAATGGTAAGTCTAGACATATCGGTTTAAGACATGCATATGTGAGACAGGTTGATATCCGACGGGATTATAAGCATTATTTATGTACGGTCTTGCAATAACTTGGCGAATCCGTTTACAAAAGGATTACCAAGGGATATGGTCTATGGAACAAGCCGAGAGATGGGCTTAAGACCCGTTTGATTGATCAGCAACGACGGAAACCCAACCTTTTCCTTATAGATCTTTATAATTAAAAGGTTCAATGTGGTAATAACAAATTGTTGATAACTGGGTCCGATCACTCTAGATTAATTTCTTGTAGTGTTTTTAGGGTGAGTTGTTACTCTTAATGAAGTTCTATTGTATGAAGAATTTCACCTATATAGACATTAGAAGTGGTGCCGCTTCTAACAAAAGTTTTGGGTAAAGACTTTTGTAAATGTCTATGAACCAGGATGAGCACATGGCCATATTAGTGCTACCTTGTTTATGAACATGGTTATGGACGAGTGTGTGTGGAGTTTTCCGATTCTAACGAAGAAATTTTGGCTCAAAAGCTTTATTTGCCAAAAATTTCGTTAGAGTCTTGAAAATCTTTCACTAAGTGAAAGTTCAAATCGAAAGATTCTTTCATGTATGCACATTACGTTATATTGAAGACTAAGTGGGGGATTGTTGGATTATAGTCTTCAATATGTAGTTGGAGAGTTTGTGTGTGGGTGTTTGTCCCACATGGAAGGAATAGAGTATTGTTGTTGTCTTTATATTAACCCATGTGATAGTTATATTAAATTGGATGATGGTCTAACTACTTGGGCCAAGGTGAGCATTGGGCTTGGATGTGCTTGTATTTGGGTTATTAATATACTTGTATATTTCTAATCAAAGACTAGCACTTAGCACTTTGCACGTGCACGACGCGCCAGTTAATTAAAGACTTAACATTTTGATTAGTATTTATTTTCTGCCGAAATATTTTTTTAATTATTAATTAATTATTTTTCGGATATTGGGATAATATTTTCTTTGACAGTTTTCTATAACTGCCATCTGATATTATCCCAATATATACCTTTTGGCAGAACATTATTTACTATCAGTTTCTCATTTTCTCTTCTTCTTCTTCACAGAACGTTTTCTCTCTAAACTCTCTCAACCATGTTCATGGAGGATGGATTAATTGCTGTAAATTCATTCTTAGATTAGGAAATCCTGGGGGTAAATTAGCAAAAATCCCATCAGCGTAATAGTGGGGCTAATATTATCCTAAGGACAGAGACATACTCGTCCTAGTCTAGTTTCTGTAATTTCATTTTGTTTTTCAATTACTTTGTTTCTAACATGGAGTCATGGACTAAATTCAAAGAAAATGATGAAGAGGGTGATCACTTCACTGTTCTGGGCATTTCATAAGCATACAATGATATGATATAATCGGTGATGCCACTTAAACTCAAATCCCTTTTTTCAAATGTCACCCATATAGAAACTATATTATATTGTGAATAACGAAAATGCATGTAATCCACCGAAACAAACTACTACATAAAATAACCAATATTATCAAAAGCTGACATATTTAGTATTATAATATGATAAAAAATCCCTCTTTTAATTACTATATAATATTCAATCTACATTTAACTTGTCTTACTAAAATAAACAAAGAAAACACGGAAAAAGATCTTACCAATTAATGCCCGAAATTGAAACAACAAATGTACTTGTTATTAGGGTTTAACTGGTTAAGGGTTAAGATAACAGCAACAATGAGATTAAGAAATTTGTTCTAATTTGGGTATTGATTTTTGGGTGACTCGATGATGATTGTTTTGGTTATTTTCTTTAAAAGCCTCATATAAATTTTCTTATGTTGCCAAACCCAACAATTTCATGAAAATAGAAATAACGAACAAGCAAGCTGCAAATGAGGGATTTTTTGGGTTGTAATAACGGTAATAATAATAATAACAAGAAAACCCCACTCATACCTCTTTTTATTTTTTCATTAAAAGAAACCCTCATGGTTTTGATCGGTAATTCGAGGTAATAGATAAGATGAAAGAACATTGTTTTCTAGGGTGACCACTTTTGTATGTGTATATATCAAACCGTGGAAAACATTAGTATATTTTGAGAATGAACCAACGTATATCTTCATTTACTAAATTGAAAATATATGAACTGGATGGACTAAATTCAAAGCAAATGATGAAGAGAATACTCACTTCACTTTTCTGGGTATTTCATAAGCATACAATGATATGATATGATCGGTAATATGCCCAATGAAACCCAATATCCCTCTTTTCAATTGTTACCAATATAGAAACTATATTATATTGTGAATTAAGAAAACACATATAATCAACCCAAACAAACTACTATATAAAATAACCAATATTATCAAAAGCCATAATATTTAGTATTATTATATGATCACATGAAGTCACTCCCAAAACCCCCAAATCCAAAGTCGCTCATTTCCATACCCAAAAATCCCTCTTTTGAATTTATCCCCTATACAGCAACTATTATAAAAAAAAACCATTAGAAATTAGCCACATGATCAAGACTTTGTCGGATCAAAAGAAACAAACCTACCTTTATATTTTTAGGTGGAAAATAGGAGACCCAGTTGATGATTGATACGAAAAGTGACGAACAAGAAACATATAGTATTAGGGGTTTTCTCATATACGGTAACAATAATCAATGTTATGACAGATGTGAGAAAGAACAAATATTGAATGCAAAATTGAGAATAATCACGCACCATTTAACGTGGTTCACCAATGGATTTTTGGCTACGTCCACGGACAGAGAGAGCCGATTTATTGATCTTAGAGGAAAAGCAGTTACAGGATGTGTTATGAACTAACTTCGTCGCATTCACGAAATTAGGGTAAAAACCTATTTATAAACAAATCCGAAACGCGTGTCCGTGTTTCCCGCAAACACGACTAACCGCGCCTACCGCGAGTCGCGGCGGCGGCCGCGAGTCGCGGCGCCTGGCGCGAGTCGCGGTGCAGGCGCGACTTCGCGGTCGGCTCTCGGCATCTTGCCGCGAGTCGACCCACCTCCCGCGAATCGCCCTTTTGTAGATAGCTCGACATAACACGATTCAAGGCATTATTCCTAACAAACTCCACCTTGACTTGAATCCTCTCACAACGAACCGGACAAGCGGATTAACCGAAGACCGGATGACATATGCATTAAACATAATGCCCGGATGCATTGAACACAATGCACGGATTCTCCTATGACCGATTTGCCCCGAAAGACAACCCGAAATACATTTGTCTACGAAAGACAACGGGAACCCATTTTTCCCCGAAGAATACCGGACTAGCCCCTCGGGACCCCGGACCGGATTAGCCCCTAAGGCCCCGGACTTGCCCCCCAAGGGCAACTAACAATCACAACCGGACTTGTAAGTTCAAGCAATCTTGAAACTTACCCTGTGGAACCTGATTCGAACAGATTTTGTTGCTTATACTCCTTCCTAGCACAAGTAACACCTTCCTTGGACGGCCCAAAAATATTCACCTCTCCAGGCATACAGGTGCAAAACCCACCATGTCTTCACAACCGTCCCTTTGGGAAGAGTTCCCAAAACTTACATGCCGACAAGAGCCAAATTTGATCGACCGATTTTGACTGACGAAGAACACGGAATTTCGATTCGGATTGTGAGTGTTGACGGACTTTTCCCGATGTGAACCACCACTCCAACCTAGAGTGCCTCGTGCTCCACCTGTTTCTCAACACTACCACAAACGACCCAATGTAACAACTCCGGACTCGGATAACGTAGACCCTTGCAACACATACAATGTCTCCCGTTTAACCCCTTTCGAGGATCATCTTCGAACCCCCTGTAGACATACAACCCTCCACCCTCACCTTTGAACCCGAACCCTTTCTTGTCTAACGAGACTAAGTGAAATCGGATTCTTTGTGACTGTGGAACATGCCTAACATCATTCAAAGTACAGACTTTGCCATCACATGTCCTAATTCTGATGGACCCTATACCAACTGTCTTGCAGACCTCACTGCTGGCCATAGTGACACTTCCATCAACCTGCTTATAGTTCATAAACCACTCCCTGCGCGAACACATATGACAAGACGCTCCAGAATCTAAAACCCACATCATCATGCAATGTGTTTGTTCATTAGCAACTAAAGCAATATCATCATCGAAGCGAAATTTTTACTGGCTGCAGCAGCGAACCCTTCCAGATTCATCAGACCCAGATTTATTTTTCTTTTTAGGACATTCCCTTTTCCAATGCCCCGTTTCCTTACAGTAATTACAGACATCACTAGATTTAGGACCCCTAGAAGACGGTTTCCTGGATTTTCTCCCGAATTCCCTGTCCATTACCACGGCTACTAATCCCGCGGCCGATCGGCCGTACACTGTACCGGCACGCCTTATGACGAATCTCCCTAGTATGAAGTGCAGATCTTACTTCTTCTAAAGACAGACTATCTTTCCCAACAATAAAAGAATCCACAAAATTCTCATACGACGAAGGCAAAGATACTAACAGAATTAAAGCAGCATCCTCATCATCTACTTTAACATCAATATTACGAAGATCTAGTAAGATAGTATTCAGTTTATCTAGATGATCCCTCAGAGACATACCTTCCTCGCATACGCGGCCGAACGAACGTTGCTTCAAAAGCAACTTGTTGGTTAGGGATTTTGTCATATACAAACTCTCCAACTTCAACCACGGACCGGCGGCGGTTTCTGCTCCGCGACTTCGGTAATTATGTCGTCGAGAAAGACACAACATAATCGTTGAATGCGCCTTTTCCTCCAGAACGGTCATCGCAGCGGTAACTGAATCCGTTGACTTCTTTGCCAACGGTGCCCACAACCCTTGTTGCTTCAGTAAAGCCCGCATCTTGATCTGCCACAGACTAAAACTATTTCTCCCAGTGAATTTATCAATTTTCACATTCATCCCAGACATCTTTCTCACCCGGATCGAACACAAAGCTCTTGATACCAATTTGTTATGACAGATGTGAGAAAGAACAAAGAATTAATGCAAAATTAAGAATAATCACGCCACATTTAACGTGGTTCACCAATGGATTTTTGGCTACGTCCACGGACGGAGAAGCGATTTATTGATCTTAGAGGAAAAGCAGATTACGGATGTGTTATGAACTAACTTCGTCGCATTCACGAAATTAGGGTAAAAACCTATTTATAAACAAATCCGAAAACGCGTGTCCGTGTTTCCCGCAAACACGACTAACCGCGCCTACTGCGAGTCGCGGCGGCGCGCGAGTCGCGGCGCCTGGCGCGAGTCGCGGTGCCAGACGCGACTCGCGGTCAGCTCTCGGCATCTTGCCGCGAGTCGACCCACCTCCCGCGAATCGCCCTTTTGTAGATAGCTCGACATAACACGATTCAAGGCATTATTCCTAACAATCAAGAAATCCTCTCATGCAATCTATTGTATATATTTTGAGAGTGAGGAATAGCCTAGTGGTTAGAGCTTTTCTCTCGATTCCAGGAGGTCCTGGGATTGATTCTCACCCTTGGCAAGTTTGGATTCCCTTTATTTCCCCCAACTTGTCAAGGTTTCTCCTTACCTTATTAAAAAAAAAAAAAATCTATTGTATATATTTTAAATTCAAAGGAATGCAATCGATAACACGAAAGTAGATGAGTTGAAGAGATATGATTTGGGATTATTAGGGAGAGTTGCAATTCTAGGGTAAGCACTTTTTGAAATTTTTTATGACTTTTTAGAAGAATTGCATATACTATATCTATATAGCTGTCGTTTCCTGTGAAAATGTGAGGAATGACGAAGCGATAGTAACGGCAACAATTGTTAAAAAACAAGTATATGGTGTATATTATCAGTAAAATTGATTAACAAGCTTCTCATGCATCTTTTAGTTTTGAATTGAAAGAAACACTATTATAATACTTATTAGCAGCATTGTATTTTGTTACTATATCTATGAAAATTGTATACCCCTCAATTTTTTTTGTTTTTTTTACCCCTCATGATCAACAAGTGTTTGACTGTTTGTAATATTGTGTATGTATATATAGTGCACATGCTAAATACATTTTCACCATTTGAAAAAATAGACATAATATTAAGAAAACTTGTTTGGAATAAAAAATGAAAATATTAAATTCGATCAAACATCTATTATACAATTGACATTTAATTTTATTATGAATTCGTATATTAATTACAATTTTAGAAATACATTACTCCATCGATTCCTTGAAATTCTATACATTCACTGTCCATATGCTTCAATTCACATTTTGTGTCATTAAATATCTATAATTGCATATCTCTAAAAGTTGTAGTGATTGAAAATTAATATAATACGCTCATTAAAACAAATTAAACAAACGAATCAAACAAGACCATACATGATTACATGACTATATTTGTTATCATACATTAAAAGTTATTTAGAATATTCACTTCACTTGTGAATAGTAAAAAAAAACATAAATGTACATAGTTTCAAAGAACGAAGGGAGTATATGTTTATACAAAGCTCAAATAGTGATTGTATAAATCATTACCTCTTTATTAAAGGAAGTAAAAATAAAATGAGGAAAGAGAGAAAATATGAATCTAATTATTCAATGTTTGGTATTAACTCCTGTTCAATAAATTTATTTTGTGGAGTACAATATAATGTCTTGTTGGGAGACATCTTAGCTTGTACCCTTGATAGCTCCAATAGGGATCAGTTGCTCAACTATAGCTTGGATGAGGGAAAAAAAATGTAAAAATAGTGTCCAGTTTGATTAAATATCATGATAAAAATAACATATTGAAACACATACATATTGAAATACTATATACTATGTACCTTATAAATAGAGAATGCATATTTTTGCTCATTTAATGAATTCAACTCATATTATGCTTTTGCTCATTTTTTTATTTTGATTCGTCTCAGAGAGTATTTTATTAATATTCACTCGTTATAATTTTTCTAATATGTAATGAAAGATGTTAAAGGTCAAAAAATTACATTGGCTAACGCGCACAGTTAAAATAGATAAATTAAAAAACATACTTACTTCCTCCTTATCTAAATAAGTAACATACACTCCTCCCGAAAAGCTGTCACATAAAAGGGAGAAGTGTGTTACTTATTTAGTTATTGAGGTTAGTATGCGATAAGAGGAATATACATATCTTAATTGTAAAAGTAAAATATCTTTCTGATATTTGGTTCCTATATCTATACTTTAAAAGTTTTGTTTGAACATAATCATTTTCTTTAAATCAAGTTTCCTATTATGTAATATACATTTGTTTTTTCAAATTTTCTTTCTTTTGTCGAATTTGATTTATTTTCCTTAGTAGCTAGCGGTTAATTATCTCTCATGCACGCATGTGACATTTAAATAATAACATTGAGATAAATCCCCTTAATAAAAGGAAATTAAATCCCAAGTCTAAGATCAAACACTCTTTAAGGGGAAAAAATACATGAACTCATCAACGTGTTTAACTCAACTACTATATGTTTATTCTATAATTAAGCAGGTTTAATTTATGGGATGGTTAGAGGTGTCCAAGAACATGTCAGATTAAACTGTCTAATGTCAATAACGAATTCTAGTTCGATTCAATAACTCTAGTTCATTTACATTGAGTTACTAAGTTCCTTTTTTTTTTCTTTACCTTATTTACCATGAAACAACTTTAGAAGGTCGTCTCAACTCTCAAACTCTCAAGCGCAAGGATAAGACATCTAGCTAGCTTCCTTTGATACTTATTAAAATTGTACTTAGCCCGATTGATTACCATGCATGGCTACCGAAGTTGGCCTCATAGAGTACTTGTAGATGGAAGAAAATAGCAAGCCATGCATGCATGTCCAATTAAGTATGGCAATATAGCATATTAGAAGTATTATTGTATTAAGATACCACTGACTAGTAATTAAAGCCGCCAGCGGTGAAAAAGCAAATTAAAAGCAATGATTACATGATCAGCTCATATGCTGAAAAGGGAGCATTAGAGCATCAACATTTATTAACATCCCCTTAATTTCTCTCTCCTCACCTCATTCGTCCACATCACTTTCTACTAACTTTATCACTCACTCTCCCCATTTCACAATGTCATACCTACATTCATTAACCTCCCCATTTACCTTCTCTCTCCTACTTTTCCATACCCCACCTCCTTTTCTCTCTCCTACTTTTCATACCCCACCAATATCAATAAAATAATTTGATTAATCACATTAATTTTAGATAATATTAATTAAATTAAAATATGGTAATTATAATTAAATAATTACCTTCTAATTAATCGGATTAATTCATTAATTATATTACGTTAACAAAAAAATGTTATTTTTAATTACAATAGTTTATCCCTTTTTCCTTTGCGATTTAATGAGAAATTATGGACTTTTTAAAGTGTTGAAAATATATCAAGATTGGTCTCTATTTATAGAGATTAAAAAATATGGCCATTGGTATAAATTTTTTTTTATTCATTATATATAAAAAGTTATGGCATTTTTAATAAACGGTAATATTTAGTTGAAGCAGCGACACATGACATGTCCTGGTTCGTCCGTGTGCTGATGCTTGCAGCGTGTGACAAATGTCACCTTATTATTGGCCCGCTGCTTTTTTTTTCAAACAAAAATCCCACATGCTGCTGGGAGTGCAACTTCACGTGGGATTTTAATCCCATCTCCATTACACGTGGCGACGCGCGATTTGTCTTCATTATGGGATGGTTTCCTATTTATTGGTGTTCCACATTATTGGGTCACCAATCTACATTCATGGGAAGGTCTCCTTTTTGCATTTTTTTGCAATGGGGAACCTAAAAACCCATGAATATAGGTGCTCTTAGTGCAAGTTTTATTTAGTACTAATATTAATACTGCACCGTACGTGATTATATGTTTGGGATTATCATTGATCAACCCCAAAGTACGTCGACTCGGATATTTCCGTACATTCCGTGAATGAAACCTTGAGAAGTTTGACCAGATTGTCCGACTGGAAAGACAACACTACCATTTGCAATCTCATCGTCGTTTGGAAGAGGATCATAATCAAACAAGTTTGCAGTAATCTGGACGACAGTCGCAGCTGAAGGCACATTCACCTGCGGCATTTCAAGGGGGATGTTTTGCCCAGGTCTTACCGAAACATAGCTATTCCTGTTCCTATTAAAAAGTTGAAACTGTGATCCGATGCCGAATTGGCCAAATATAGTTCCATAAACCTCACCAGGATCTTCTCCATCTCCATTGATCAGCACAACACTAATCGTAGCTTGAACATTGTCATTGAATTTCACCTTCACCTCTTTATATGCTTGATTGTTTGCCATCTTTAGTTCTTTACTTATCTTCGTTCTCCTACTAGTACGTACCTAAGCCTAAATGATGCAAGATCTACGATTAGTACTCCCAGTCAACTATGCTTTTTCCATCATATATATATATATATATAGTTTTTTCCTACTAGACAAAATGCCCGGCTTTTTCATGGAGAAGAGGTAGAGTTTTTGAATATTTACACCCCTATTTTTTGCCGTTATTTTTGTCTGACATGGAACAACTAAAAGTTATAATATGATTTTGTTATTATCTTTGACGTTGGTTTCTAATTTATATGTCATGAAGAAACTCACTTTTTCATGAAGAAGAGGTAGAGTTTTTAAATATTTACACCCCTATTTTTTGCCGTTATTTTTTTATGACATAGAACAACTAAAAGTTAGTAATATGATTTTGTCATTATCTTTGACATAGGTTTGTAATTTATATGTCATGAAGAAACTCACCATATCATTCATAAACATAATATATCATGCGGAAACTACATCATTTCTGAACAATCCACTATATCATTTATATACTCACTATATCATGCACAAACTCACTATATGATTCAGACATTCACTTTATCATGCAGAAACTACATATTTTTAATGTTAAAGTATGTGTCACGATATTAGAGGTGATCATGGGCCGGGCCGGGCTTTGGCAAAAAAAATGGCCCGTTTCGGGCCAAAGTCTCGGGCCGAAATTTCCACGTTAATAGCCGGTAATTCAGGTTGGGCCATGTGGGTTTTTCGGGCCGGACCAAAAATTAGCCTATAGATTTTCATATTCTAGTCGCCTGTGGCCCGAAATTTTTTCCCAAAAAATCGGGTCGGGCCCGACAGCGGGCCACAAAAACGTGCCCAAAATCCTCCCATTTTCAGGCCGGGTCGGGCTCGCAGGCCAGGTCCATGTTGATCACCTCTACACGATATACTACACAACCTACATCTTCCTGCATGTTAAAACATTAAATATAAAACCTCCACTATATATTGCATATTATTTCAGTATATGTTTTCCATTAATAAAATCCAGTATATTGTATAGAAGTTCACTATATATGTATAAAACTCACTTCACTATAGAATTTAATATGATATCCAACATTAGTGTGCACTTGGTCCATTTAAGTGTTTTAAACTTTTAATAATTGTTGATGCGAGATGCTTACACGGTTTCTATTTTATTTTGTTGGCTTTAGTACAGAGGTTTGACCTATAATTGAAGATAAGAACTTGGTAAATGGCAATAGAGGTACTTTTCTTTTTCTCTCTTAATTCTCTGTTTCTATTTAACCTCAAAATTGGTCTTCAATCTCCGATTTGTACCTGAAATCATCGAAGTATGTTGATTTTATATTAACTCTCAATTACATAGTGCTCAGCTTTCTTGTCAATCAACTTATTTGATGGAACTCAAGGTGACACTCAAGAAGGGGGGTTGAATTGAGTGGCTAAAACTAATCGATTTTCGCAAAAACACTCTTATGGCACAGTGCCATGCACTGTGTTATTCACTCGTAAATTCTCCGATTAATGTTTTTGCTCGAACGAAATTGTATCAAACAAGAAAACAATGAAATCAAATAATAAGACATAAGAATTTAACGTGGTTCAATCTCACCTCTGAGATCTACGTCCACACAAACTACTCTTTTATTATTTGAATCGTAAAATACCAAACCCTTGATACAATTCGATTCCCCCACTACTAACTCTAGTAGTGCTCCCCAATACTTAACCCTAAGTGTTGCTACTCTCTATAATATGAAAGATTATAGAAAGAATGATTCCTCAAAAGCGTGCTTCTTATTCAAGCAAATAGAGGATCGTTACAAACTTTGTTTAGAGACCTTAACTTACTAGAACTCTGTGCCGTACACTGTGCTGTGGGAGATCGTTTCAGCTCTCAAAATCTTTATCTCTCCAAATCTGAAAACGTGGTTTGCTCCAATGATTTATATCCCTTATATAATTCAATCAGCTGAATTAAAATCCTTCTCCAAGATGTATTATCTTTTTGAACAATTTTTATTCCTAAAATAAAGGGATAAAATTCTTTTCCTTTTCAAAATCCAATTTTATCTTTTATAAAACACTGATTTCCTTTACTCCTTGTAAGATAAGGATTCCTCCATATCTTATGCCAACTCTAAATCAGATTTTAAATCAGTTTTTATCTAAACAAACTTTATAAAAATCGTTATCATTAAAAATCAGTTTTTCTCTTTTTACAAACAATCTTTTTAGAAAATCTTTTAAAGAAATGTTTTCCTTAAAAACAGTTTTTTTGTTAAAACTCTTCTTTTTCGCATTTTATCTTTTATAAAATCTTGTTCTTAAAAATCAGATTTTTTTAAAACTTTTTTTTTTTCCGAAAATATTTTTAAAGAAATGTTTTCTTTAAAATCAGTTTTTACAAAACTCTTTATCCGAAAATCTTTGTAAAAAATATTTTCCTTTCAAAACTAATTTTCGAAATTAAAAACTCCCCTTTTTATATTCTTTAAATATAGAAACATGAAATTAATATAATTACCTATTTTCTTAACTCTAAAAAAATAGTTAATCATCCTAATTTCATATTTCTAGTTTAGCACAAAGTTCCAAAACGTTAATTACATTGCATAAACATGACTAAGAACATAACTAGACCTAAGCTTCCATATCTTCAAGTTCTTGATCTTTCATGAACATCCAATCTTGATAGTTTTCTTAGATCACCACATTACACACATACATGTTATAGCATAGAGTGTTTATCATCATCAAAATAACATTGACTTAGAGTCACAACAAATTCCCCCTTTTTGATGATGACAAACAAATAATACTTCCCCCTCAAAATATGCACCATTAATCACATTAGGGAAGATAACTCAACATCATTCACAAGTAACATGTTTATTAGGATAACCAAATAAGAGAGCATCAACATGTTCATTAGTCTAAGTATTATACCCATCTTCCCCCTTTTGACATTATCAAAAAGGAGAGCATCAACATGTTTAGCGAGTCAAAGTGATACATAGTCAGCAAAATAATGCAAGTAGCTCAAGCAATAGATACTAAGGATGCTGGTGCCATGTCATAATCCAACTCACAATCCGAAGTCATTAAGCAAAAAATAATCCAACTCACAATCCGAAGTTATGAAGCAAGAAATAATCATGAAGGATCATGGCTAATAGCTAAGAAAGTAAGAAAAAGATAGGTAATGCAAGCTTGAAGATTTGAAATGGCAATTGGCTCAACAAGCTTAAACCTTTCTTTTAAGATTTTCAACTTCCGTAAATAAACATCATAGGACTTTCTTCATTGTGGCACTGTGTGTGTTTCTGTGCCAGAGAACAATCTATTCCCTTCCAAATATAACTAATCTTCGGATATACTGGAATCCAAAATGATGATCTTCAAAACTTTGATAATTTTCTTCACATTTGAATTGAATTCTATGACTTATCTAAAATAAGTGTCTTACTCTCCTTTTCTTTTTTTTTTTTTTTTTTTTTTTATATAGGAGAAGCAGACCATACAATATTATTAGAGTCAATCAATACGAGATCAAAGATAATAAGTTAATTCGGACCTTATTTTCCTTTTGATACATCTCCTGGCACTGTGCCTTGCACAGTGTGAATCAATACTTTTCATTCTTTCAAGTAATGTTTCATTCCAACCTTTTAATGTTCCCCCTTAACTGATGCGTCTTTTTCTTCCATCATCTTATCAAGAAGTTCTTGCCCCTTAAATTATTACTAATCAAGATTAAAAGCACTTGTTGAACTTTGGATCAATGGGTGAGGAAAAGAATGATAATAATAGGGAAATGACGATAAGGTGAGACATATGAAAGAAAGAAATAATGAGGTACGAATGTCAAACTCATAAATAGAAAATCAGAATATCGGGATAAAGATCAAGCTTGCCATAGGAGAAAGAATTAGCATTTCATAGCTCAATAACTCGGCAACTCAGGATCATATAGCTCATTAGTTCGAGGATCATGACATTAGGACAGCATCATTAGACCATTACGAGTCCTCTTTATACCAAGTAGACTTTTTCTCACAGTGTTTCACAAAGACATGCATCAACACTCTAAGTAACATATTTAAAGGAGGACAACAAGCATAATACTCAACTAATTTCCAGAAATTAATCTCAAAGCCACAAATTGTATTGTAAAATATTCATGCATGAAATTCAACAGAATTACCTTGATCACACAATTGGGATATGCTTAACAAATTTTTTTCAAACCACTAACCAACGTCACATTCTCTATGGAGTGTGTTAGGGAATTGCCGACGTTTCCAATACCACTTATTTCTCCCTTTTTGTTGTCGCCAAATGTAACACAACCTCCATGGCAGGCTACTAGTGAGAGGTATTGAGATTTATCACCAGTCATATGTCTTGAGCAGCCACTATCGAGATACCATAGGCTGCTTCCTCTCACGTTTGCCTGCAAAAAAGATCACTTGTTAATTTTAGGAACCCAAATTTGTTTGGGTCCCTTTTTCTTTCGTTGAGCTTCTAATAAGTCTTTTCTAACCCATATTTGAGTTACATACTTTACATTTTTCGCAACACTCTTTTTCTTGACATTACAATTATCCATAAGATGTCCATTCTTTCCACAGAAGTTGCAAATCAAATATTTAGGTAGATCGACATATTTTCTTTTACGAAAGTCTCTTTCAAATTTTTTGGCACTGTGCCGTACACTGTGTTGCTGACCTGTAGATCCCAAACCAGTTTGTTTTGATTGTTAGTTGTACTAGACAAATAATCGAGAGCTTTTAGACCATACGACCACTTTTCATATATTTTTCGAGCAATAGTCAATTGTGATTCCAAGAATTCAACAGAAGTATTTAGATCACTATTTCTTTTTCTCAAAATTTCTAATTCTCTCTTAACTTTATCAAGTTCTTCACTTATCTTAGCATCACTAGGCAGCATTAGTGGAACAATTCTTGATTTCTGTCTTGAATTCTGTAGTTCAACTAACTCATGATTTAGCGATTCAATTTGCTTTTCAAGACTCGATTTATCATCTTCTAACACAGTGTTTGGCACTGTGTTATTTACGATTTCGTTAGCAAGAGACTTTTCGTATCTTAGAGCGTTTATCTCAGTATCTTTCTCTTCAATAATTTTACCAAGTTCATCAGTCTTCTTCATCAATTCTTTACAGTCCTTTAATAAATCCTTATATTCCAATTCCAACCCAATCTTTTGCTTAGTTAAATTTTTTACTTCCTTTTTCATGATTGAAAAATCATCATTCATTTCTTGACAATCATCAATGATATTTCCAAGCAAAGTAACAAGTTGGTTTTTTGAAAGAAAATGTATTGAAGGTTTTAGAGAAAGAAGACTTACCTCACTGTCTTCAGTTTCATCTTAGGAGTTCGAACTTTTCGCCATTAGACACAAGTGAGAGTCGTCCTGGCACTGTGCCTTTCTCTGTGATGTCTGTACAGCATTCAGACATAATTTTTCCTCATGGCACTGTGCCTCTAACTGTTCTTCGTCAGAATCCGAATCTCCCCAAACGGCAGCAATCATTGCCTTTATGAATTCTTTCTTCGATTGCTCCCTTCTTCCTTTGGGCTTCTCATCATCCCATAAGGGACATTCTTTAATCTTGTGATTTAACTCTCCACACTTGAAACAACCCGAATTAGTAGCACTTTTCTTAAAGTTAGAGGTAGTGCTTACCTTTGAAATTTTCATATTTTCTAGGATTGTTGTTTTTGTTCTTTTTGAGAAAATTTTTAAATCTCCTAGTAAGAAAATCAATATCATCATCACTATCACTATTTTCAATTTCCAATTCAGTTCTCAAGGCTATACCTTTACTTTTTGGTTCATTAGTTTTAGAATCTAAGACAAGTTCATGAGTCATGAATGATCCAATAAGTTGTTGTAGTGAAAGTTTAGTAAAATCTTTAGCTTCTTAAATAGCGGTTATTTTTGGGAGCCATCGATTTGTTAAACTTCTTAACACCTTTCTCACTAAATCTTTAGAAGTATATGTTTTGCCTAGAGAACGTAATTCATTAGTGATCAGTGTAAATCTAGAGAACATGTCTTTAATAGATTCGTCCTTATTCATAGTAAACAATTCATATTGTTGGACAAGCAAATCTATTCTAGATTGTTTTACCTCATTCGTACCTTCGTGGGCCAACTCCAGCGTGTCCCATATTTCTTTTGCTGTAGTACAAGCCGAGATCCTTGAGTATTCATCAGGTCCAATTCCATATTGGAGAATACTCATAGCCAAGGTTATTAAAATCGAGATTTTAACTTAAATCGGAAAGGCATGTTAAAATCGGATCGTAGAATCGAATCGTAAAATCGTAAGATTCTACAAACTTAAAGAAATTAATGTTTTACGATGCATTTTATAACTTATTTAGCCTTTTTTTTTTTTCCATGAAATGACTTTAAAAATTTTATTTATTCATTTTGTCCTTTTACTTTACAAAAAGTAATCAAATATGATTAAGATATGAAGTACAAGGCCACCAATTCTATTCTAAAGAACTGCTTCCAGTGTCATTGTTGATGAAGAAGACGAGTTTGGTGAACTTAAAAAGCAAATTTAGTAAGTTTGTTACAAGTTTTGATAAATAAGTGAGTGCGAGTCATCTAGAAAGAGAGAAACAATTTAAGAATAATGTCGACCCATTATTTTAACGGAATAATAGAGTTTTATTAAAATCATTTAGAATCGTAAAAATCGTAAGATTTTAATGCAGTTTTTAAGATTCTAATGAGATTTTAAGATTCTAATTAAGATTTTAACTAAGATTCAAATCGTTTAGCAAATTAAGATCGTAAAATCGTAAGATTTTAAGACTTAAATTGAGATTTTAATAACCATGACTCATAGCTTTGAAGTTTTTTTCGGCTTTTGCATAGTTAACTGAATTGTAGTCGTCTTCATCCTTGTCGACCATCTTTCCTTCAGCGTTTTTGGCTTGGATAAGGATTGGTCCTTTCCTTATGATTTTCCAGCATTCATAGTCCAATCCTTGGATGTAGATCCTCATCCTAGCCTTCCACCATCCGTAGTCTTTTCCGTTGAACATTGGACACTTTGTGTGTCTATCTCGAGAGTCATCTTGCATGTTCATGACTTCTATTCTCTAGGGATGAGCCTTTCGAGAATAGCCTGCTCTGATACCACTTGTTGGAACTCAAGGTGACACTCAAGAAGGGGGGGTTGAATTGAGTGGCTAAAACTAATCGATTTTCGCAAAAACACTCTTATGGCATAGTGCCGTGCACTGTGTTATTCACTCGTAAATTCTCCGATTAATGTTTTTGCTCGAACGAAATTGTATCAAACAAGAAAACAATGAAATCAAATAATAAGACACAAGAATTTAACGTGGTTCAATCTCACCTCTGAGATCTACGTCCACACAAACTACTCTTTTATTATTTGAATCGTAAAATACCAAACCCTTGATACAATTCGATTCCCCCACTACTAACTCTAGTAGTGCTCCCCAACACTTAACCCTAAGTGTTGCTACTCTCTATAATATGAAAGATTACATAAAGAATGATTCCTCAAAAGCGTGCTTCTTATTCAAGCAAATAGAGGATCGTTACAAACTTTGTTTAGAGACCTTAACTAACTAGAACTCTGTGTCGTACACTGTGCTCTGGGAGATCGTTTTCAGCTCTCAAAATCCTTATCTCTCCAAATCTGAAAACGTGGTTTGCTCCAATGATTTATATCCCTTATATAATTCAATCAGCTGAATAAAAATCCTTCTCCAAGATGTATTATCTTTTTGAACAATTTTTATCCCTAAAATAAAGGGATAAAATTTTTTTCCTTTTCAAAATCCAATTTTATCTTTTATAAAAAACTGATTTCCTTTACTCCTTGTAAGATAAGGATTCCTCCATATCTTATGCCAACTCTAAATCAGATTTTAAATCAGTTTTTATCTAAAGAAATGTTTTCTTTAAAATCAGTTTTTTATTAAAATTCTTCTTTTTCGCATTTTATCTTTTATAAAATCTTGTTCTTAAAAATCAGATTTTTTTAAAACTTTTTTTTTTTCCGAAAATATTTTTAAAGAAACGTTTTATTTAAAATCAGTTTTTACAAAACTCTTTATCCGAAAATCTTTGTAAAAAATATTTTCCTTTTAAAACTAATTTTCGAAATTAAAAACTCCCCTTTTTATATTCTTTAAATATAGAAACATGAAATTAATATAATTACCTATTTTCTTAACTCTAAAAAAATAGTTAATCATCATAATTTCATATTTCTAGTTTAGCACGAAGTTCCAAAACGTTAATTACATTGCATAAACATGACTAAGAACATAACTAGACTTAAGCTTCTATATCTTCAAGTTCTTGATCTTTCATGAACATCCAATCTTGATAGTTTTCTTAGATCACTGTTACACACATACATGTTATAGCATAGAGTGTTTATCATCATCAAAATAACATTGACTTAGAGTCACAACATTATTGATCTCCAAGTAGTGATTATTTGCGTTGTATGAAATATTGGTGAGATCTTTTCAATTTATGTTGGTTTTGATTGAATTTGTGTGTAAACTATTAGGTATATAATAATGCTACATTCATAAAAGCACCTGTCATATAAATATGAAACAATTTGTTAAATTATGACGGATTGGTAATATTTCTATGGTATGTTGCTAAAGTATGTTGCTACGGTGCCCTTCAAGCCTCAGTAGACCAACATGATTAACAATATCAACCCTCTTTCGAATATGTTGACCATGTCCCATCTTATCCAACATTCATGTTTGGAGGAGACGAAGGATGCATCATTTGTTTCTTATCAAAGGAAAAGAAAACATGAGTATATTTATTAGAAACCGTACCTTAGGGAAGAACTCAATGTGCAAAGGTGACTGCTAAAAATCTATAATATGTAGTTCACGTAATATTGGAGTAGGTTACTTAATACTTTAACCGTAATTCTAATTGAATAGCTAATTCCAATTGCAGTAGGTTACTTTAATATGTTAGTATAGTCAATATTCCTTTTATATGTTACTTTAATATAAAATTTTAAATATAGTATATATGGATCTTATTTTAAATTACTTTTTAAACACTTTTCAATGGTACAAAAATTATAATTTTACGAACTATATATTAAAAGTTATAATTAATTTACTATATTTAAGTTTTTCATTGTGAACCCAACTCTATTTAGTGCTCGTTTGGTTGACAGGAATTTATGTAGGCAATGAAAATTCCCATGATTTTCTCATTTGGGAAGTTGTTTGGTTGACAGGAAGTTGAGAAAATGGGTGCAATGGAAATTCCTTGGGAAATTGAAACTCCCACAAAATGTGGGAATTTAATTACCCAAACCCCCCTTGGCAATCAGAATTCATAGGAATTGCAAATTCCTTGATGTCAACCAAACAAATTTATAACATTTCCTAGAAATTACATAAGGGAAGTAATTTCCTAAGAAATGAAACTTTCTACAGGATTTAAATTCCCATGTATACCAAACGAGCACTTATTCTTATCCTAAACTCTATTTGTATTTTAATCAATTTGGAACTCTATTTATACTCAAAAAATATGACATGGCACTTAATGACCGCGACAAATGGCGTCCAATGAGGACGCTATTTATTCTTATCCTAAACTCTATTTGTATTTTAATCAATTTGGAACTCTATTTATTCTCAAAAAAAAATATGACATGGCACTTAATGAGCTCGACAAATGGCGTCCAATGAGGACGCCAAATGTCGCAACCTCGTGAGCTACTTTTGTACTCTGCTTTATATATATATATATATATATATATATATATATATATATATATATATATATATATATATATATATATATATATATATATATATATATATATATATATATATTCTTGTCTAGTAGGAAAAAACTTATATAATATACTTATATTTCTTTAAGTTGATTATAACTTAATTAATACTATGTAACAAAGAGAAATCATCAAATCATAATCTTCATTCTCGTACCTTGCTAGCTAAGTGTCAAAATTAAAGGTGGACAAATGAATATTGGATATAATGCATTATCAGCTATTACTATACATGAACAAGGAGATCAGGGTACTTACCTTAAGTTTCAAGTGCTTCTATGTACTCCAACTGGCTCCGTTGCAAAAATGACATTGCTTGGGAAGCTTTATATAGTGACCCAACTAGTCTTTTTTTTTTTGTTTGACAAGGACCCAACTTACATTATTCGATGCTGTTGATAATGGTGAATCCATATCTTCTTCTTATGTTCTAATATGGGTGTGGGGGTTAGGCCTCATGGAATTCTATTCTACGAGGCCTATCATGATTCCCACATGTCTATTAACCAAGATACATATTTATTTTTATTTTTATAGAGAGAATACTTTTTTAGAGAAATTACTTTTTGTTAGAGAGAATACTTTTTTTTTAATTCTCCGGAGCCTATCATGATTCCCACATGTATTAGTATTTATAACAATAGATTTTTATAAAATAATATTGAATTTTTCTAGAAATCAAAAGAAAGCTAAAATATACTTCTATAAGTTACAACACCTTTTTTAAGAATCAAGGTTGACCTGATGGCAAAAACAAAAAAAAAATGGCCTAGTTGGTTGGAAGTTGGAACCCCTTCTTCCACCCTTATGATAAGGGTTCGATTCTTACCCCCTCACAAAGTCCCCAATTTTCCCCTAGTTGTGCAAGGGCTATTCATCTTACCTTTAAAAAAGAAACAATTACAACACCTTTTCAAATACGTGTAGCTAGCCTTCGGGTTACACCTAGGTTGCTGGATCTCTCTGTTTCAAAATACTTGACACACTTTTTCGGACATGTTGCCAACACATAAATTTTACTATTTATTTCTCTAATTCTCTGCAGCAAAATTTATAAAAGTTGATATTCTGAAAGTATATATCGAGACGAATATAACAAGATCCCACATGACTATATTTTTGCTTACGTAAAAATTATAGAACTTGGTAAAAGGAGAGTGTGTGAATAGTGCAAAAGTTAAACCATGTCATCTATTTTGAAACAGAGGAAGTATATGACAAATCGAAATTACGGATACAACGATGAATGGATCTTCTTCTTTAATTAATTTGAAAAAATTTAAATTGTCGTCATTTATTTTGATATTTTGTTTCGAAAATTATATTGGTCTGACCCATGTCATACACGAGTTAATCATTGCTATACATTAAAATTAATATAGTTTGTTATCAAGTAAAATAAAGAAAAATTTGTTAGAAACCACATTTTATAGACCAACTTTTTTGTGAGAAACCAACTTTTGTAAATTTTTGGACACAAAACCTTTATTAAAACTTCTTGTGAGAAACCACCACTTTTCAGATTTGGAAAATTAACTTAAATTCTCTGTCCATTGACCATCACATGCAATTTTTTTTCCTTACTTAGCTTCTTCCTCCATTAATTTCGCCCACCCAACATTACGACTACAATCCCTTATTGCCATAGCACGCCATCATATCGACAATCGCACACAGAACCCTCTCTCCTTCACGCACGAGAAGCCCCTACTATCTCTTTCTCGCAGTATCATGAAGATTCTCTTCCTGAATCTTCGCATGATACCTTGGCAGGTTGACCATAATCATTTTGGGCGGTCTAACAGACCGGTATGGAACTAAGACAACCCCTATATATATATATATATATATATATATATATATATATATATATATATATATATATATATATATAGGGTTGAGATCCGGTGAGAATAGGTCCTTATATGAGAACATATACATATGTGAGAATAAATGTAGGTCAGAACATGATGTACATCGTTTTAGAACATGATGTACATCGTTTTAGAACATGTTGCTCATTATTTTAGAACATGTTGCTCATTATTTTAGAACATGATATACATTAATTTAGAACATGATATACATTTTGCATAAATTGATCATGTATGGTGATATACATTATTTTAGAACATGATGTACATCGTTTTAGAACAGTTGCTCATTATTTTAGAACATGATATACATTGTTTTAGAACATGATATACATTAATTTAGAACATGATATACATTTTGCATACATTGATCATGTATGGTGATAATGTGACTATAATCGAAACAATAATAATGTGGAATACCAAAATTTCAATCAATACCACAAGAATTTCATACCAAACGATAATCAATTCTAATAAATTTCAATCAATACCAAAATCGAAAAACATCGACATTGAGAAGTTCCAGAAGCGTTGAGCCATGAAAATTGAAGAAAAAATCACCGATTTCCGACAAAATCGTAGCGAAATAAGTCAACGACACTAGCAAGCCACCGGAGCACAAATCGTCGGCAGAATAGAAGGCGAAATCACGAGTTTTCAGTGATGATTGTGGCAAAATCTAAAGTGAGAGGTGAGAGAAAGATTGAGAATCTAAATCACCGCGCCGATCAGAAGAAGGAGAAGAGAATCATGACGAGTGACGGTGAAACAGTGGCGCGGCAGTTGCTGGATGTTGGTAGTGGTGATTCCACCATTGATGAAAGAGGAGAGAGAAGGAGGAAGTGAAGAGAGAGAAAGGAAATATGGAGAAATGGAAAATGTCGTGATGAATAACGAGAGGGTGGTGATGATGATTTAAATTTAAATTTTTTATTTTGGAAAAATCCCAACCCTTAGATCTAAAGTATTTAAAGGCCTAGATTTAATCTCACATATTATAGTGTTCTCATATAAGGGACGTGTTCTCACAAGAGCCTTCCCCTATATATATAACTACTACAAAAAAGGCATAGGAAACCGGTTTACAACAGGTCTCCATCTCACAGGTGTCCTAGGCTAGGAGACCGGTGATGATACCTGGTTTCTTTGTTTATTTGGGAGACCAGGTGCCAATTAAAACCAGTCTCTTAGGTTATCGTATAATTCATATATAAAGAGGTTAGGAGACCAGTTAACATTTAAAACCAGTTTCCTTGCCTTACCCTTTGAAACCAGATATTGACCATAACCGGTTTCTTAGGCTTATGACATGTTTTTTTTTTAATTAGAATAAATTACGTACAGTAATACATTATCCTGTATTTTTGCTGCTCGTATATACAATTTTTTTTCTATAAAACAATATATAAATAACAACAGTATTATTAAACAGGAATTCCTACTTGCTTTATTCATCTTGTCAATAAAGGATTCGCTACATTTAATCTGTATCTAAAAACAATTTCACTCAAAGCATAAATTTCATCCAATAATATCTTAAAAATAAAGTTTCCATAATCTAATGTTATCTACTAAAACTAAAATTCTAAAAAAAATCAAATAATATGTGCAATTCAAATTTGACCGCCGTTGTCTTCAATATTCATTGTCTTGTGTTTGGTTGTTTAAATATGCCGCCTACATATCTCGAAGCTCATCAATCATCTCTTGCGAATAAGTGCTAGGAGTCCCAGGAAAGTACTACAAAATAATTTCAGATAATTATAGTTAGAAATAGGATATATTATATAAGTTTCTTATACAAAAACTCATAAATAACAAATTGATTAAAACTAGGAAATATTTCAGTTCATGACATAGAAAACCATTCCATCTGATCATAGGAAAATAGGAATTTATGTGAAATTGCATCACTTTAACCTAACACAACCTTGTCACTTTAAAGAGGTGAGTGCTCTCCTGATTTCTACTTCTTTCTCTAAGTTGAATGTATACACAGTGTGATTCCCCTACTATACATATTTCTCTCTCAGCTTACTTGCTGTCCACTACTCCATATAACTATCACAAAAAGAGTATTTACCTCTTAAAAAATTAATCATATATGACAGAAGTAAAATCTACTCACATGGCAGGGGCATTAGTATACAGTAACGGAGTACCAATTTTACCGACTCTTTGCACGTGTAAATATGAGAAAGGATAGGTAGATGATCATACAAGTTAAAAATAAAGATCTTCTTGACCCCAATTCTTAAAATAAAAGAAAGCCATTGAGTAAGTTTATGGCTTACATCTTCTTCTTTAACTACCCCCTGCCAAATGCCAAGTCTCTAGCTTCCTAGTGCCTTCTGCAGCCAATTCCCAGCCACTCCCTTGCCCAGGGATATCTCCTTAAGGTTGCCATGTTACAATAGTCAATTAGTCATTATAATGATATGCAAATTTTGCTACGCATGTTATTAAACATCACGTGCTGGAGGAAAGGGGGAGTAATAATGTCGTTAATGAGTTACAAAGTTACCTTATCAGGAATAAATAGCCGTCTACTTGTGATTGTTTCAATCATGTAACGACAAACATAATAGCCACAATCCTTGGAGTCGAGGGCTTGACGAGGACACTGCCATTTGAAAAGTCCAGATAAATCAACAACTAACATAACTATTTCAATTCAAATGTGTCATTACAAGTATAGTTTTAGATATATTATTATACAAACCTGTATTTTGTTCCACCTTACAGGATTCTTTTTCAATTTCTTGACGTCCTTTCGATGAATCATGCTAAATTTTACAATGCCTCTAAAATTTTTTCACCTAATTGGATGATGACATTGATAATATGATAACATAAACTATTAGTGGACTATGACTAGGTCACATACTCATTGATGATCCTTTCAGCAAATTCACGGATATAATCTGCTCCACCAGGATCAAGCCAAAAAACAGTTCCGTTCCAAGGGCTTATGGCAGCTAGCATCCAATGTCGTCTATATGCAACTTATTAGCAAAGGCTAAAAAAAATACTCATACACGCTAATCTAGATCAAATTGCAATCTATTAGGCATACAGACTTACTTTTCATGGAAAGGTGCAAAAAATAGTTGATTAACGTTCTTGCCGCCATTGCAACCGAAAGAACGACATAAATAGTCAGATCGATCTTCTTCTACGATTGGAGTCAATGGAGCTAGATAATTAGGATCACAAAATCCATACACCCCAGATATGCCACCTTTCTGACATGATTCACTCAAGTGCCTAGCATAGCAAAATGAGCTCATAGGGACACTTATTGAACTTGTCAAATATTTAAATAATAACACAATTAAAAATCAAATAAACACATACTTCATGAGAATCGACATGTGAGCTGATCCCATCTCTCTTTGGAAGCACCAATCTAGTAAGTCTTCATAGTCAAGCCTTACTTCTTGCTCATTGTAAAACACGCTGTCCGGGATGGATAATATGATGCTTCCACGCGACTTTTTCATCACCATAGCTTCTTTCTTCAAAGTCCTCAACAAATCAGTGGTCACCTTGGCATGATCCTTATCAGTAATGTCATACTTTTGAGTGGTTGATGTTTGTGAAGCGGGTGATTGTGAAACAACGGCCTTTGCAGCTTTCTTTTCATACTTACAAGCAAATAAAAAATATAATTAATTGAGTTGCAAAAGCTACAATTGTAGTTAAGGCATGAATAGTTGCAGAACCTTGGCATGAATGTACCTTTGTCTTTGGAAAGATTAAGTGAGCAGGCCAAGAAACAAAGGTACACTTTGCTTGGCAGACTACAGTGCACTCCTCATTCGGACATGGCAATGGCGCAGTTGGCACAATATCTTGGGTAATGGAGACTCGACGATAATCGTCTGATAAAGAGGTGAAATGATTCAAAGTCACTTCCGTTGACCCCGCTATGTGCACTTGTCCAATTGCAACAATTTGAATCTCAAACTCATTCTCAATAGCCAAGCAACAATCATGAATACCCTGATCCATAAGAAAGATAAAATTAATCAAGGTGGAACAATATACAAACAGGGGAGCTGTCTTTTGTTCTCATTTTAGAGGTTGTGCTTAACCTCACAGTAGGCCCCTTAGAATCTGATAATCAGTAAAAAAAAAAAGGAAGATTGAAAAGGAAACCAGGCATGAAATATTCTACTCTCTGGTCATAGTATACTGATCAGCTTACAAAGTAACTGAAGAACTAAAAGAAAAAGTATATTGATCAGCTTACAAAGTAACTGAAGTAACTGATCAGCTTACAAAGTTACTGGTCATAAGAGGAATAAGATATAGGTCGCTAACAAGAACGTGGATACAAGCAAAGATAGACCTCATCTACCCCTCTGCCTCCTCTCTATTAGTTTCTCCAAAGCAAAGCCTTAGCTTTCTCTTGCATTTTTCTCATCTCCAAACGAAATGCCAAATAACCTTAACTTCACAAACAAAGAAATCTCCACTATAATTCTCACCATTTTTCTCATCTCTACCGTATCTTCTTTGGCTCGTCCATGTGAACCACCAAATAGTCCGGCATCGGCGAAGAAAGCAGATAATCATCAAGATGGTATGCTTGTTGTTCTAAGAGGTGGTACTGCTGCGAAGATCATCCTTCTTCATGCTAATTTTTCTGGTTTATAAGCTATGGATACCAATCATATCATGTTGCAGCTGCAACACTACTGCCGGTATGCTTTTAGAGTTTTAGTACAACTTTTTTCTAGACATAAATATCTTTAGTTTTTATCTTATATTAAGATGATTTAGTTAGAGGCTATATAGTACAGAGATGGGAAAATTCAGGTCCTAGCCATTTCCAAGAGCTTCTTAACATGGAAATGACCGGGGATCTTCAGGTAAACTTCGGGTCCCAATTGTTTCCGTGCTTCATAGGTTGGAGGATGATGGTACTAAATAGTAATAGCTACATGTTACAATTTTATCTTAATACTTGGCTTATGTGAATAATATACTATGTATTTTGAAGAAATTTTTATACTAAGAAATAACTCATTAATTTTTATACTAAGAAATTTTGAAGAAATATTGCCTCTGTAATATTGATAGAACTCAAAATTTCCGTTGATGTGTTTAAAACAGGCTATGTGAAATAAAGATAGACCGTGTGATTCTTGAAACTATTAGTTGCCTGCACAGTTCTAGTTTTTCTTTGATCATAAAATCCAATTCTTAATTAGAAGTTTTTCTTTTTCTCTCTGTTGAAAGATGTTTTAGAAATTAGATTGAAACGATTACAAACTGAAAATGACTTTTGGCAGCATAAAGAGGTAATGGTGGGTTGACTGTGTTGCATTATTGAACTACGTTATACACTCATACTTCTACTGTTTAGGCTTAAACTCCGTTACACTCGTCTAGGTGGTTTGGGCCAGTGTTAGATAAGTAAACATTGCTCTAAAGATTTAGCGAAAACCAAGATCCTAAATCGTAGATAAGATGTCATTACTTTAATTCATTGATCTTATTTTAGCTTCATAACTGATCTAAGAAAGTGTACTATGCTGTACCCAAACTGTATATCATTGTCTTAAACCCGATGCAAGTAACCTGTACACAAACTGCTATAGTGATGCTAAGAAAGTAGTGCAAGTAGTGCAAGTTTCTGTTTTAATTATCAACAACAAAAAATTAAATCATAAATAGTATTAAAGAGATGTGGGAGTTAAGTTATAGGGTTTTCATACCTGAGGCAATATATGCTCACTAATAGGTTGAGTGTCATAGTCCATTTCGCGCAAACGAATACTTGTGGAGGAGGGATTAGGCTGCTGATAGTTAAGCTCAGGTTGTTGTTCAGTCACAGCATTCTCAGGCCAAGGAACAATGTAGGGATCAGGCTCGGGCTCTCGTTCTTGGTCTTGAGGTTGAGATTTCGAAGGGCTTAACATACCTTTAGACAATTGAGAAAACCCATCACCTGTAGTTAGTAATTGAGTGAAGAAGCCATCTTTTTGCCCTTGTCCAGTAGAGCTACTTTGTTGTTTCCCTTCAGATACTTGGCCATCTCTATGACCCTTGAAACCAATATAGTGCCCACCACCTTGGCCACCAAAAGCCCCCATTAGACTTGCACCGGCCATGAATTGCTTCATCTGCTCTTGGTTTAAGCATGACATCATAAAACTCATCATAAATTGTTGGTTGTCTTTCATATGTGCCATCTCTGACCTCAAGTTAGTTATTTTGGCACGCATTTGGCTGGGTGGTGTTGGTCTAGAAAATCCAAAGTACTCCGTGTTTGTGATGCCTGATCCAATGCCCCTAACACGTCCACCATGCTCAGGCTTCTTGAGTGCTCTAGCCAAAATATCATCCCGACCACCCTCTATGACAAGTTTGCCTTTTTCGGATTGCGCCTTCAATGCATTCTTAAGATAACAGTGAAGAAACAAAATCAAGTTAGTATATAAGACAAAGATTTAGATTTTAAAAAAAATTGTCAAAAGGAAATCTATATTACAATTGCTTTGGCAGTTTCATGGTCGGTTGGATTGTCAAAGGTTACCATTCCATCTCTCACACGCGAATGAGCTCTAATCCATAACTCATGGCGAGGCACTTGATCGACGTGGATCCCTTGTTTCAGAAGTTCATTCGCCTGACATTAGACATTACATATAAACATATTAAGAATACTTAACTCACTCAAAGTCAATGCCATATAATATAATCGATATTCACATAACTTACGATCTCGTCTTCATAGTATTGGTACCCACGGGAGCTTCCTCGATAGCTTGAAACTTTGAGATTTGATCGTTTTCGACTTTCTTCACTTAGCTCCTTGAAATAGTAAAGATACAAAGTTAGAACACATAATATTCTATTTGCATAACCAAAAAACAGAGACTACAAATAATATTAAAAAACTGAAACCTTGAACTTTTCGGTCGTGCACATTTCTTTAAACTTATCCCAAGCAGGTTGAAGGATAAAAGGATATTTCCATGGTGGCCTTCTTCTCAACCTTCCAGTGGATTTCCTGTACAGCCACAACTTTTTTAATCTTGTCTTGAAAGCCCTCCATCGATCATTAGCATGAGACAAGATCCATTTTCTACGGTCTTTTTGCACTGTGAACCCCTTCTACAAAATATAAAATGATGATAAGCGTAAGTTTTGAGCATGTTGGCCACATGAATTTATGATTTAATTCTCCTACTCATGATGATAACCCAACTACAAATATAGCAATATTACTTATATATTTTCAGTTACTACCATCAAAATAAGTGCTTACTGTGATTATATCATATAACTCATCCAATTTGGCTTTCGGAACATCCTTCCAACTGCCATAGGTGATGCACACTCGTTCTCGAGTAACTACACCAATATAGGTGGTAAAAGTGAGTCGATTGTCACCACGTGGAGTCCTACGAATTGGATGCCACTCTAAAGAAATTCTGGTTCCATTTTGAATTGCCTTCCCCACCTTGTTAAGTACCGTACGTCCCCTCTCATCATCACGATTTGACTTTTCGACATCAGAATCATCAGAAGAGGTTGGATCACCTTGAGAAGAGCACACTTGCTTTTTCTTCTTGGCCATAAAGCTACAAAATTGCAAATAGAAAAGTCCGTTAACAATATAGTAGAATTGGCAGAAAACATAATATGCATTTCATTATGAAGCATTAGATCTGATTGATACATATACTCTATAGATTTTTTAATGTTGGTGATTAGACAGTTAACATGCATTTCTTGGGATTTTAGCGCCTAAAACACTAATTACCAAATACAGGTTTGAACTACTTGTAGAGTCTGTAATACTACTATTTCCTTAAACTTATATTCACTACTAGAAGACCAAAACCATAAAAGGAGGATAAAAAACAGAAGCATTAAAAAAGCAGAATTAGAAAAAAAGTAAAATGACATCAACACACCTCACTTATTTTTACGACGACGCTTTCGAGGTTTATCCTTAGTAGTATTTTTGTCAACCCAATCACCTTCCTCATGGTCATCACGCACATATGTCGATGAATCTTCAACCTCATCGTCAAGAACACCATTATTTTGAAATATATTAGTTGTTGATCTTCCTTCCAAAACAACATCCTCATCATAATCATCAATGTCTTGTCGAGATCTTGGTGTTATAACGACTGACCTCCTCTTATCAGCTGGATCAGTGACGTAAAATACCTGCTTTGCTTGACTAGCTAATATATACGGATCTTCCTTGTGACCAAGCTTGTCAAGGTTGACCAAAGTGAACCCTAACTCGTCATACTCAACTCCGGCATGTGAATCAACCCAATTGCATCTAAAAACTGGTATTGAAAATCCAATGTAGTGCAACTCAATGATCTCTTGAATGACCCCATAATATGACATTTTACCACAAACCGGATGCTTATCTTTAGAACTAGCAAAATGCATAGCCTCGGCCTCCACTGTTACCCCACTGTTCTGCATAGTACTATTTTCATCCTGATCCCTAGTGTAGAATGTACAACCATTTATGACATACCCTGAATAAAAAGAGGCATTGAAATTAGGTCCATAAGCTAGACTCTTGAGTCGATCAGAAATGGAATGGGATGAATCTTCAAGCTCTTCCGTAACTTGATTTTTCAACCAACTGCTGAATGATTTGTTATGTTCGCTTAGTAATGATTTCTCATTTCCTCTTCGATTGCATTGCCTTAAATAAGCAATGTGCTGCTTAATATAAGGTGCAACGTTATCCTCGCTAAAGAGAATATAAGTGTGCACCATGTGCCACTGCTGATACGACAAGTCAAGTTGCTTACGACCTAAAGTACCTTTTCCTTCCATTCTTCCACTATGTCGTGATATAGGAAGCCCAATCGTCTTCGCATTTCCTAAAAACTCACTACAATATCCAACAGCATCTTCATAAAGAACTCGCTCAGCAATACAACCTTCAGGTCTAAAGTGGTTCTTGACATATCCCTTGTAGGTTTTCATCTGTCTTTCAAAAGGATATTGATTTCTCAAATAAACGGGACCACAAAATCTCACCTCTCTCACTAAATGAACAGTCAAATGAGCCATGACATCAAAAAATGATGGAGGAAAGTACATCTCTAATTGGCAGAGAATGATGACTATTGAAGTTTCCAAAGATGTCAAGTCTTTAGGATCTATGACTTTGCTATATATTGCATTAAAGAAAGAACACAATCTAATAATAGCAAATCGAACTTTTTTAGGTAAAATTGAACGAAGAGCCACAGGTAGCAAGTGCTGCATCAAAACATGGCAATCATGAGACTTAAGACCCACGAGTTTCAAATTTCCCATTGAAACTAGACTTCTAATATTGGAAGAATAACCTTCGGGGACTTTTACACCCGCTAAACATTCACAAAATTCTTTTTTCTCTTTTCTCGACAGTGTATAAGCTGGAGGCAAAAAATTTCTGTTGTTTCTTTCAACGAGGTGGAGTTCTTCTCTAATCCCGAATGCTTTTAAGTCTTCTCTAGCACTAACACCATCTTTCGTCTTTCCTGAGATATTCAATAGTGTTCCAACTAAGCTATCACACACATTCTTCTCAATATGCATCACATCTAGAGAATGTCTAACAAACAAAAATCTCCAATAAGGCAAACGCCATAACTCAGAACATTTCTTATATCCCTGTTTAGGAAGTTTGGACCCAGGTTTCTTTCCAAATGTGATCTCGATATCTTTAACTTTTTCAAACACCTCTATACCAGTCAAGACTCTTGGACGTCCCATCAGTTCTTGTTTCCCGTCGAAAGCCTTTTTTGATTTACGATAAGGATGATCATATGGCAAAAATCGACAATGTACATCAAAGATATCTTTTCCAGATGATGGAAGCCATTTTCCCCTTGTACCATCCTCACATACAGGACAAGGGTGTTTTCCTTTCGTGGTATACCCAGATAGATTACCATAGGCTGGATAATCTTGAATGGTGCAAAACAACATTGCTCTAAGGTTAAACGTCTCATTTCGGTGTGAATCGTACACTTCTACACCTGAATCCCAAAGCATCTTCAAATCATCAATGAGGGGAGCTAAGTACACGTCTATGTCATTTCCTGGTTGTTTAGGACCAGAAATTAACAATGAAAGCATCATGTACTTTCTTTTCATGCATAGCGAAGGAGGCAGATTGTACGTAACCAAAATTACTGGCCAAGTACTATAGGTGCTACTAAGGAAGCGAAATGGATTCATACCATCGGTGGAAAATGCAAGGCGTAGGTTCCGTTCTTCTTTGCCAAACTCGGGGAATTTTCCATCAATAAACCTCCATTGCAGGGAGTCAGCGGGGTGTCTAAGTTTATCATCCTTAATTCGACCGTTGTGATGCCATGTCAACTTTTCTGCATCTCTAGCATTTGAAATAAGACGTTTAAATCTTGGTATTATAGGAAAGTACCAAAGAACCTTAGCAGGAACACCTTCCGTCTTCTTATACCGTGAGGCATTGCAATCTGGGCAACTCTGTAATGATTCACGTTCATTTCTATATAATATGCAATCGTTAGGGCAAGCGTGGATTTTTTCATAAGGCAAGCTCATTGAGGACAACATCTTTTTTGCCTCATATGTATTACTCGGAAGGACGTTATCACTAGGAAGCATATCTTTCACTACTTCAAGGAATTCAGTAAAACCTGCACCACTCAACCCATGACCTGCCTTTAGATTATATAGCCTAAGTACACTTGACAATCTTGTATACCTTTCGCACCCTCTATACAAGGCTTTTCAGAATCAACTAACAACTTCTCAAGAGTAGAAGGATTCTCATCAAACTTATGATGAACTTCTCGTAACATATCTTCTAACCTTTCACCCTCATCAATAGTAGGACCTTCATGTACACTTTCTCTAAAAGAACCTTCCTCATCCTCCCCATGCCAAATCCAAACAGTATATGTTCTATCAAAAGCCGATTTGTTCAAATGATTAAGTATTTCATCTACTCTTTTATGCAAAAAATTATGGCACCTAAAACAAGGACAAGGTAACCTAGTACGACCTCCAGAGTTCTTGACAGCGAAATCAATAAATTCCTTTACTCCAGTCATATATTCAGGGTCATCCGGTTTTGACGTTAATATCCAACTGCGATCCATATCTACACAACAATAATTTAACGTATCTAAAAATTCATAGCATATTTACGTAAGTGCACAAATTCATATACATGCAATCACAGGCCTTGGGTCCTTATCACTCTAACCTAACCCATCCTTGAACATTTAACCTCACTAGTGAATGTGTACTCGTTTATCAGTTTCAAGGGAAATGCTATGCCGATTTTTTCCTATAAACTGGTATAAAAGCACGCATTCACATCCTAAGTGAGGTTAAACTTACAAGGACAGTAACAAATACGAGACTATTCAGAGCCTACTCCTAATGAGTAAACTCTGAACGGGTACTAGGTCAATGCAAAATGAATATATGCAAGCAAACACAAAAGTAGCATGATTGATTAAGATTTAACTTTTATATGCTAGCACAACTATGATTAATCAATCAATAAACAACTATGATATTTACAATTAAAAGGGAGACTCTATAGATAGGAAAATTTGCTCACCTAATTAACGTATAGATAATGCAGTTCAAGGCGCTAGTAACAACACTCAAGCCACACCTAAAACGAACAAAAAACACATAAAACAAGTTAAATCATCAAGTAATAAAATTTGCATATAGTTGCAAAATTTATTATATGTTTAGATATTATCTTCTTTGTCAATTGAATTAATAAGAAAAATTTAGTATTAGAATTTTAAATCCTTAACTAAAATGGTGCTACTATCCTCCTTGATTGGCAGTTAGGTAGATAATGTAGTCAAAAGTAATAGAACTTCGACATTAAACTTCATCACAAAAACCTTCGAAAATAGCATGAGGTATATTTGTAGTCTGCTTTTGGAAAGGGATTATTGTTTGGCGGAGTTTGTGTGACATAAGAAAATAAAATACTTCACGAAGGTCATTCATTTACATAACAAATAATATATATGAAAGGCACTCGACCAAAACTGCTAGGGCTTTGAGTATAAATATTTGTAAGGAACTATCGCCAACTCCGATAACTCTTGAGGATTCTGATAGTGGAATCTCAGAGGTTGCCAAAGAGATCTGCAAAAGATTAAATTAGTTCATACACAATTACAAGATGACATACAAGAACAAGAAAGTAGCACAACCTACCAACTTTTTGTACCAAGTCGTAGCGGTTCAATACATGGAGCCTGTTTTATGATGCCCCATTTCTACGATTATTGAAAACTAAAGCAGCAAAACTAAGATGATACAATTGTCATTTCTTGTTGCTGGTTACTTAGACACATCATACATGTTTATCAAAATACAAAAAAGAATTAAAATAAAATAAAAACATATCATAGACCCTTGAGTGTATAATCTGCAGTCTTTTAGTCTTGTAGATCTATTCTCTATGATGAATTGATGATCAAGGGAATAAGCTGGATAATCCTAATGCTATTCAAGATGAAATTGGAAAGTTTTCTCAATCCCTCATGGGTAACATAGCTCACTTATAGCCCACGATTGATCTACCTGCAATTAGGGAGGGTCCTGTCCTTTCTTATAGAGCTATTGAGATATTCAATGCTCCTGTTTCTCACAAGGAAATAGACCAGGCTTTGAGTATGACAGCCGCATAGTCAACATGCAAGAGTGAATACAGAATACAGACAAGCAGGGAATTCTTCCCAAACAAAAAACATCAACTTACAGATTTATTTTTAAGAAAACAATTTGGGTCAGCAGCACTCACCCTAGTGCATTAACAATATTGAGCTAATTAGCTCTCATAATTACAAAATTAAAGAGAGTAGGAAAAAAACAATACCAATTACACCAAACCGAAACCAATTTGCCACACGAAAAAAAGACCTAATCTTTTCGAAAATTCAATTTTAGTTGAGACTACAATGCACAGTATATTAAAGAAGAGAAAATAACCAACCCTAAGAGAGGGAGGCGCGATGACTGCTCCCCGGTGGATGTTAGCGGCCGCCGGTGAACAAGAAAGCGGAAGAACGACAGATTGCTAGTGGTCGCTGGCGATTGTGAAAGGTGGTTAATGGAAATTTCGAATTCCAATTTCTCAATTGCGAATTGGATTGAGTGATTACGTAGAATTGTGATGTGCAAGAAGAAGGGGTTTATGAAGTTGGGGGAATTTGGATTTTCGGGAGTGGTGGTTTAAGGTTTGAGTGATGGCTGCTCCACAACAAAGTGGCGAGATTGATAATAACTTCTAAAAGCACGTTTTACTTTTACAGAGAAGTCTTCTACAGTGCTATAGCCTACGTGGGTTATTTTTTTATTTTTTAATATGAATGATCCTTATGTTTAAAAAAGGAGAAGAATTCTAAAAATAAAAGAATATCACATTTAAAAAGAAATTGTATTAAAAGAATAAAAATATTCAAGGAAACCGGTTTTATTTATGAATGGTCTCATATCTTACAACATGAAAAATACATAGCACACGTATAGTAGTGCTATGTTGAAAAAAAAAATTGAATTAAAAATTAAAATATTCAAGGAAACCGGTTTTATTGACAAACAGTCTCCTATATCACAACACCTTTTTTAATGAGTCAAATAATTAAACTTAAGAGACTGGCTTTGGATAATCACTGGTTTCCTATGTTTAAGAAATGTGTTAGTAACCTTAACCGGTCTCCTATAAATAGTCTCCTTGGCCTTTTTTGTAGTAGTGTGTGTGTGTGTGTATATATATATGTATATATGTATATATATATATATATATATATATGTATATATATATATATATATATATATATATATATATATATATATATATATATATGTATGTATATATATATATATATATGTATATATATATATATGTATATATATATACCTGTCGCGCACCTAACAAAAATAAATAACCTAACTAACTCCCTAAGTAAGTCAGGATCGATCTCACAGAGAGAAAGTTGTTCTATGATTAACCCTTAAATAATGGTAAGACTAAAGGAGATTAATATCAAGAACGGTAGAATCAACTATACTAATCAATATATAAATAAAAGACCCTAGAGTTAAGTATCCCCACTAGCATGAATTAATACAATGATAATTCCTACCCTGAACTAATCAATTAAATGTTCACAAGGAAAGGTACACCCTATAAAATACCACAAACCTCTCCCGAGGATCTATGGGTTCCCTAATATGCAATCAAGCCTAATCCCGTGGAATCATGCAAATTGAAGACATTAAACACAACACCCTAACTTCCTAATAATCCATCTCTTGGAGAATTTCATGTCGAAATACCCAAATCCGTCAAAACCCAACTCCCATTGTGATCAAGACAATGGAATGATAACAATACTAGTTATCTTTAATCCAGTATTGGAAATTGCACAATCAATAAGCAAAATTAAATAAACAACTAAATTGGGGATTTAAAGGAATACATCACATTTTAATCATGGCTAGGTTTGCTTAACCATAGATTAGAAAACTACTCGCATATAATAATCAGATAAACTAAATAAAATATAAAAGAAAACATAACTAATAATCGAAATCTTGAAGACTTGAATTGATTATGGAAAGATGAAGTCTTGAATAATTATTGAAAGCCAAAGAAAACAAACGATTCCCCCTTGTGTCACGTTCCAAGAGAGAAAATAAGAAGTCTAACTTGAATAATGAATAGAATCCCTTAACCTAATTATAAAATCTCTAATATAAAATTGTATCTCCTAATACTAGTATGAAACTAAGTTACAAGATATAGAAAGCCAATTAAGTCATTAATGCCAACAAGAAGTCATTAGCCTCTCCGGTCATGTAACGCCCCGACCTCTAAGCATCTTTATTAGGTTAATTAATCTCGATTATTAGCAGCGGAAGACCTAGCTTTTGGTCGGTGCGTTACTGCCGTACTTTCCGTTAGGAAAATACAAGGCAACATACTTTCAGAATTCTAACATATAATAATTTGAAAAATTAAACATACTTGATTATATAAAAATTAAAGTAAAACAGAGAGTTAATGTTAATTAAACTAACTAATTACTTAAGTTACAAAACTATAAATGTTTGAGTTATTTTAATAACAATTTCTCACTACTAAGCCATTCTGTTGTAATAGCCTGACTTCTTAAGCTAGGATTAAAATCGATAATCCGAGATTATTAGGCTAATAGTTATTAATTAAGTTGTAAATTGTTATGCTTTGAAAAGAATTGAAGAACTAAGATGATCCCTATGTGAATTTTGTTTCAAATGTGGATATTATGTGTTATTAGCTAACTAATAACATGAGCTATATGATAATTTGAGTAATTTATAAGTTACGTTAAGATAATCGAATATCGTTCTGGAGCAATGGGGTTTCTAGTAGTTATTGATATCGTTCTTCTAAAGTTATCCTGGAAACTAAGATTAAGGACTAATTAAGTCAAGATACCTCCATTAAGGTATAAAATATAGCATGGGAGATTTAGTTAAGACTAATTAAGGATTAGGGAGTAATTAAGGAGATAATCCAAAGTTAAGAACCTTGAGAATTCTGGATTGTTCCTAAGTAAGGAAAATGACGATCTTACCCCTAATACTAAATCAAAATCACGAGTTTGCCATTATCCATTCTCCATATATATGTGACCAAGGTTCCTACTTGATTTCATCATATTTCATTTCACCAAACACAACAAAAACTACACAAAACTCCTCCCCCTTCTTAACGCCAGTTCTGGCGAGTTTGAGGGCAGTTGTTGGCAGCTTGTTTTCTTTGGATTTTAGCTATGAAATTTGCATGCAATTGTTTCCCTAGACTCCTCAAGTTGTTCTCTATACTGGGCAATCGTTAGTTTTGAGGTTTCACTTCAGTAGCATCAAGAAAAATTAAGAAAGGTAAGATGTGGCTAAATTGTAGAACTTATGAGGTTTATTAGATTGAATTTGATTACTTTGGGTTAATTTTTGAATTTTAAGTTATGGATGCTGTATTTAAGGTATTAGAAGGTTGATGGAGGGAAGTTAAAAGTGGTGGAAGGAGATATGATTCCTAAACACCGAATTAAGGTACACAAGCTCCACCACCTAAACTTTGTTTCTAGCTTTGATCATGGAATTTGTTTGCGGAATTGTGAATACTTGAATTATGTTTGAATGTGTATGAAAACTGATTTGCATGTGTTTTTTTATGGAAGATATTGTGTTAAAATCCTCTTGCATGTCAGGTTCCCTAAGACTCCCTGAATAACCGAGTAAGAAAGTGATTATCGATCCATGTCTCTTGAGCTATGCTGCCGAGACTTTCCCTACCAAATATCTTCCTTTTTCATTTGGTTTTTAGTCTTGGGGTCTCTTGAAAGTTGTAGATCTTGAAAAGTTGTTGAATTTAGACCCAAAAATCACTCCATTTGGAGTTGTACATTAAAAGTTATGATGTCTGGAAGTTGATGTATGCATAACAAGTTTCCTCAAACACTTATTAACCCTTGCCATTATCTTAATTTCGTTTTCATTGAAGATCTTGTTGTGGCTAAACTTTCATGATATTTCCTTGCAACATTTATGTCTTGATTATCAAATAAACCTTTGCTTCATTCACCTCATTTAATACGCAACTTCAATTCATTGAGTAAAAGAACACCTAAAACTCGATTCTTGCTTAGTTGTTTTCTCGAGTTGATTAACCATGTTTCTTTGGTTCATTAATTACCTTTAAATGTTGAATACCAAATGAATTAATCCACTTATTGGTTTACCTACCTAAACCTTAGCCAAGCATAGAAGTTACGATATACACCTAAACCACCATAATTTAATAAAACACCGAAACTGTGAAATCGATCTTTTGTTTACTTGCGTGGAGTAGTCTTCTCATATAATTAAGAACCTCTTGTGAAACCAATGCATGCTGTCATATCTTGTTGATTGCCTTATTGACCGCTTTGGATAACCATGACATCATTTCCGAAACCTTGTTATTAAGTCATTTCCCTAAAATAGTGGAACTTGGCATAGCAAGCTTGTTTTACGAAACTTGTTTTGATAAGTTAAAGTTTGTTATGATGGTTGAAATAGTGATTATGAATAAGTATTTAAGTAAGTTATTTGAGTATAGTTATAAAAGTATAAGTATTTAAGTATAAGTATTTAAGTATAAGTATTTGAGTATAAGTATTTAAGTACAAGTGTTGAGTATAACTATTTTTGTATGATTACAAGTTTTGTGCTGTAAGGGGAAGTGAACAACATTTGTATAGCGGGTTTGCTCATTATTTGTTTAGAGCGGGTATTGATCCGAAGCGGGTATTGCTCCGTTATGTAGGGTCATGACCTAGAAGTCTTGCAAGCAGGAAGTAAGAAAGGTGGGGAGACGTCGCTCAAAAGTCTGGAGTTGTGGCTTAGCCCTCCATTCGTGTTCCTTCCCTGGAGTTATGCTATGTTTTGTGATAAGTTTAAGATTATTATTTGTGTTATATATTGAGAATGATGTGTGACATCTTGAGATAATTCTTGGAAATTTCTCCAGTATATGTAAAAGTGTTTCTTTGGAAGTTTAAAGGAAAGAATCAACGTATTTCTGAGCAAGTATTAACGTATTTCTGAATAAGAATAAAAGCATCTTGAAAATTATAAGTTTATGCTTTGAGTATAAGAAACAATTGCGTAATTTTAGCCACCTTATTATTTTGGAATCGGTGGGACTTGTGTACCAGTGTAAGCTGACCTGTTTTGTTCTTTGAACCTGTCCTGGTGGGGGCAGATTCATCTGTTTTGCAGGATTAGAAAGAATGTTCGAGTTAGCTCATGTGTGCGAATGTGAAGTCATGATCAATGTGTTTAGTTCGCTGCTATGAGATAAACTGTTTTATATAATGATTCTTGGCAAATTAAACACGAATTTTTGATTTGTAATCTAAGTACTCAAAACATATTGTAATAACTAATTTATCATAACTTATTTTCATAATAAGCTTGGATAATATGGGATTTCCTAATTTTCACTAGCAGGGAAGATGCGGAAATCCGCCCTAACAGTCTCTTCAATTAGCAGCTAAACTTTGTAATTAGCAGTATTAGGTCTTAATTAAGCTGCTTTTGGAGCGGTACATTGCGAGTGGTATCGAGCTAAGGTTTTCGAAATCCAAATTTAAGTATTTCTAATTTGCAAGTTTTAAAAACAATAAGAGTGTTTGCACAAGTATTTTCTTAAGAAAGGAAAATTAAAACTAATTTCATATATACGTAAAAGTTTTCAAATCATTCGTGAACATGTGTGTGATTTGTGTGTGCTATGTGAATTATGTGTATGAATGTGTATGCGAATGTAATGAGATTTTGGTGTAGATGGTTTCGAGTAAATTTTATGAAAGCATAATCAAGAACATGCTTATATAAAGAGGACACAATACTTATTTTGCTATCGATAAATGGTAAGATGATGCTATGGACCAAGCTAATTAGGCACTAGGTCACAGACCGAGAATGGAAAGAGGTTATGGATGCTTGTAGGAGCCACTAAAGGTGACCCGGGACTTAAGCTGATGTGATTTGTGAGCCATGGGCTAGTTTCCGTCAAATTTAATGGAGTCTGTTAGAATTGTGTAGAAATACTAAAGTAGTTCAAGTTTATGATGTAATTATGGACAATAAGGATACGAGTTTGTTAAGGTTGAAAGTGTTGTGGAAGGAACGGAGGCGAGATGAATAACACTATAGAGCGCTAGAGGTGAGGTTAGCCAAACCAGACAATCCTCACTACGGAACGATGTATAAATTTATAACTCATGGAGAAGAAGACGGAGTGAAAAAAAATTTGGTTGTGCTAAAGCTTGTGTTTGTGTTTCTTCCATAAAAAAATTTATTGTGAAATTATGAGGACAAATAGAAAAGAGAGTATATATATATGTATATATACATATATATATACATATGTACATATATATACATATGTACATATATATACATATATGTATATATATATATATATATATATATATATATGTATATATATATATATATATATATATATATACATAAGCGTGTGTACACTCAAAATAATTACGTTGGTATTATTAAGTAAGTTTTGTTTTTGTATTAAGCTAGTGATATAAATGGAGAGTTAAGGATTTAGTGTTATGAGTTGAGAGAGGACGAGTATGAAGTTAGGATTAATATGGACATTAAGTTCAAACATTGAGCAAACTACTATAAGTTATAGATTTGGGATTGATATGGATAATGAGTGTAAGTATTTGGAGTTATAAATTTTAGGTAGGCAGTTGAATCGTGCTATATTTATGCATGACAGAGCAATATGGAGTAGGATTTATTAACCTAAAAGAAAATGATTGTTGGAGACAAATAGTTAAGGTGTAATATGGTTATAAAGGTCTAAGGTGTGGAGACAGTAATTCTGAAAAGTACGGATATCATTCTGGTAATACAAAAACTAATATAGTTAAGATTAGAAATTTATCACGTGAGAACTTTTGGAGTCTATATGTCAGTACTATGTCATTGGTTTTATGAATAACTGGTATATCTCCAACAACATGTATTATAGGTTGGCTACGTTATAAGTTTCGATTGTCAAATATACTTGAATTGGAATAAGTTTTATGTTTTTCTTACATGTTTTGAAGTAAAGAAACCATTTTGGAATTTAGAATCTTAGATATTGCTAATTAGATTAGAATTTGTATATAATGGATTTGGCATATATTTCCTCAAATATATTAGTTGAACATTGTTATGAAATATAGGTGGAAATCGGGCGTTGTTTTAAGGAACTGAAACTTAAGATAATTGGGTCTTATTCGACCATGGAGGAGTCATATTATTGTGCTCTAAAGTAATAAGCATAGATGAAATTTAAGGAAAAGGAAGAATAGTGGGAAATTTACAAAAGGAAAAAAAGTTAATTAAGAAGCGAAGATAGAAGCGTCAAGGAGGGAATGAGATCAACCTGCCAATCAAGGAAGGACTTTGGAAAGATTGTTTTCTGCTTAAATGAAAGTTGAAGGTACTCCAGAGTTGCCTTAAATTCCAAGTGGGTAGTTTCAAGGAAAATATTATTGTATATGAAGCCGTAGCTGATGGACTTTTAATTCGGAAACCTCACATTTATGTATCTCCAACTCATTTTGTTAAAATTCAAATGGCAACTTGTATGTCTGATAGAGATTCGAGTTGTTGCAGATGATTATTCAAAGATTGTGTAATTGAGATAGCAGAGTCAGAGCTGCAAGTGGATCTAATATTTATCGAATTGGAGTATTATAATATAATTTCTGAAGATGTCTTAACTAAGCAGGAATTGACATATCACCAAATGTTATGAGGTGAGATCAATGAGGATATGCTACCGGAAGGTATTGGTTTTGTAATTCAGATAGTTAAGAACCATAAGAAAGTAATGGAGATGGAAAAAAAACTCTACTGGTGAAAGAGTCTCCAGATGTAATATCTAAGGGTTTGCCAGCATTACAATTATATAAGATGATTGAATGTTATATAAGATAAGTGCCAAGGGTACGTATATCTTTAGAGCTAAGATGGCCCGAGTTAATGACGCAGCTGGAAGTATTATGCAGAAAGAATATATCCGACGCAATGGTTCACCCTGGGGAGACGGATTAATAAAATTATGTAAAGATCATTGGCAAACTAATAAAATTGCAGTTGGGAAAAGGAATTCGTTATCCCGAGTAGATGATATTTTCTATATGTTCAAAGAATCAGGAAGCGCGTCCTAAAGAAGTATTAAGGAAAGAATAAAATTCGAGTGGTCGGAGAATTATGAGGACGCTTTCCAGAAGTTGAAGAAAAGGTTAATCAATGCCCTAGTTCTAGCTTCGCCTTCGGGGACAGAAGGACTTAAGGTGTATAGTTATGTTTCTTAGGAAGGTTTGGCATGTATATTAATGTAACATCAGCAAGTGACAGCCTATACCTCTAGGTAGTTAAAGTTATAAAGAAATTACCTTGCGCATGATCTGGATCGAAAGCTGAGGAATTTGACTTTAAATTATAGAGGTATTATTAAATTAAGTAACCTGAAAAGTTTATACTGAAATATCAAAACTTAAGGTATACTTTACTTAGAAAGAGATAAAAGTGAGATAGTGAAGGTGTAATCCCCCATAATTTTAAAGGATTTTATAAATATATTTTATCATTTATATATTTATATTTTAGTTCAAATGATTTTTATTATTTAAGTAGGTTGACTATTTTTGAAAGTCAAATGAAATTATTTTAAGGATTTAAGGAAGTTGAAAATATTTTAATTAATCATGCTTTGAAAAAGGTTTGAAATATGAATTTGATTTAGAAAAGAAGTCTAATGGACTTGAGGAACCCAAATTCTAAGTAGATTAGGAAAGAGGAGTTATATTGATCTTAGGAGTCCTCATTCATCAATCCTAGTTATCATCGAATCCTATTTAAACTTAAATTCCTTTTCCTAAGCCCAAAAGGAAACCCTAACTATAAATACCCTAAGCCCAATTATTTTACCCTACACAAGTTATTTTTCTTCACTCCTTCTCTCAAAATTTCGGCATTCTCTCTCTCTCCTCTTCCACGTAATTTTCTTTTCTTCTTCCTCTCAAACTTTTGTTTCTTCTTCTTCAAGTAACGATTTCTTCTTCGCTAAGAAACGTCACCGCCGCCGCCGTTGACCATCGTTGACCGCCGCTGCTGCCACCAAGACCCTTCCTTGGCCGGCGCATCATCACTTGCATCTTGTGTTGGTTTAATTCTTTTCCTTTCCTCAAGTTTTCCATTAAAGACTATGTTTTTATGCTTTATTTTAATGTTAATCATGATTATCAATATTAATTTACTGTTTTAATGAATAATCTTGATTCATATATATATTATATTATAAGAATAAAAATTCAGATTTGTTTATTATTGTTAGATTTAAGTTTTAATAATTAAAGCATGGATTTTTAGGGTGTTAATTATTAGAAAACCATAGTAGTATATTATATACTATGAGATTAATTTAATTTATGATTTTAAACATGTTTAAGAGGGTTTAACGAAGGTTTTATGATTTTATAAGTTGCTGGAAATTCAGAAAGTATTTTATTTAGGGAGTTTTAAGAATTTTAATTACTAGTATGGTAGTACTATGCTAGGAATTAAAAGTAATGGAAGTTTTGATAGAAAAATCAACTTTTGAATATGTTTAAAGGGGTTTTTAAATATTTTAAAGTTGCTGTCTTTTTTATTTAAGAGTATTGATTTTAGTCATATTTGATTTCTAGGCGGAGAGTATTCCGTAGGAGACTTTTAAAGGTTTAAAGTGGCCAGTCGACTAGTTTACACAAGGTACGTACATGCCTATGTGATGATTGAGATAGCATCATGATTTTATGAAGGAGAATTATGTAGTATCATGTATAGGAACTTGGTTGAGTTCATTATGATATTTATTATGTTGGATTTTGCATGTTTTATGCCTGTGTGCAAACATGTTAATTATAATATTTGATTATGAGTAGAATATCATGGTTGTATGGAATATTGATGCAAGCATGTTAATTGGATTGGGAACCTTATTTATTAATTCACATGGGGGAATTAATATATCTATTAGTATTGGATCATGTTTGATCATTGTTCCCTTTTTGTATTTCACTACTTTATGAGAATTTGTGGGCCTTATTTGGTAAGTTGACAAGTTGTGCCTTTGAAAGGTAAGATTGATTGTTGGCTAGGTCCAACAAAGTAAGAAAGGTTGGAATTAAAGAAAGTAATCTTGGATTGTAAGTCGTGTGATCACTTATTTAATCCTAAGATAAAAGAGGTTCAGTTGTGAATGTTGAATTATATTCTTGTGTTGCTTGTATGTGTGTCATAACAAGTAATAAATTGTAATTCACGTAAAGTGTAACTTGGATAGTAATAAGCTTTAGGCGGTGCACGTCCGAAGTTGGACAATCAGGAGTTGGGGTACATGGTGAGCGGGCCATGGCTTTTTCTGGGAATTGGATTGATCACCATTCCTCTTTTTATTTAAAGGTTCCTCGATATCGCAGGTCATTATGGAATACGGAGTCGCGCCCGTATTTCGTCTTCCTAGGTGAAGGCTGGTTTTTAGTTAGACAACTCGGTCCAATAACTATTCCATTTAATATAATAAAAGTTGATTTAAAGTTTAGTTCAGTAGAAGTTATCTCGCGAATGTTATATGGTTGTATTATTATTTAACTCTGTTATTATTCCTTAGTATCATGATTAGGATTGTTTTATGCATTGATATGTAGTACTCGGCTTTGCGATTACGTGCTTTTGTTGTGTGTTGATCATGGCTTTGCTTTATTGATCCTGTGATGACCCAATTTTTGGTGAGCAGCATTTCTAGAGCATTGACATTTACAGGTTCGCAGATGTAGCATCATTGGGAATCTGGGAATGGAGAGCTTGTGTAAATTTAGTTTTATTTTGTTCTGCATTAGTCAGAGAATGTTATTATAAGTTGGTTTGATAGACTTTCATAAAGTGGTTTGTTTTTGAAGTACTTAATTTATTATTTATAAAGTTTAGTTTGATGTTTTCCGCTGCAAAATTCTGAATAAGCCGATACGTTATCACACGGGCGATAATACTTGGGTAATTCTCTAAGTTTTATATTATAAAGGCATTTCTGAAAAGAGAGAATTATCGGGGTGTTACAGAAGGTAGCTATAATTGCTCAAGGATTATGATGTAGACATTTAGTGCCGTCGGGGAAGGCAGATGGGGTAGGATGCTTTGAACAGGAAACCTCACCAAGGAAATGATTTCATGATTTTGATACCATAGTAGTTATATAAAAATTAATGCAATTGGAGTTAAATGTGATTAAAGAAGGAGATTTGTGAGGAGAACTAACTGTTTTGTGATAAAAATATTTCTTTTGAGAAAATTTGAGCTAAGTGAGTGCAAAATAAGTTTATCAAGGAACTGAGTTTAAAGATAGAGAAAAAAAATGAGTCAACTGATTTTTGAAGTATATGGTGATGAAAGAATATGGATAAATGGGAAAACTGTGAGCACCTATGATTCAGAGCTATAAAAATAGAGAATTCTAAGAGAGGCGCATAGCAATACGTACTCAGTTCATCACGAAGAGGATAAGATGACTCAAGATATAAAATTTAGGTCAAAGAGAGATGTGCCACAATATGATGCAAAATACTTAAATTGCTAGGGAATGAAGTTTAAGGGAGAAGTTACTTGAGAAAACAGAGTGTGTTATTTAAATGTTGGAAGATATGTTAAAAGCTTATATATAAGAGTTTAAGGGTTATGGGAAGATAAATTAGCATGCACGGAATTCTTCTACAATAATAGCTACCAACAATCGAATATGGCTCCGTATGAAGCTATGTATGGATATAAATATCGAACACTCATTGATTAGATGACTAGAGCTCGGGGTTCCAGTAAGAATTGAGTAGGATCACGAGACTAAGAAGCAATTGCGAGTCATTCGAGCGAGGGAAAAAGGAAAAGAGGATAGCTTAGGTTATAAGTTTACAACCTTTTATTTCAAGAACTATTGTGGATGACTTATAAAGACTCTGAGAAGTGTCTGTCATATTTTAGTGTTAATTGCCACCATAAAAGAATTATGAGTTCAACAATAAGAAGCATGAATTCCAAAATGTTTAATATAAATTGTATCCTTTTTGAGCGGTTTATAGTGATCAAATCAGTTTTGGGATTTGTTGTACTAAATTATTTAGATTCATTGAATCTTTCAATGGTTTCATAACGTTCTCCTCTACAATAGTGGAAGATGTTGTCAGTAATGGTTACCTTATGAGATATGAGTATATACTATAAAGAACCTTGGAACTTAGGGATATGAGTTTCGGGGAATATGAATTTATAAATATGAATATATATATATATATATAATTAAGAATTAAGCAAGAAAGGATACCCAAGGACTCTTAAAAGAAGGGAAATAAAGTTAGGTAATACCTTTGGTTAACGAACTCCGAACCAACCCTCGAAAAGGAAGAGCGACATGTGAGAACAAATTAGATACGCGAGATCGATATCCTCAGTATTTTAAGGTACGATATAAGTTTCGGGACGAAACTTCTTAAAGGGTGGTAGAGTGTAATAGCCTGACTTCTTAAGCTAGGATTAAAATCGATAATCCGAGATTATTAGGCTAATAATTATTAATTAAGCTGTAAATTGTTATGCTTTGAAAAGAATTGATGAACTAAGATGATCCCTATGTGAATTTTGTTGCAAATGTGGATATTATATGTTATTAGCTAACTAATAACACGAGCTATATGATAATTTGAGTAATTTATAAGCTACGTTAAGATAATTGAATATCGTTCTGGAGCAATGGGGTTTCTAGTAGTTATTGATATCGTTCCTCTAAAGTTATCCTGGAAACTGAGATTAAGGATTAATTAAGTCAAGATACCTCCATTAAGGTATATAATATAGTTTAGGAGATTTAGTTAAGAATAATTAAGGATTAGGGAGTAATTAAGAAGATAATCCAAAGTTAAGAACCTTGAGAATTCTGGATTGTTCCTAAGTAAGGGAAATGACGATTTTACCCCTAATACTTTAAATCAAAATCACGAGTTTGCCATTATCCATTCTCCATATATATGAGACCAAGGTTCCTACTTGATTTCATCATATTTCATTTCACCAAACACAACAAAAACTACACAAAACTCCTCCCCCTTCTTCACGCCGGTTCTGGCGAGTTTGAGGCCTGCTGTTGGTAGCTTGTTTTCTTTGGATTTTAGCTATGAAATTTGCATGCAATTGTTTCCCTAGACTCCTCAAGTTGTTCTCTATACTGGGCAATCGTTAGTTTTGAGGTTTCACTTCAGTAGCATCAAGAAAAATCAAGAAAGGTAAGATGTGGCTAAATTGTAGAACTTATGAGGTTTATTAGATTGAATTTGATTACTTTGGGTTAATTTTTGAATTTTAAGTTATGGATGCTGTATTTAAGGTATTAGAAGGTTGATGGAGGAAAGTTAAAAGTGGTGGAAGGAGATATGATTCCTAAACACCGAATTAAGGTACACAAGCTCCACCACCTAAACTTTGTTTCTAGCTTTGATCATGGAATTTGTTTGTGGAATTGTGAATACTTGGATTATGTTTGAATGTATATGAAAAATTATTTGCATGTATTTTCTTATGGAAGATATTGTGTTAAAATCCTCTTGCATGTCAGGTTCCCTAAGACTCCCTGAATAACCGAGTAAGAAAGTGATTATCAATCCATGTCTCTTGAGCTATGCTGTCGTGACTTTTCCTGCCAAATATCTTCCTTTTCCATTCTATTTTTAGCCTTGGGGTCTCTTGAAAGTTGTAGATCTTGAAAATTTGTTGAATTTAGACCCAAAAATCACTCCATTTGGAGTTGTACATCAAAAGTTATGATGTCTGGAAGTTGCTGTATGCATAACAAGTTTCCTCAAACACTTATTAAACCTTGCCATTATCTCGATTTCGTTTTGATTGAAGATCCTGTTGTGGCTAAACTTTTATGATATTCCCTTGCAATATTTATGTCTTGATTATCAAATAAACCTTTGCTTCATTCACCTCATTTAAAACGCAACCTCAATTCATTGAGTAAAAGAACACCTAAAACTCGATTCTTGCTTAGTTGTTTTCTCGAGTTGATTAACCATGTTTTTTTGGTTCATTAATTACCTTTAAATGTTGAATACCTACTGAATATATCCACTTATTGGTTTACCTACCTAAATCTTAGCCAAGCATAGAAGTTACGATATATACCTAAACCACCATATTTTAATAAAACACCGAAACCGTGAAATCGATCTTTTGTTTACTTGCGTGGAGTAGTCTTCTCATATAATTAAGAACCTCTTGTGAAACCTATGCATGCTGCCATATCTTGTTGATCGCCTTATTGACCTCTTTGGATAACCATGACGTCGTTTCCGAATGCTTGTTATTAAGTCACTTCCCCAAAATAGTGGAACTTGGCATAGCAAGCTTGTTTTACGAAACTTGTTTTGATAAGTTAAAGTTTGTTATGATGGTTGAAATAGTGATTATGAATAAGTATTTAAGTAAGTTATTTGAGTATAGTGATAAAAGTATAAGTATTTAAGTATAAGTATTTGAGTATAAGTATTTAAGTACAAGTGTTGAGTATAACTATTTTTGTATGATTACAAGTTTGTGTTGTAAGGGGAAGTGAACAACATTTGTAGAGCGGGTTTGCTCATTATTTGTTTAGAGCGGGTATTGCTCCGAAGCGAGTATTTCTCCGTTATGTAGGGTCATGACCTAGAAGTCTTGCAAGCAGAAACTAAGAAAGGTGGGGAGACGTCCCTCAAAAGTCTGGAGTTGTGGCTTAGCCCTCAATTCGTGTTCCTTCCCTGGAGTTATGCTATGTTTTGTGATAAGTTTAAGATTATTATTTGTGTTATATATTGTGAATGATGTGTGACATCTTGAGATAATTCTTGGAAATTTCTCCAGTATATGTAAAAGTGTTTCTTTGGAAGTTTAAAGGAAAAAATCAACGTATTTCTGAGCAAGTATAAACGTAATTCTGAATAAGAATAAAAGCATATTGAAAATTATAAGTTTATGCTTTGAGTATAAGAAACAATTGCGTAATTTTAGCCACCTTATTATTTTGGAATCGGTGGGACTTGTGTACCAGCGTAAGCTGACCTGTTTTGTTCTTTGAACCTATTCTAGTGGGGGCAGATTCATCTGTTTTGCAGGATTAGAAAGAATTTTCGAGTTAGCTCCTGTGTGCGAATGTGAAGTCATGATCAATGTGTTTAGTTCGCTGCTATGAGATAAACTGTTTTATATAATGATTCTTGGCAAATTAAACACGAATTTTTGATTTGTAATCTAAGTACTCAAAAAATATTGTAATAACTAATTTATCATAACTTATTTTCATAATAAGCTTGGATAATATGGGATTTCCTAATTTTCCCTAGCAGGGAAGATGCGGAAATCCGCCCTAACAGTCTCTTCAATTAGCAGCTTAACTTTGTAATTAGCAGTATTAGGTCTTAATTAAGCTGCTATTTAGAGCGGGCTGTTACATCTGTCATCCCCATCGGTACCTAAAACAGAAAAAACACAACGTCATGAGCCAAAGCTCAGTAACATACTACTCTAACAACGTAAATTCATTTCAACTCATTTTATTTTAAAACAGGGAGAAGAGAATATCGCAAACATCATTTTATAAACATATAATTTGATAATATATAAAAGTCCAACCATTATGAGATATTATATATCCTTTTTATAATCTTACATCATTCTTAATGGTAGCTTGGCAAGTACAACATCATAACACAATAATCATTAAACCGAAAGACGGCCACAACAAAGGTGATACTTGGGGTGCCCATAACATTAATCAGAAATGCAGTCACAACAAAGGTGACACTTGCGGTGCCCATAACATTAATCCGAAAGACGGTCACAACAAAAGTGACACTTGCGGTACCCATATCATATATCCGAAAGGCGGTCACAACAAAGGTGACACACTTGTGGTGCCCAAATTCGAAAGGCAATCACAACAATGGTGACACTTGCGGTGCCCATATCCGAAAGGCGGTCACAACAAAGGTGACACTTACGGTGCCCATAAAGTACTGCCAAGAACTGTCTTTCACTGTCATTTATCATGTTTCGTGATTTTTACATTTATGTCATAAAACATTTCTTAAGCATCATGAAAACCAATTTATCATCATATCATCATTGTAAACATCATTTAGCAAAGCATTTCATATCCTGCAATCCATAAATACATATCATCTGAACATTATGTAAAAGCGTCATAAAACATAGTTGGAAGGGGAGTGCGGGTGTTAGCAATAGACATTATCTCTAGTCGCGATTATTAAACTTGATAGCCGGGGGAGGCTTGTAATATCCCTTTTCCTTTCTAATCTATTCAAGAATTAATAAAGGACGACTTATTAATATTTTATTCTAGATTTAAACTCTACGATCCATTTCCATCATGTGCCCATTATAGGAAGTACTTTAATATGAATTACTAGAGAGTTTATGTAACTAATGGTTATGGAATCTTATTATCACTATTTATTACTTAAACTGTAATTCATGACTTCACTAAATTGGTTAAAAGGTCCTAGATGACACATTTATTATGAGTTCTAAGTCCAATTTAATTACTAACAAACACTAGTTATAAGTTTCATGAAAATTCATGTTTAATGACTTGAAGGTATGATTATACAACTTTCATATTAGACTTTTAATACTAAATGATTATCTAACTAATTGTTAAACTCTAACTCGTACTTGTGATATTTCCTACTAGTTAGTGCCCATGTATTAGTGACTTACTTAATTTACAACTTAAAAAGTGAGATTCATTTCATTAAGCTAAAAAGTGGAACTACAAATACTCATTATTTAGAATAAACTTACTAACATTATTCTTATAATCCAAGTGTACTTAATTAGTATTACTTGATAATACATAAATTTAAGTCATAAATAAATAAACTTGAAATGGTTTATTATTTTTTATACATGGGAAGCTATAATCTAATTAATCAAATGGTGATTCATTTAAAGTTTAAGTAAGAACATAATATCAACACTATTAGAGCAAGCTCGTACTTAACCCTTTGATTTAGTCCAATAAAATTACTACATTAGAAATTTTAAATAATTTAAACAAGTAACTAATGTTTACTTAAAGTCTAAACTAATGACTCATTAGTGCTAATAACTTTTCAAAACAAATAATAGGAGGGAAACTATATAAAGTACTTCCTCCGTCTTTTAATAAGTGACACAGAGAGAAAGTGGGAAGAAACCAATGCACCTAGAGAGAGAAAGTTGGGACCACATGTTTTGAAGAGTTAATCGCAAAGTTAATAAAAGTATGTGGTCCCCAAAAGCACATGGGTATCCGGTTTTTTTTCAAACCAAACTGCCAAGTTATTCTTTTTCATTTAAACTTGGCTCCAAAATGAAATTTTCAAATTTCATTCAAACTTTGGCTCCAAAATCAAATTTGCTGCCAATATTTAAAGCATAGGAGACAAAGGAAACCATCAGATTTTTCACCAACATTCATCACAAATTCTTACTGTCACAAGCACACACTTCACAAAAAAAAACTTTTTTTACAAAAAAAATCTTCTGAAATTTTTTTACATTAACATTGTCACTTGCACACACTTCACGATTTGTTTTTTGCACTTGCACACACTTCACGATTTGTTTTTTGCACTTGCACACACAGCACGGTCACCCCATGGATGAAGCATTTGAAGTTTGGCTCATGGTGAATGGAAGAGGGGACTATATGGACATAGATGAAGAAGAGTTGTTGCTGCTACAAGATCTTCAAATGGATTCACAAGAACACGGTATAACAACACACATCCAAGAAGGGCATCTAAGTGTTGATGAATTGATTCTTATTGAGGAACAAATGAATCAGATCAGGGAGGAAGAAGATGATGATGAGGTCTAGTATTATTCCTCAGATTCTGAAAATGAAGAGGACCATTAGTTAGAGATGACAGATGATGTCCAATTCATAGAGCAAGAAACCAACCCAGGTAAGAGACCAAATGTACCAAACTGTGTTAGAAGGGAAATGGTAATTGACCTATTTGCATATGCAAATGAGGCCATGGTTCTTCCAAGAGGTAAATTAACAACAATTCAACAAAAATATGGGGTCAACAAGTCTACTTTGGTAAGGCTTTGGAGACTTGCAAAAAATCAGAAAACCATTGGAGCAGAGGTCAACATTGCAAATAGAAAAGCTGGCAAAAATGGTAGAAAACCCAAGATTATTGATGAAGACAGATTGAGGGAGGTTCCACTAAAGCAAAGGACCAGTCTTAGGTCATTTGCCCTAGCTTTGGAAGTTAGTCCCTCCACTGTTTATAGACTACTTAAGAGGGGAATACTTAGGTGCCACACAAATTCAATCAAACCCAAATTAACTCCAAAACACAAGATTGAAAGAATGAAGTTCATTCTTTCTCAAAGCATCCCAAAAACAATCACACAAAAGGCAAGATTTAATTGTCTATACAACATGGTGCACATAGATGAAAAGCAGTTCTTCATGAGCAAGGTAACCCAAAGGTTTTACCTACTGTCAGAGGAGGAAGACCCCTACAGGGCTTGCTAAGGTCATGTTCTTAGGTGCAATTGCAAGGCCATGGATAGGGGACTTGGCTCAAATCAATTGTGTGTGAGATGTAGATGTCAACTAGTTTAGTTGGTTAAAGTCTTGGAAGGTAGTGACAAAGACCTGGGATCAAATCTTGTCTATATCATTTCTCCTTGTGACTCTCTCTACACAAAAAAAAACTGTGTTTGAGATATTATTGCAATTAAATGGGACAAAGGTGAAGGATTTATGTCCTCGACTTAAATGCAATTACTAATTATATTATGGATCGTATTATAGAGATAATAAATTCGTTCTATTGGGTCGTCTATATGTCTTACTAGAGAATGCTATAGAACTTTGGGTTAGGAAATAATAAACCCAAAGCCCAATATAATGGATCCTATTAGGTCACACAAAATACTTGGATCAACAAAAGAAACCTAGAGCCCATAAGGGGCCCTAGGGTGGCCGGCCAAGAGGAAGAGAGAGGAGAATTGATTCTCCTCCTAACCTAATTATATCTATATATATTTGGTTAGGCAATAAGGAAAGAGACAAGATATTTTTCATTATTCTTCTCTCTCATATTCTTTCCAAAAGTCACAAAAACTCCATTAAAGTAGAAGAAGAATTTCTTCCTTCCAACTAGCATTGGTGGAGTGTTGATCCGGGTTAGTGGACCAAGTAGAGGAATCGCAATTGAGGTTCTTAATCCGGGTTATTCAAGCTTTGTGGAATTCACGCTTCAAAGGTAAATTCCTAACTATTATGTGATCCTTGAATGTATATGCATGAGATCCTGTTTTAAGTGCTTATGAATTTGATTCATGAAATTCCGCTTAGAGTACTTATATAATCCTACAGTGGTATCAGTTTTAGCCTCTTGCATATAATTTTTGGTCATAATAATTATGTGTTCTTGACTAATTTTAATTGATTAAGGGGAGGAATTGAATTATGGATGTTTTGTTTAATTGGATTTATTAAATTAGATTTAATCTGCCTAATAAACGATTTTATTTTCTATAATTCGACCTAAATTTTTTTTTATTATTCGAATTACTTTTATTTGGCCGAATTTTATGAAAATAAAATCATGAATTTCGAATATTCACATCATATAATTAATCTGAATTTTCATATTTAAATTGTTTATATATGATAAATTAATTCATATGAAAAGAGTTTTATGTGAATTAGAGGTTAATACATATGAATAATGCTAAAATTAAAATAAAATAGAGATTTTATGTTAATTTCGAATATTCACATCATATAATTAATCTGAATTTTCATATTTAAATTGTTTATATATGATAAATTAATTCATATGAAAAGAGTTTTATGTGAATTAGTACATATGAATAATGCTAAAATTAAAATAAAATAGAGATTTTATGTTAATTTCGAATATTCACATCATATAATTAATCTGAATTTTCATATTTAAATTGGTTATGTATGAGAAATTAATTCATGTAAAAGGAGATTAATTAATTGATATGAATAGCCCTAATATTAATTAAAATGGAGATTTAAATTAATTTGCAGAATTAGGCATAAAGGAGTTTATGTTTAATTTTATTTTGATCACTAAATTAATTTACAAGAAGTTGTGATTTAATTTATTTCCCACAAAAGAAAAAAAAATAAAAACAAAGGAGGGAAGAGGAGCGACCCACGGGTGGTGGCGCCGCCACCTACCGGTGGGGCCACGGTGGCTGCTCCGAGTGATCCGTCGTGGGGCTCGGAGGCTGCGGCTGCAGCGGCCATCTTTGCGGTGGCGCGGCAGCAGTCTTGCGGCGCAGTAGGCGTGGCTTGCTAGCCACGTTTTTTGTTCTTTGCCAGAGTTTTACAAATAAAAATTTTTTTTTTTTTGGAAAATCATTAAATCTGATTTTCAGTATATTGAGCAGATTTTCAGTTAAATATTTCCATAATTTTATTCTTTAATCTAATTAAAATTACTAGGAAAGTATAATTGGATAGAATCTTTAGGTGGTTATGAATTACTTAAATGTTTTATCAACTTACCATAATTAAGAATATTTGATATTTTGATTGATGGCAAGTATAATATGTGATATTATGATGTGGCTTTTATATATTTTGATATAATTGCTATGTATGACTAGTATGGCCCAAATTAAGTTAGAAAATACGATCTGCGCATCGTGATGTATTCTTGTAATTTTAAATACGATCTGCGTATCGTTAAGTATTTTTGTAATTTATTTAATTTCGTTATTATTTAAATTAGTTTGATACTTATGTAATCCAAAGACGAAGTCCATCAAGAGAAGGCCCGTGGATAAGGTGGATGGAGATCCATGAAGAGTCCAAGAATGAGCCATTGATGATTAGTTCTTAGGATTAGGGGCCATACTAGATCATTTTATTTTCGCATTTTATTATTCTTTAAAATGCTTATAAGTTTATTGTATGTTGGTTGATGATGCACTAGAGTTCACTAATTCATAACAACATAATAAACTTAGGTCCCGTAAATATTAAGGTTGCTTTTCCAAACATAAAGTACTTATCAAACCCTTAATTAATAGTAATAGGTCGTGCCTCCGCAGGGTGTTATCATTAATTTTGGGAATATAAGGTAAAATTGCGAATTTTACAACTTAGTTTGGTTGTCCTTAACAAAATTATCAAAAGCGTTTTGAATTTTGAAGCAAGAGATAGTTAAGCATGCGATGTTTATCCATCTAAACAAGAGTTATAATTTGTTATAATTAGTAAAAGAGTTTACTTACCTTGATAATGTAACGTTAGAGATAAGGCCTCCGTCTGCTTAGTGTTGCATGTTGATAGGATCTTGTAAAACACTTATTCAAATGGGACATTAAAAATTGAATAGATGATTAACCTAGAAACCTTTGCATGTTTTAGGTTACTTTATAAACATAAAATTGAACTTTACTTTATTTGTCTGTAGATACTATGTCTAACAACAACAACAACAACTCCGGTTTCAACATTCGTCCTTTTCTGGAAAAGGACAGACTGAATGGTGAAAATTTCCTTAATTGGGAAAGGACCTTAAGACTTGTTTTGAGGTCTGAGGGTCGAGAGGATGTCATAGAAACCCCACTTCCTGTGATTACGATGAGTCAACCGAAGCCAGACAAACGTCGTGCTAAGCGACGCAAATGATAGGTGCATGCCGATCACTTGCTTGATGATAGCGACCATGGAGCCGGACCTCCAAAGGAGGTTCGAAACCAAGGATGCTTATACCATCATGCAAGAGCTGCGGGCTATGTTTCAAACACAAGCCCGAGTTGAGCGGTATGAGACTAATAGGGAGATACTTGAATGTCAAATGAAGCCGGGTCAAGCTGTTGGCCCCCATGTTTTCGTGATGATGGTCTTTTCGAAAACATGGAACGACTTGGATTCCCTTATAGGGTTGAGTTGGCTACTGACATTATTCTCCACTCATTACCTGACAGTTTCAATCAGTTCAGAATGACCTACAATATGAATGAGTTTGAAAAGACTCTGCAAGAGTTGCATGGATTGTTGGTCAACGCTGAAAGGAACATCCCTAAGGTTGAACCAAAGAAAGAGGTTTTGATGGTTCAAAAGGGAAAGGGTTTCAAGAAGAAATGGGCAGGAAAGAAGGACAAAGGCAAGCAAGTTGCCACTGTTGCTGAAAAACCTAAGTCAATCGCCAAGCCAAAGGTCGCTGCGGAAAGCAAGTGCTTCCATTGTCACAAGGTAGGACCTTTGGAAGAGGAACGCGCCTGGTATACTTGGAAGAAAAGAAGTCCGGGGCTTCCACTTCAGGTATATATGTTATAGAAATCAATTTGACTTCTACTTCTTTATGGGTATTTGATACCGGCTGTGGTTCTCACATAGTTAATGATGTGCAGGGACTAAAAAGAAGTAGGAAGCTAGCAAAAGGCGAGGTAGAGCTACGCGTTGGAAATGGAGCACGAGTTGCTGCACTTGCCATAGGAAACTATAGTCTACACTTGCCATCTGGGCTTATTTTAGAACTAAATAATTGTTATTTCGTTCCTTCAATAACTAAGAACATAATTTTTGTTTCAGTTTTGGATTCTGAAGGGTTTTGTTTTGAAATAAAGAACAAGTGTTGTTCCATTTCTTACAATAATATGTTCTATGCCAATGCTAAATTGATAAATGGCTTATATGTGCTTGATAAGTCGTTACAAATCTATAACATAGATAGCAAGAAACAAAAATCAAATGATTCCAACCTAACCTACATTTGGCATTGTCGAATGGGTCATATAAACCAAAAGCGTATTCACAAGTTACAAAAGGATGGTATAATTCCATCATTTGATTTTGAATCATTTGATGTATGTGAATCATGCTTAATGGGAAAGATGACAAAATCACCATTTACTAGAAAAGGTGAAAGGGCCAGCGATCTTTTAGGACTCATACATACAGATGTGTGTGGTCCTATGAGCACAAAGGCAAGGGGAGGGTTTAACTACTTCATTACATTCACTGATGATTTGAGTAGATATGGATATATATACTTAATGAAACATAAGTCGGAATCTTTTGATAAATTCAAAGAGTTCCAAAATGAAGTACAGAATCAACTTGGTAAGACAATAAAAGCACTATGATCCGATCGTGGTGGTGAATATTTGAGCCAAGAATTTGATGATCATCTAAAGGGTTGTGGAATTCTTTCACAATTAACTCCACTAGGAACACCACAGTTGAATGGTGTATCTGAAAGGAGGAACCGAACCTTGCTAGATATGGTTCGATCGATGATGAGTCTTGCTGATCTTCCGATTTCTTTTTGGGGATACGCTCTCGAAACTGCTGCACACACACTAAATAGGAGCCCGTCAAAGGCTGTAGAAAAGACTTCATATGAGTTATGGAATGGAAAAACTCCAAACTTGTCTTTTCTTAAAATCTGGGGATGTGAGGTCTATGTAAAGCGGTTACTATCAGACAAGCTTGCACCCAAGTCAGATAAATGTCTCTTTATGGGATACCCAAAAGAGACAAGGGGTTATTACTTCTATAACCGTCAAGAGAACAAAGTGTTTGTTGCTCGTGATGGTGTCTTTCTTGAAAAGGAAATTTGTTTCTAGAAAGACAAGTGGGAGTAAAATAATTCTCGAATAAATTCGAGATGAGCAACAAATAGACGTGGTTCACACCATGTCAGAGACGGCCCGACAAGACGAAAGTCTAGTTCAGGAGATGATGTATTCAACGCATGAACCTCCTACCATCCCAATTGAATCAAGTGAAGATCTTCAAGGAGTTGGAGAGAACACTTCTCTTGATGCTCAGGCCCCGCGTAGATCTAGTAGAGAAAGGATTCCAAACAAGAGGTTGGTTGATTTCCTGTTAACTGAAAACTCAGAAATTATGATTTTGGAGAATTCAGAGCCTACTACCTACAAACAAGCTTTGACGAGCCCAGACTCTGAGAAATGGCTTGAGGCCATGAAATCCGAGTTAGACTCCATGTCTGAGAATAAAGTTTGGACCCGGGTCGACTTGCCTAATGGGGTTAACCCTATTGGATGCAACTGGGTGTTCAAGTTGAAAACAGACAAAGATGGGAATGTCTATGTATATAAAGCAAGACTGGTTGCAAAAGGATTCAGACAAATTCATGGTATAGACTATGATGAGACCTTTTCTCCAGTAGCAATGCTTAAATCAATTCGGATACTTTTAGCGATTGCTGCATTTTATGATTATGAAATTTGGCGAGATGGATGTCAAAACCGCATTCTTGAATGGGTTCTTGAATGAGGATGTGTACATGACACAACCCGAGGGTTTTGAGGATCCAGAAAATCCTAAAAGGGTTTGCAAGCTTCAGAGATCCAATTATGGATTGAAGCAGGCATCTCGGAGCTGGAATCTTCGATTTGATGAAGCAATAAAGAAATTTGATTTCATCAAAAGCGAAGAAGAATCTTGTGTCTACAAGAAGTTTAGTGGGAGCTTGACTTAGTCTTCTTGGTATTGTATGTAGATGACATACTACTCATGGGAAATGACATACCAATGCTTGAGTCGGTCAAGGAATGGTTAAAAAGTTGTTTCTCTATGAAGGACATGGGATAAGGCGAGTACATGCGGGAATCAAAATCCATAGAGATAGGTCTCGAAGGATGATTGGACTAAGTCAAGAAACTTATATTGATAAGGTTCTTACAAGGTTCAACATGGAAAACTCGAAGAGAGGTTTTGTTCCCATGTCACATGGCATATCGCTTAGCAAGAGTCGGTGCCCGGCGAACCCGATGAGTTAAAGCGAATGAGTAGCATTCCTTATGCTTCGGCTATAGGATCTATCATGTATGCCATGATAAGTACTCGACCGAGATGTTGCATATGCCTTGAGCGGGTGTAGCGGAGTTCCAAGCAAATCCGGGAGAAGCACACCGGATTGCGGCTAAGAGCATCCTCGAAGTACTTGAGAAGAACTAAAGGCATGTTCTTAGTTTATGGGGGACAAAGTGAGTTGGTTGTTGAAGGTTACACGGATGCAAGCTTCCAAACCGAGAGATGATTACCGCTCTCGGTCGGGGGTATGTCTTTCGTCTAAATGGAGGAGCAAAGTGGTGGAAGAGCTCAAAGCAAAGCACTTGTAGCAGACTCTACGACAGAATTAGAATATTTAGCAGCAGTTGAAGCGGCTAAAGAAGCAATTTGGATCAAGAAATTCTTGACAGAGCTGGATATCGTACCTAGTGCTCTGGAAGGGATTGAGTTGTTCTGTGATAACAATGGTGCTATTGCGCAAGCAAAAGAACCGAGATCACATAACAAATCCAAACATGTAATGAGGAAGTATCACCTCATTAGGGAGATTGTTGACGGGGAAGGATGTCGGGATCCGCAAAGTTCACACGGATGAGAATGTGGGCGATCCGCTCACTAAACCACTACCTCAACCCAAGCATGAGTGTCACGCTAGGGCTATAGGCTTGAAGCAAATGTTAGAGTGGCTTTAGATTGTACTAGGTTTAGAGAAACTTGTTACAATGTAAAGACATGGTTTTGCTATTTATGTTTATAAGAATAAATTTTATATTATTTAATTATTGGTTTAGTATTAAATAAAATGTCCAAAATATATCTTGAATTCTATGGTTTTGTCAAATATGTGATTTGATAAATGAAACACCATAAGTGAACAGAATTCATAGAATATTAAAAGTTCCTAATCTAAGTCATTAAACTGGACATGAATGACTTGTTAATGGGATTAGCATATAAGATTGATTGATAGCACCGTTTCATGGGCTATAGAAACATAGAGATGTTTAATCAATCATATGGATATGTATAGTTGATACATAGTCGAACTAGACCTGCTTAGAAGTTTTATAACTTCAAAATTATATTAGTAGATTCCTTAAACATGAGTGGAATATTACTTAGCCCAATGATTGGTATAACTTTGATACTGTCAAACGTCATGCCGTAAAAGGGGACTATAAAGGCAGCATTCATGTTGTGCTAAAAATTGAGTGGGAGTATTGATTACCATAAGATTGAAAAGGTCCTCCTATACAAGATAGGATAGGTGTCTTGGCCCCTTGAAGAGCGAAAATTGAAAAATGCATGGCCGTGCTCAAATGGATCATTCGATGATCATTTGTTTGTCAATTCGAACTCGGATTTCAAGGATTAATTTGAAAACTAGTATGGATGATATGTAAATATGATCATACTATCAAATTAAGACATTAAGAGACTTGAGGAAATTAAACATTGCACACTCGTCTCGGACAAGTGGGAGATTGAAGGATTTATGTCCTCGACTTAAATGCAATTACTAATTATATTATGGATCGTATTATAGAGATAATAAATTCGTTCTATTGGGTCGTCTATACGTCTTGCTAGAGAATGCTATAGAACTTTGGGTTAGGAAATAATAAACCCAAAGCCCAATATAATGGATCCTATTAGGTCACACAAAATACTTGGATCAACAAAAAAACCTGGAGCCCCATAAGGGGCCCTAGGGTGGCCGGCCAAGAGGAAGAGAGAGGAGAATTGATTCTCCTCCTAACCTAATTATATCTATATATATTTGGTTAGGCAATAAGGAAAGAGACAAGATATTTTTCATTATTCTTCTCTCTCATATTCTTTCCAAAAGTCACAAAAACTCCATTAAAGTAGAAGAATAATTTCTTCCTTCCAACTAGCATTGGTGGAGTGTTGATCCGGGTTAGTGGACCAAGTAGAGGAATTGCAATTGAGGTTCTTAATCCGGGTTATTCAAGCTTTGTGGAATTCATGCTTCAAAGGTAAATTCCTAACTATTATGTGATCCTTGAATGTATATGCATGAGATCCTGTTTTAAGTGCTTATGAATTTGATTCATGAAATTCCGCTTAGAGTACTTATATAATCCTACAAAAGGGAGAAACACATAAGATCTTTTGGCAAAATTCCCTTCAAAGTAATCTGACTGGTTGTAAAGGATTTAATTTTTTTTAATGTTATAAAGGATGTACATTAGTTGCTACGGGCCTGTATGGGCCTTAATTGAGATGTGTTACAGCTGTTCACTGAGTTAGAAGTTCCAATTCATAAAGGTTGTAGGCTTGTAGTTGTAGGTGTTATTTGTTTAGATATGGCCTATGGGTGAGTCGCGTTATGTGGAGCGTTATATCACTATATGTTTATATGTTTCATAATTCATAAGCTCAATAATCAATTGCCTACAATTGTGGACAGCAAATGACCAAGAATGCATGTCAGGTGCACTACTAAAATTAAAGGATGAAATCAAACCAACGCATGCTTGTCTTCAACCTCTACCTAACTAGTTAGTTATCTACCCATATGCCATGTTATTATGTTATTGATAAAGCTTACATGACATATCGAAATAAACCAACCAAACAAGCAAAAATTATTTGCACGAACTATATAATATAAAAACAAAAATTATGGCGGTGAAGCTGCATGGAATGTGGGCAAGTCCTTGGGTGAGAAGGGTTACTATTGCCCTGAAAATTAAGGGTATACCCTACGAATACTTTGAAGAAGACTTAAAAAATAAGAGCCAGTTGCTCCTTAAATATAACCCAGTTAAGAAGTTGGTTCCAGTGCTTGTTCATGAAGGCAGGCCAATTCCTGAATCTTTGATCATTCTTGAATACATTGATGAGACTTGGAAGAATTCACCTAAACTTTTCCCTCATGATCCTTATCAACGTGCCAAAGTTCGATTTTGGGCAGATTTTATCAATCTTCAGGTAGTCATGTTTTCAGTTTAATTAATCCATTCGTTCCCTTTTATTTGCTACATTTTTGGTTTTTGGAGTCAAAGTTTATTAACTTTGTCCATTTTATTTAATTATTATAAAAGAGAAAATATAATTAAGTTGAATATTATTAAATTCATCTCGGTTTCACTTTCATAAAAGAATATAGTAGTAAATTTATCAAGAATGTATATTATTACACATGCATACAATTGTACCCTTAGATGTTTTCAACATTTAAATATCTAAGAGACATTTAGTTTTTCTTTTTTTTTTTTTTTTTTGTTCGGGAAAGATAATTGGTCGAAGACCAAGCCCTACTCTTAAATTTCTTAGCGCACACCACCATTCGTTAGGTGGGTAGTGGGGACTCATACCCACAAGCAAACATTTTTAAACAAACTCCCCAAATTGGGGAGTGATGAGAGTCGAACACCCGACCTCGCGGTTGGGAGGTGGGAGCACCAACCATTGGGCTCAGGACCTAAGAGACATTTAGTTGGTTTGGGAAGAAAAATTATAGCTACTTCCACAACAAAACAAAGAAGTGATGTGACAGAAATATATTTGGAAAGTGGAAGTCTTGCCTCCATGGTAAAAGTTGAGTCATCTAGTATCCCAAACAATTTTAAAACAGGGGTGTTAATGAAGTCTTACCTATATCTTTTTATATATATGTCACATGATTCGTATAAATGAAGGGTTTTTACTAAACAAAAATTGCATTTCACAAGGTAGCTTTTAATTTGAGAATTTATGATAAGATTACACATTTATGTAATAATCTCATTTGTATAATTGTATGTAGGTGCTTATAAATAATTCTGCCATTTCTATTGGTAGGTTGTTATAGATAATGATAATGATATGCTAATATTTAATATCCCTAACAATAACGAATATGTAAGTTTAGATTTCCTTCCCTGAATCCCTGGCACAAGATATGGTTCATACTTACCTACTTAATTTATCAATACATTACATTTGTGACTTGTGAGTCTGCAATTGTGTGTACACAGCTTTTTGAGAAACTTAGGGATGTCGTCAAAAGTCACACTGATTATGAAGAGGACAAAATCATCAAGGAAATTCAAGAAAGCATGAACAAATTGGAAGCAAATGTGAAGGATTTATATTCAACAGCAACAGATTCAAATGGAGAAACCATGGAAATATTGGACATATTGATGATCACATTATTGCCAATTATAAATGGAGTTGAAGAAGCAATATCTGTCAAATTCATACACCCAGAAAATTTTCCCTTGGCATTCTCATGGATGAAGTCTCGTAATGGCGTTCCATTAGTCGAAGATACAGCTCCAGATCATGAAAAACTGGTTAAATTTCTCCGAAAACTTAGACAATATTTCAGAAATATTGCAATTTCCTCCACTTGAGCTTTACTACATCATTTGAAGTTCTATTGAACCTTCTTTGCTAGTTGCTACTAAGCAAGATGTTTAACGCGGTGTTTATATTGTGATTCATCAAATTTCCTGTTTTTACAGCCTTGATTCATGAGGTACAGGAAAAAAGATGGATAAGAAAAATGAGAACTAGAGCACAAAAACTTGTTTTCATTAACAAACATAACACAAATAAGATGCACTCGGATGCATACGTGCTTGTGCACACATGACTATTGACTAATCCGAACCCAAAAACTACGAGTTATTTTTAAGACGCGAAATTAAAATTATCAAACTACCTAATTTTCACTCACTAATAACCATGCCCTTTATGGTGTTTTCCAACCTTATGGTAGTGAAACTTTTTTTCCTTCTTCATCTTCCTGTTGTGGGACAAAAGTGGTGGAATACTCTGTTCATGCCTAAAGAAGTTCTCTGGATCAAATTTAGTCTTAATTTTCACTAACCTATCAAAGTTATTCTTAAAGTACTTCAGACCCCAAGCGCGAGCCTCATCAACATTAGTGTTACCATCTTTGTTCATCCCCAAATCAAGATCCCTGTAATTAACATAAGCTTCCCTAGGGTTCTTAGACACATAAGGCTCCATATAATCATACAAGTCCCTAATCCATGCCATGTTTGAACTTTCACTAGCCTTACCATCTTCCCAAGATGCCACATATTGGATCTTGAAGATAGTCCCTTTTCTATGAGGGAACGGGGTTTCAGACTCCGGTACCTTACTCATCATTCCACCGTATGGGTTCCATATCATGATGTAGCTTTCGGCCTCCAACAACTTCTTCCATAGTCCTTCAAGCCCGGCTTCAGGGATCGGCTCCTTAACAAAATCTGACTTGGCCTTAAAGTAGTTCCTAAACACGGGTTTCCCTTGTAGCAAAACATCAGGGCTACTTCCTGTTGGGAACCCTCCAATGTAAACAACTGACTCGATCCAACTCATTTCATTGCAGTCTTTTGGAGTCAGTCCTAATTCAGGGAAGGTTCGAGCCATGGTTCGATGTAGTTGGTTCGCGTTGCCTAAATACAGCGAGTTAAACAAGGCTTGTACTGTCTTTTCAGTTGTGTTTGGGATTGTTCCTGGTAAGATTTCTACCCTGATGAAAAGATTTTCATCAAGTTTATCAGCTACTTGCTGCCATTTGTATAGGAGTTTTGTTAATCCTTGGTCTAATGTTCTAACAACTGTAAAAGTTGTTACAGTCTCAGGAACTGGGACAAGTTTGACCTTCCATGCAAGAATTACCCCAAAACTGCCACCACCACCACCTCTGACAGCCCAAAACAAGTCCTCCCCCATCGATGCTCGGTCTAGTATATTCCCAGAGGGATCCACTAACCGGACATCGATCACATTATCGACTCCTAGGCCATATTTCCTCATCATAGAGCCATATGCACCGCCTGTGATATGCCCTCCTATACCTAAGCTGGTGCACAGTCCTGCAGGGAATCCGTGCACCTTACTCTGCTCTGATATCCTGTAGTAAAGTTCCCCTGTAGTGGCCCCTGCCTCAACCCATGCGCTGTTATCGTCGATATCAACGATGACAGACCGGAGTTTAGCCAAGTCCACAACCACAAATGGGTCCCCCATCTCGGAGGAGTAGGATACGCCCTCGTAGTCGTGTCCCCCACTTCGAACTCTCAGTTGAATGCCAACCTTTTTAGCACATACAACAGCTGCTTGTACATGGGATTCATCTAATGGCATGTAAATGAGCTGTGGCTTTTGAACTGAAGGTAATAAGTACCTTAAGTTATTTGCAGTGGAGTTTAGGATGCCAGTGAAAGAATTGTTGCTTGGTGTGTAACATGATGTAGGAAATGGGTTTGGTGGACTGATATTTTTGGAAAGACAATGAAGAAAATTGGCTTGCAAATCATTAGAGTATGCTACAGAACAGCAAAGTGAGAAAATTAGAAGCAATACAAGAGGAATATGTGTCATTTTTTTTGTTTGTTTGGTTTTGAGGGGAATGTTGTGATTAAATTTGGCAATGGTGTGGCAGTATTTATATGGGTTCATGATGACTTTGATTTAAGGTAATGCAATCGTCATGATTTGATTATTGGGGGGGGGTTGTGGTGTTAAGGGTCACCATTTGTCTTGAGTCAAAGTCATGTAAAGTAGTAAACTTGGAAAATAACGGGTTTTGCATGTTTTCCCACTTCCAAGTGGGATAGTAATTTGGTAAATACTTTATACAGTGAATAAGTGATAGTAATCATGGATTGTTTTTAATGTGATTAGATAAAAAGTGTTGAATTGTGCTCCAATAAATTAGGCCACATTGTGGAAGCCCCCAATCCTATTTTATCATTTATTGTTTTGTTGAAAAAAATCTAGCTCAACCATCTATCAAGGGCCAATTTAACACATGCTTGTAGAAGTATGTGATAAGAAAGATGTCGGTTACAATTATCGAAGGAAGTATCATTATATACTCATGTAAGGAGGTGTGATAAAACGCTAATAGTTAGTGGGCATCCCTGCCCACTAATGGGGGTAAGTTTGTAAATTCAGACAAATAGTTGGGGTAATTTTGGAAATTCGCACATGACCTTGGTAAGGAAAGGAATAGATGATTCCTTGTCTGAATCTCTCTTCTGTCAAAGTAATCTCTCTCTTACATGTAAGGAGGTGTGATAAAACGCTAATAGTTAGTGGGGCATCCCTGCCCACTAATGGGGGTAAGTTTGTAAATTCAGACAAATAGTTGGGGTAATTTTGGAAATTCGCACATGACCTTCGTAAGGAAAGGAATAGATGATTCCTTGTCTGAATCTCTCTTCTGTCAAAGTAATCTCTCTCTTACAAGTAATTTCTCTCTCCTCCAAGTAATTTCTCTCTCCAAGTAATTTCTCTCTCCAAACAATTTATTTATACTGAAATTAAAAAATTATACAAATTCCTTTCTTGAACAAGTTGATTGAACAGCGCAAATTTCCCCATTGCCGGCAGACTTCCAATTGGTTTTCGTTTTCCCGTTGAGAAGTTTTTCTTGGCCCACTCCTTACTTGTTTTGTTACTTTTTTTAAAACAATGACCCACTTGTATCTTAATATTTTGGACACTGACCCACTTGTAAAGTTTCAATGGGAATGGAATACATCATACCCATTCCTTGTTAAAAGTAACATCTTGTCACTGTCACTTTTTGGCTTAATATTATTTTAATGCTTCCCACAATATTTTATTAATATGAAGTTGTTAGTGGGCAGGGGTGCCCACTAACTATTATCGCTTTATCACGCCTCCTCATGTAAGTGCATTTGCTCAATAAACAAGCAAATGAACAAAAAAAAACTAGCTTTTGATGCACCTAGCTCCATATAGTAATTGCACCAAATCATGGAGGATTGACAAATAAAACTAATGTCAAATCGTGAAGTACTATCAAATTAAAAATTAAAGATTAGAGTGCGTCAATAAGTAAATAATCATGAATTCAACCATTGATTTGATATAGCTAACAATCTATGCTTTAGAAAACCTGTATATAGTTAATAGCAAATTAAAATCTAGCTTTTTAAAATTTTATGTATATATTTATTTTTTATATTCTTAACTTTAATATTGTCACTTTTATAGATTAACGGGTAAAATATTTCCACCCTGATTTTAGGGGAAATAACACAAAATCTTAAATTTATAAAACAAAAAACCTTCCGTGCAACTTGCACGGGTCTAAAATTAAAATCATGGCTAAGTGGACAGTGGCCAATGGGTGGCCAAATATGGTGCAACGGTGGTGCAAGAAGAGAAGAGAAAGGATGAACATGAGAAGTGGGAGCATAAGCGGGTGTATGCCTGAGTGTCAATGGTGGTGCGGATTGTGATTTTATTTGAGACTCTAAGGGAAGCAGTAGACAGAGCAAAGACTATTTCAATCAACTCTTTTTGAAAAAATGGTGGGTCACATGATCCACCATGACATTAACTACATCAACCACTAAACACACGGGTCAGAAGTCAGTTTTAAAATAATCTCAATACATGATTATAAAATTTTAAATCACAAGTTAATATTCATCACCGTGATTTTAGGAGAAACTTATTAAAATCTTCAATTTGTAAAACAAAAAACTCCCCGTGCAGTTCGCTGGTGATTTAAGACAGATATTGCCTGTCGTTCCCAAAGGAACCAGACAAGATACTGTCTTCTCAGCAATCAACAGTTCTTACTTAAGGGATTTTTGTCGTGTGCTAAGATTAACGCAAAATATGCGCCTAAGAACAGGTTCCGGTAAATCGAATGTGGATGAAATTAGGGAGTTCTCATAGTGGATTCTGAACTTGAAGACAGCAAAGTTGGTGAACGAAATTACGGTGAAGCCGATGTAGAAATTCCTCATGAGACATTGATATGTGGAAGAGATGACCCTATTTCTGCAATAGTCGAGAGTACATATCCTTACCTAGAGGATCACATATGGAAGCAAAATATTTTCAGGACAGAGCTATTCTTAGTCCAACTAATGAAATTGCTGACATGGTTAATGAACACGTATTGTCTCGCTTGCCAGGTGAAAATTGAACATATCTGAGTTCAGATGCAATTTCAGTTGAGGAAGAGAATTTTGGAGTTCATGTGATGTATTCTACTGAATTTCTAAATACGTTAAAGTGCGGGGCATTGCCAAATCATAATATAAGATTGAAGGTAGGGAAACCGGTGATACTCCTAAGGAATATCGACCAGACTTCTGGGCTATGTAATGGTACCAGGTTAGTCGTCAAGCATCTAGCCAATCGCATTATTGAGGTTGTTGTTGTATCCGGCAGTAATGTGGGGGGACAAAGTTTTCATTCCCAGGATGACACTTACACCATCAGACGCAACAAAGTTCCCGGTCAAATTCCAGAGAAGGCAATTTCCATTGGTTGTATGTTTTGCAATGCTGATAAATAAAAGCCAAGGACAATCTCTAGCTCACCTAGGATTATTTCTCCCTCGGCCAGTATTCAGCCTTGGACAATTCTATGTTATTGTATCAAGAGTTACAAGCAAAAAGGGTTTGAGGATTTTAATCTGTGATAAAGAGTGTGGGAACTCAAATGTTACCACAAATGTAGTGTATAAGGAAGTATTTCATAATGTGTAATAAGTATTATGAAAACTTTTAATTTATGTGCTTAGTTTTTCTTTCAATGTGTTCATATATATAGTCACTCACAATTGTTTACTTTGTTGCATATTATACGATAACTGCGTTTTTTATAATTATATGTGACTTTTTTAGTTTTATGTATATCACATTCATACTATTTAAACTTTTTTTTAAATGAACTCAAACAATTAGCATCCCGTGCATTTTTACACGGGTTTTAAACTAGTTTTATTAATATAAAGCTGTTAGTGGGCAGGGGTGCCCACTAACTATTATCGATTTCTCACGCCTCCTCATGTAAGTGCATTTGCTCAATAAACAAGCAAATGAAAAAAAAAAACTAGCTTTTTGATGCACCTAGCTCCATATAGTAATTGCACCAAATCATGAAGGATTGACAAATAAGACTAATGTCAAATCGTGAAGTACTAACAAATTATTTGGTAAGACTAATTTTTTGCTATCATATCTTTTTGTCGTGTATAGGACGACATGGGCCTAATGGTGTCTATAATACTTCCTTTATCTTTTAAATATTGCAACATTTTGATTTTTGCACTATTTACATATCAACTTTAACCGGAAAGTTTTGACTACTATATACAACAAAATTAAGTATGTAAAATGTTGTTAGATTGGTTTTTATATATATTTATAAATATCAACTTTCTATTAGTGTAATAAAGCTACTGATGATCAAATTGGCGCATTGTAAACCAAAATATTGCAACCTTTTTTAAATGGAGGAAGTATAACATAAATAATAAACAATGATTATAATACTAAATAAATGTCAAACATCCTAAGAAAAATGGATTCAGATTAGGATTTATAAAGACTACAAGATCATATAAAAGTTAATATTGTATAGTTCCTCTCTTGTTTTGGGCAAAAATTTTGAGATTAGCGTAAATGTTTGAAATGAGAGCATTTGATATAGTACTGGTAGTATTATCCGGTAAGATGATTAACCACTAATATCATTTGTAATATTATTACAGATAGAAATTGTACATTTAAATTAACCAAAATAAATTGTTATAAGAAATTCTAACAATTTATTCGTCAAATAGTTGTCGATTAAAGTTTGACCTCAAATATTATCCGTAATAGGAAAGGGAGGAGTGTAAGATATTGCTATTATCAAAGTCTGTCCAATTATATGTCAAATCACCACACTACTTTACTAATGGTCAAGATTTTTTGGCATTCTTGATCCCATGCGTTGAAGACAAGGTACTATGCTAACCTTTAAGGCTTCTTTGTATGCTCTAATCTTTAAAACATTATCATAGTTTGATGCTAATTAAACTAGACAAAGTTGCAATTAGTGAAAGTTGGTAGTAGAGATTCCTCATTCCTAATAAGCAGCAATGTTCTAGATTAAATTAAATTTCTGCCATACTTTGCTTTGGGTCCCTTCCTGGCTTCCCATGTTCACCATCCCACTTATTCACCCTTTTGAGTTCACGCTCATCAACCACAAAGTTATGCCATTACCATCGTAGAATAAAGAATTAGTGTGACACCTGACACGTTTCTCGCTAATCTTGGCGCTGATTGATTAATTAATTAGGTGTAAGCTAGAAAGAACAAAATTAAACACAGAACGTACGTAACAAATTAATCAACATTATTAACAGTTAGCTGTGGGACTTATCACGCTATCACTATTCACTACACACTTCCCATTAGAATGCGGAAAAAATAAAACTTCAACCAACCACCAAAAACAAAGCCACATCGTTATTCTATAACTTAATTCTGGAGAATGTTGTCATAACATTTCTCATGATAGAAAATTAGAAATGCACTTTCATTAGCTTTGCCAAAATATTCTCACTGAGGGGAATGAGGGAATAGGCTGACTTTATATCATAAAAGCCAAAGGTCTTTCAATTTAACTATAATGGGAGGTTAGAATAATGTGACATGTATGAAATTTTATGTGGCTAGTGCAATTTTGCACGTCAATGGATGAAAATACCCATTAGCTAGTCATGGATTCTACGGGACCAGGAGCCCTTAACAACAAATTTCATGACTCTCCTAAAGTTATGTATTATTACAACTTTGTCATTATCTGCCACTACATATATTATCTACGGCGGATTTTCCGAATATACTCTCGGTATAATCTCACTCTAATACCAAAATTTACTTGGACATGACCACTTCGATAAATGGGGCCCACACAACTCGAAGTGACTCCCGATATATACCGTTCCCTTAGAAGAAACATGACATTTAACTTTAAAGGGTTTTCCAAACCATCTTAACTTTGTCTTCATGGGTAAAACTACCTTAAGTAAAAGAAATCATTCAAAACTCCCGAACTCCATAAAACCATTGTTGACCAATACCCAAATGGTTTTCCAACCAGTTGACCATGGTTTTCTGGTCAATAATAGTCACGTGCCAAGCACGTGAGTCGAATTTTTGCCATTTTTTGTTTCTCCTCTTTGTGACCACCACTCACCACCCAATGTCGTCACCTTTGCCTAGCCACATCTACCAATTAATACGAACCCACCATTACTCGCCACAACAACTACGACCATCCATTGCAACCCAAAGCCACCCAGTGCAACCCACAACCACCAATACCAGCACCCAACACAAGCACTCGACACAAGCACTACGACCACCCACTTCAACCCACAACCACCAATACGAGCACCTACCACAAGCCACATCCATATACAACCACCAACCATCACTTGCCACAACCTATACGACCACCCACCGCAACCCACAAACCTCCCTACCCAGTATCCACTACTCGTAAACCCATATCTCGTCCACAAATCGGAAACCCGCAACCCACAAACTGCCCCACCCACACCCTACCATCACCATTAGCACTGAAATGATGGAATGGAGGGAAATGAGGGAATTGGATGAAAAATGGCAAAAAAACCGGGTCATGTGCCCAACACGTCGTTATAATTAAACTGAAAACCACGGTCAACTCCCCATTAAACCATTTGGGTATTGGTCAACAATGGTTTTATGGAGTTCAGGTAGTTTTGGACAATTTCGTTTACTTAAGGTAGTTTTTCGCAAAGTGGCACAAAGTTAAAGTGCTCAACAATATTTATTGTCCAAATATTACTTGTTTGATTTTTTAATTTCATCTTGTTATTGTTATATTTTCTCATGTTTTACAAAGAGTATAAAACATAAATATCAATACCATAAAAAGTAGTTTTGAGTTTTCTATTAACTTATGTATGATTAATTCTAACTTAATTATATATGTTAAGGTTTTGATTAATACTCCCCCTCAAGTTGGAGCATGAATGTCACAAATACCTAACTTGCGGAGTAGAAAACCAAGCTGACGCCTGCCCAAAGCATTAGTTAAGATATCTGCTAATTGATGTCTAGTAGGAACATAGGAGGTAGATAAATTACTAGAAGTAAATTCATCACGAACAAAATGACAATCTACCTCAATATGCTTCGTACGATCATGGAAAACTGGATTCTTTGAAATATGAATAGCAAATTTACTTTCCGAATACAATCGCATAGGCTTAGGATGTAAAATACCAAGAGAAGACAACAAATACTTCAACCACTTTTACTCACAAGTAGTAACAGCCATAGCCCTATACTCAGCCTCTGCAGATGAACGAGATACAATAGGTTGTTTCTTAGTCTTCCATGAGACAAGAGAACGACCCAAAAACACCAAATAACCAGTAACAGAACGCCGAGTCAAAGGACAAGCAGCCCAATCACTATCACAAAATGCAGTAAGTTGCATATTACCCAAAGGACGCAACACAATACCCTGACCCGGACTTCCTTTTAGATAACGCAAAACGTGAAGAGCAGCATCCCAATGACAAACCTGTGGGGCAACAAGAAATTGAGATAGAGTATGCACAGTATAACTTAACTCAGGACGAGTAACAGACAGATAGACCAGGCGTCCAACTAAGCGTCGATATCTGTCAGGATGCGCATAGGGCGAGCCTTCAGCGGAAGCGAGACGATGATTCTGCTCCATAGGTGTGTCAATAGGTTTACAACCTAACATGCCTGCTTCTGTTAACACATCCAACGCATATTTGCGTTGTGACAAAAAAATACCATCCTTGCTCCTAGCAACCTCAATGCCTAAGAAATATTTCAATATACCCAAATCCTTCATATGAAAACACGAACTCAAATATTTCTTAAAGCGAACAATAACATCATGAGATGAGCCTGCAATAATCAAATCATCAACATAAACAAGAACATGAAGAGCAACATGTCCCTGAATGTAACTGAACAAAGAATAATCTGCAGTAGACTGTTTAAAACTATAGGACTTCAATGCCTGAGACTACTTTGCAAACCACTATCGAGGTGCCTGTTTCAAACCATACAATGATTTTCTTAACCTGCAAACCTTTCCTGGAGGAGCACCACGATACCCAGGAGGAAGTTTCATATAAACTTCTTCATGCAAATCACCATGTAAGAAAGCATTATGAACATCCATCTGATGCAATTCCCAATCAAGAGATACGGCAACAGCTAAAAATAAAAGTACAGTACCCATTTTTGCAACAGGAACAAACGTTTCATTATAATCAACACCTTCTATCTGGCGATTGCCATGAACAACTAATCTACCTTTCAACCTTTCAACCTCACCAGTCGAAGTATATTTGATACGATACACCCAACCACTACTAATAGCCTTCTTACCTGTAGGGAGATCCTCCAAACTCCAAGTACCACTGCGCTCAAGAGCCGCAAGCTCCTTCTCCATAGCCTTGCGCCAACCAGGATGTTTCACAGCCTCTGGAAAACTCTGAGGCTCCTTTCCTTTAGTAACAGCTGCCAGAAAACCTCAATGTTTTACAGAAAAATTATTATAATCAACATAACAAGCTATATCAAAGGACTTACCTAAATAACGAGACAGAGAAGGAGACGCGGTAGAGGTTTTGGAGTCAGTATTTTCACACACCACAGTATGAGTCACAAAATCAAGTAGTTTACATGATTAAACTTTAGTACGATGTCCACGCCCTAACAGTTCACCAGACGACGACAAACTCCCCCTGAAATCAAGAGGCGTAGAGGTGTCACACATAACCTCACCAATACGCACATGAGTCGGAGAAGCATCACCAACGATGCTTCGAGTGGGGTGTGGAGGCGTGGTGACCACACCATCCGCACGCACGCCAGCACTGTCAACGCCAAGAGGCACACCAACATCATCAAGAGGCGCACCATAACTACCATCATCAAACAAATCATCCGCCCAAAGTGATGGTTGGGAAAAATATAAATCCCACTGCTTTTGCGCCACATCAGGAAGAATAGTAGGATAAGTGAATTGATCCTCAAAAAATGTGACATCTCTACTCACAAAAAATTCACAAGTTTCAAGGTCATAAAGCCGCCACCCTTTCTTACCAAACGGATACCCAAGAAATAAGCAACGACGAGATCTAGAATCGAACTTATCCTTCATACGAGAATGATTAACGGCATAGCATAGACAACCAAACACACGGATCGCATCATAAGAAGGTGAAACTCCAAACAAACATTCATAAGGTGTTTTACCTTTCAAAACAGGAGTAGGGGTAATATTTATAAGATGAACGGCTGTAAGGACACACTCCCCCCAAAAAGATTTAGGTAACTTAGCCTGAAACCTAAGAGCCCGAGCTACATTAAGGATGTGACGATGTTTACGCTCCACTCTACCATTCTGTTGGGCAGTATCAACACAAGATGTCTGATGAATAATACCTTTATGGCTAAAGAAAGATGCAAGACTTAAAAACTCCTGTCCATTATCACTCTGAAGCACTTTGATTTTCTTATTAAACTGGGTTTTAACCATAGCATAAAATTCTTGCAACAATTGTTTTGCCTCATATTTTCCAATCATCAAATAAACCCAGGTAGCACATGAATATATAATCATCAACAATGGTAAGAAAATAACGAGCATTGCTAGTAGACACAATACAATTAGTTCCCCAAATATCACAATGAATTAAATCAAAAATTTCCGTAGCTTTATTATTACTTAAAGGAAAATTGTTTCTGGGTTGTTTACCCTTAAAACAAATGTGGCAATCAAAGGAACAACCCTTATTAGAATGTTTACTACAAGCTACACCAGGAAAAGAGGAAATAACTTGCATAGAGGGGTGACCTAAACGTCGATGCCATAGGTTACCCAAATTCGGAGCCTGAACAGAATTTGCTTGCAAACCACGAGCACGAACAGGTGTGAAAATATAGACTCCATTAAACCGCGTCCTCGCTCCAATCAGGTTCTTCAAAGTGATGTCCTGTATGACACAAAACTTGTCAGTGAAAATAATAAATAGTTTATGATGCTCTAAAAGCTGAGAAACAGACAATAAACTACAAGTAAGAGCAGGAACATAAAGAACGTTATCCAACACAAAGCCATCCAATAATACAACTTTTCCTTCCTTAGTTGCGTTAGCTTGTTTACCATTAGGCAAACGATAGGAGATGAGATAGGCACCAAATCAGAAAAACAACTCCAAATTACCAGACATATGATTTGATGCGCCACTATCAATGATCCAATCACTAGAACAAAACATACCCGAAGAACGTTCGGAAGTCGCAGACAACTTCGAAGACTTCAAGAAAACAAGTAATTGGGTCCATTGATCATCAGTAAAGGTCGGAACAGTGGCTCGATCACCATCCCCAACATCTTGTGAGCTTCCCGTACAGAGCTCCCAACATTACCTACAAAATTTCCACGAGACCCACGGCCTCCTTGTCGATCACCACGGCCACCACGGCTGGACTTACCACCACGAGGGCCACTACCTTCAGGCCATCCGACAATTTCATAGCAGGTTTCCTTCTCATGGCCACGACGTCCACAGTGGGAACATTGGCGAGGAGCATCCCCGGCTGAAACCGAACGAGTAGAAGACACACCAGATGCAGCGAAACCAACTGAGTTATGGCGCTGGGTGTCATGAGATTCGGCAACGGATTGTTGTCTCTCATCAGAGACAATCTTGGCGTAGGCAACATTAAGAGAAGGGAGGGGTTCCATCATAAGTAAAGCATAAACAATAGTATCGAATTTCTTACTGTCAAGACCGATGCAAAATTGATGAAGCAACTCGATTTCTTGAAGTTTTACATAAGCAGCAACAACCGAGCAAGTGCAAGCAGGAAGCTTGCAATAACTTAATAATTCATCCTACAGACGACGTCATTCGCCATAATACACAGCCACAGATCGTCCACGTTGTTGACAATCTCGAATTTGGTTCTTTAATTCAAGAATATGTGGTCCGTTACCAAGAGAATATCGATCCCGTAAATCGTCCCATAAAGATTTTACATGATCAGGAAACCTCATTGTAGAACGAACAGAGACATCCAAAGTATTAAAAATCCAAGCAACAAGCATAGAATTTACAATACCCCATTGAGCTTAGTCGGGAGATTTGGAATCGGGTTCTTGAATAATATCGTCTATGAAATCAAGTTTACTTTTTGCACGTAGATTATTGCGAAGAGACCTCGACCACTCTTCGTAATTGTCACATGTGAGAAGAATCGGGCTGATGACGGCACCAGTGCCTTCACTTGGGTGAAGGTAATATGGGGTGAATGGCTCATAACGAGAGCTGGTGGACGAAGCGTCGGCAGTAGCTTCAGTCATGATGTATCAGGCGAAAAAAATCGAACCAGAGAAGATATAAGTGGGATTAAATAACTGATCATTGAAAAATAAAATTCTCTAACTCAGAGAAGATATACGTGGGATAAAAAAACTGATCTTTGAAAAATAAAATTCTCTAACTTAGAGGGGGCTCTTGATACCATTTTAAGGTTTTGTGAACCGGAAAAACTCATTGTGTTCTCATTACACTGTAGGAATATATATACAACATATTATCAGAAAACCTTACTGAACTAGATATCCTAACATTGAACTAGATAGGAAATATAATACAAGACTCCTAATAAACATAATACTCCAATAATATCTTATATTATATTGACTACTAAATATTCCAAAATAACAATAATATTGAACGTGCCTAAGATTACTCCAAAATTTTCCAAATAATTAGTTGTTGTGAAGGAAGGGGTTTTGAAACTTCGTTGCATACGCCATAATTTAATACGTCACTAGCATAATGCCACCGATAATTTGAATAATGTAAGTTGATTGCAATGTTTCCCTCTAAAACATATCAAACTAAATAAAGGATGATGGATTGATGGTAGAGTACTATCAACAAAACAAATAGTAGACGCAGGTGTATAACGTAACTAAAAAATTCATAGTCTCTCCGAGACTCCGACAATCAAAAGCTCCTTCTTTTAGTGGGTTTTAGATAGTCATATTGTTGACTTCAAAAGCTAAAGGACATGTTCGTTTCTTTCGGGCGAGGCCTTAAAATGTTCTCAAAGTCATGTCATTCTTGTGGAAATATGAAAACTTCAATGATTTTCATCACCTACTAAAGAAAAAAAAGAAAATCAGTGCTTTTACATTTGAAGGTTGGCCTTTCTTCATCATCTAAAGTTTGAAGTGCTTTTGTGAAAATTGAAAAGAAAACAAATCTTTAGAGTATGTGCTAATGGCATCTAAACTTTTGACTCAAAGGACTAAAAGAAGATCAAATATACATGGGGAATATTGTAACACAAATTATTTATATGAATAACGAAAAAAACAGTTTTTATTTGATGTAATCAGTTTTTGTATGATATAATCACCTCTTGTATAGTCAGTTTTTGTATGACATAGTCAGATTTTAATATAGTCATTTTTTGTATATTATAATTAGTTTTTCTGTTATAGTAAGTTTTTTGTGATTTAGTCGGCTTCGATTCATAATAAATTATTATGAATCCAATCCACCCAAGACATATATTCTCTATCAATTCTCTTCCCTCTTTTATGTTTCCCTACCTCTCCAATTCCATTAATTTTTTTATGGTTCTATCATCTATACAAATATATTAAAAGGTGTTCCTATCAAAGGAGCTCTTTTTAAAACTTCTAATACACATGTTTATAATCTCATTTATAAATATTAATAATATGTAATTGTAGGCGTGTTTTTATTTCGCCTACGCGGTGTGAGCGCGTATTAGATTTGACTTCCCCACTGTAAAGGTTTTATTGAAAATTATTTTTGAAAGAAGTCGCCAACAATTCTTTTTAGGAAGAATCATAAACCTAACTGGATATGGGAAAACCGTAGGGACAAATTATACAATGTAGATTTCCCCGTCCTAACTCCATAGATGGTCAAAATGAACAAAAGATTGAGTTCGGGGGTGAGGGTACAATATAATCATAATGAACCACATTCGCCCAGAGTTGGCCTCTACTAAATATCGATTCATTACAGATTTTATGCCAAAGATTAATCATATAACGTTTTAAACACCCTAAAAATATTTAGTCTAAATTGGTTCAGGAAACACATAAAAATACTATTTTTAGTGACAAGTTATTAAGCAGTAATATTACAAGGTACCTAGCAGGTTGTCCAAATTATCTGAATTAGTTAGCAGTTCTTTAGGTCTTTGATTAGCAAAAATAACATGTGGGTGATAAAAGCAATAAAGCAGGGACAATCATATAATATGACAATCAAGCAAACATATAATATACAAAGGCATGAATAAATATATTATGAAATAAAGCATAGAAAAGGGGTTAGAATATACAGTAGAGCGATTATTACTTAAAGATCTACATCATGAAATAAATTATTAGTAACTTCAAGGCAATATAATTGATTATTCAACTATCCTCAGGAATTATGCATATGCGGCTTAGATTGAAGAGCGCAACGATCTTTAGGCGGAGCAATCGTGGAACCAGGAACGCAGTATGATCAGTAGTTGAAATTGATATGAAAGGGTGTAAGTGTTTGGAAGTTCGTAATAGGATTCGTAAGTATCCGGAAGTATATTTGTGTTCGTAAAATAATGAAAAGACGTCTGTAATTCATGAAATCACGAGTATCTATAGGCAAGAGGAAACGTGCGCCTCACGCAAGCCCTGCGCCAGGCGCAGGCCTACGTGGCAGGCGCAACGCCACGCGTCAGGCGCACATTGGTGTGCCTGACGCAGCCAGCCCAATCAAATTTGCACACGTGTAAACGCGTTTTCGAAAAAAAGATAGAAAAGTACTTTGCGTCTCACACAGAACGTGCGTCAGACGCAGAACTATGTGTGAGTCACAAATCCAAGTGTCAGGCGCTCATTGGATCGCCTGACGTGTTCTGGCCTATGTGCTGGACGCACGTGGCGCGCTGAGCGCAGCCTCCGCGTCCGGCGCATATTCCAGCATATTCGGTTTTTTATTCTACGCGTGCTTTAAAGATACTTTTGTATCCCTAAAATTCCGGAGATTGAATTTTACCGATGTATATCTGATTTATATTTATCAAAGATAATAAATATTTATGAAAAATATTTATTAAAATAATAAATACTTAATTGGGCTCTTAAAACATTTTATGGGCTTAAAACACAATTAATCATCATTATCATTTTAAAACACAATTTTGGATTGGTTCTTCAGATTGTTCTTCCGTGGGTCGCGCCAACTAATACCGCGGTATGTTTCACCATTGGATCTTTATATGGGGAGACATGATTAGGTGTCTACAGAAGCCCCCACTTTGACTGAGGTTCAGGAAACCGATAGTCAAAGTATACGGTGTCGGGACAGAGAATGATTCTAAACGCTCTACAGTTTAGAACTGATCTATATATACGCCGGTCTCTGCAAAAGAAAGTTAGTATGCAGGACAATAACTACAAGCAATCTGATTACATGCAGAAGAAGATGTTAGGAGATAGATGCAAACAACTCAGAGAAGCACATAATGATGCCATAATGCAAACTTAGACTCTCTAAGGATGCATGAGACGCTATGCAAAGATTAAGGTTATGCAAAGCTAAGGGAGATGACAAGTCATGCAAGGTCAGGGTTATGCAAGACTAAGATGTATGTAATGCAATGCAAGGTCAGGGGTTTAGCGAGGCTAGAATATGTGTAGAATGATAGAATGATTAGAAATGCATAGAATGATTTTCGAAAATTACTTTTAGTAAATGATCGGGGTTCGTAAACGAGGTCCGCAGATTACAACTCTTCGGGAGTTTAATTTGCAGGAACCACCACACATAGGAAGCCCCCACTTCGGGTGAGCTTGCCTAGAATTTGTCATGTCCTTGATCTGATATTGAAATGTAGTTGATCTGTCTTGAACGTTGAAAGTTGTCATTGGGGATTCTTCTTTGGGAGGTCAGAGACCATGGAATTGTCGGAGAGTCCTTCGGGGAAAAGGAGAGCTTGGGAATGAAAAATAAAAAGGTTTAATTTGTGACTTAAATAAATGTAGGTTGGAAAAGGCTTTAACGAGGCTAGGTTCAGACTCGAGTCTATGTCGGGATCTAGAAAAAGTATGCTCCTAAATTCTAGAAAGTCAAATCATTAGACCTTGACTAATTTATTTTATTGAAGCGGTCGGACCTCGAGATGAGGATTCCTATGTATCCTTGCGGAATCAGACCATTCGTAGTTCCCGATCTGATTTCTTTTTATTAATTTTTTTTTGTGCCATAACTTTTGCCTAGGCCGCCCTTTCGGGTTTTCAACCTAGCGGGTTTGGACATACCTTGAAAAAGGAGTTAGGGTTGATGAAAGGTTGAAAGGTTTAAGGCTTGAAGTTTTAGGTTTAGTTGATTTGACGAATGTAGGATCATGGATTTGGATTATATAGGCTAAGGTTTTGATGGGTCGAAGGATTTGAAAGAGGCTGGGTAGAACTTGTGTGCAAGCCCCCCTAGCTTGACTTTTTATTTTGCCTTTGGCTTTTTTCTTTTTTTGCATTTTGATTTTATTCACAAGTTTGGTTATGGGTATTGGAAGGCTTGAAGGATATTTGTGGAGCTTTGGTTAATGGATAGATTATTTGGCTAAGTATCATGGAAAATGATGATTTAAGGGATTTTTTATTTTGGATTGCATGGATGAGGATGGTTTACTCATAATCCAAAGTATGTCCACTTTTTTTTATTATCAGATCTCTTATTATTATTGTTAGTCAAGTTCATTAGGTGATTTAAGTTTCATCATCGAATTAGAAGCATAAATAAAATGATGGAAGACCGATGAAAATGAAAATGAAAATGAAAATGCAATTATTTTATTAATTAGAAATAAATTAAACAAGGCTTATTAGAAACACATAGACTCGAGTGGAAAGGAAATGAAGGAGCTAGGGGAGGAACTCTCCGACTCAACCTAGAAAACTAGCGTTAAATGACCATGCCCCGACGTTATTTAGGCGATGCCCAAGGGGTTGCCGCTATTGCTGACTTTTGCTGCAGGCGGAATTGGCAATCTACCGTCTTCAACCATATCCTACAGATGATGCTTCAAAGTCCAGCATTGTGATGTCATATGCCCATTTCCTTGATCTCTTCTCAGGAGCAGAGTCCGGAGTAAGGCCAAGAGGCTGAAGCGCTCCTTTTACATGAAGCCTAGTGAAGGCTTCTTCTAGAGACATGCCTAAAGGAGTGAATGTCCTTTGAGGGCCTTGATAAGCTCTCTTGTCAGTAGTTAGAGCATTAACGTCGTTGCTTTTAGAGACAGAAGGGTTGTTATTACTCTTCTTGAAAGAGTTGTTGTTGTTGGAATTCTTGCTCTTATTGGCTTGTACCTCTTCTTCGATCAGCAGGCCCACCTTATAGAGCTTCGTGAAAGACTCTATGGGTTGGAATTTAATATGATCCCCATACTTAGGCTGCAGGTTACGGATCACCAGTTGAACTTGATCCTCCAGAGATGGCCTGCTAGTCATTTGTGTAGCTTTTTCCCTCCATCTGTTAAGGAAGGTGACGAAATCTTCGTTGGAGTTCTGTTTAGTTAACTCCACTCACGAAGGCCAATGGGAAGCTGAGTATTGTATATATATTGTTTGTGGAAGTCTTCTCTGATGTAGTCCCAGTCATTCAGCTTGGTTTTGTTCAGTGATCTGAACCACTTGGATGGATGTGCATCCCAGGTCAAGGGAAAAACATAAGCAAACAGGTCCTTGCTCATGCCCTTGAGAGCCATAGAAATGGAAAAAGCTATCAGATGATCATTTGGGTCTTCGACCCCCTTGAATTTTGGGAGGTCACCCAATGTTACCTTTTTAGGGAGCTTGTCCCTCAGTTCAGGATCAATGATGTCATGGCCATGAGCCCGACTCTCGAGTGCAGGAATTGACTGGATCAATTGCTCTAGTATTTCAAACCTTAAATTAGTGTTGGTCTTGATAGGTGGTGGAGTGTCGCCTTGTTCGTCTTTTTCAGTTAGCTTCTCCCTCAGTGCCTTAATCTCTTTGTCATGTTCCTCGAGACGAGAGTTCATCAGTATGAGATGAGCCATAATGGTACTAAGTTGTTCATTAGTGTCCCCCATTTCAGATGACGATTCGGAAGAGTCAGAGGATTCGTCTTAAAAAGTGAGGATGCGCTTGACGAGTCTGGGAGTAGGTTGACCTTGTTGCCTCTCTGTTGGGCGTTCCCAAGTTATAATCTCACGACCTGTCCTGAACAGAAATCGAATGGACCTCGTAAATTTTTAAAAATGATGCTTTCGAAATGAGAAATGGAAATGAGGGATGGAGGAATGGAAACGAGAGATGAGAAATGAGGATGAAAGTGGAAATGAAAATGAAAAATGGAAGTGGAAATGGAAATGGGAAATGATTAGAAATTGGTATGATTATGGTTATGATGGCTACATGGGCCTAACTATATGCATGTGCAGATGTGGACTGGACTGGGCTGGACTGGACTATGCAAGTAGACTGGACTAGACTTTGCAAATAGACTAGACTCAAAAGGATTGCCTATGCTAGCTTCGCTGGACTTAGAAAGGAATTGGCTTCGCCAGGCTTGATGATTTGGGATTGCTATATATGTAAGATAAGAGTAGCTTCGCTAAACTCGGAGGGTGCCTTTATGGTCTTAGGGGTGACTAGCTTCACTAGGTCAAGGGGTGCTGTTATGGTCTTAAGGATGACTAGCTTAGCTAAGTCAAGGGGTGTCGTTATGGTCTTAAGGGTGAATAGCTTAGCTAAGTCAAAGGGGTGTCGTTATGGTCTTAAAGGGATGACTAGCTTAGCTAAGTCAAGGGGTGCCATTATGGTCTTAAGGGTGACTAACTTAGCTAAGTCAAAGGGGTGCCGTTATGGTATTAAAGGGATGACTAGCTTAGCTAAGTCAAGGGGTGTCGTTATGGTCTTAAAGGGATGACTAGCTTAGCTAAGTCAAGGGGTGCCGTTATGGTCTTAAGGGTGACTAGCTTAGCTAAGTCAAAGGGGTGCCGTTATGGTCTTAAGTGGATGCTAGTTTTGCTGGGCTTAATGGTTTGTACTTCGTCCTATGTTGGTTTGAAGTTAGACTTAAAAGTGGACATGGGCTTGACATTGGATTGGACTAGAGTTGGATTAGACTTGGACTGGGCTTGACATAGACTAGGGTTCACATAAAGAAGCAAATGGGCCTAGATTTTGACATGGCAGACTTATAGATCGACTCTAATGCTAGCGAATGTATTGACTCAAATAAAACAGGCCTAGGATGAATGAAAAATGGACTCTAATGCATATGGGCCTGGAAATGAATGCAAATGGATTGGGTTGATTGGATTGGACTGAATAAAGGTGTATGGACTGGGCTTAGAATTTTCGAAATTCTTTTTTGAAAGGAACCCCTTGTTTTATCTTTTGTTAGGAAAAGATCATGGATTATTTTTGAATTTTTTTTTGAAATGTCGTGGTATGATGATGATTAGTAAATGCTTTTTGAAAAAGGTAGAATAGAGATGGGTGTAGGATTGATTTTGAAAAATAAAAGTTTTTGAAATTGATTGAATATGGTAAGGTAGAATTGATAGAGAAGATTAGTTGGACAACAGGGAGAAAATGGAAAGAGGTAGACATGCATGATGACTCTAACTCTACTATGACCAGTTTTCTAGATGCACTTTTTAGGACAGACTTGACCTTACATTAAAATACCTCTTTTTTGAATTAGGTGAGACTCCTAAAATGACCTTTTTTTTTACGTGAATGCAGACAGACAAATATAGGGCCGAACAAAGGATCGACCACAACGACAGATAAATCGAAGAAAAACATGTGATGCACAGACTGCGTGCAGCGCAGCATTGCTCGCACGGCGCACAGTCGTGCATCTGGCGCGGGAGTGGTGCGCCAGGCGCAACTTAATGCGCTTGGCGCACTACTCCCTCGACATGTTTTTCGGGGATTTAGGCAAAGTTTTGGTCGATTGACGATTTTTTTAGACCCGATTTTTAGGAATGACGCATAATAATAACGATTTGATAAGATAATAACAGGCAAAAATTGCAATCACAGGCAAATGTCATATAACATGGATGCAAAAGTTCCAACCTAAAGTCCAGTTCTATGTTTGAAACTATTGGTCAGGTTTAGGTTCAGTCTGAAAAGGGTCCATGACTAAGAGATTGATCACACGCTTCGTACCCCTGTTAAAAGAGGTGGTCACGTGTAAGACGCACTCCAGTTCTCAAGTCAGGAACAAGAGAACAATGCCATGGTTGGGTAAGTTTGCTTATGACTAAGATCCAACACTATCGCTCAGGAAGCTTTTTGGAAGGACAAAGCGCAAACTCCCCGAGAGTGACCTCACACATAGAACATGTGCTAATGAGGCAAGGTAGATTGTCCTTATGGTGGCTGAACAATAGCCATGCATATGTAAAACAATATATTATTCAAAGGCATAAAAGGAGAATGAATCGTATTTTTCAAGTTTCACCCACTCATTTAAAAAAATTTATTTTTTTTAAAATCCTCCTCAGTGAAGTCACCAAATTGTAGGCGTGTTTTTATTTCGCCTACGCGGTGTGAGCGCGTATTAGATTTGACTACCCCACTGTAAAGGTTTTATTGAAAATTATTTTTGAAAGAAGTCGCCAACAATTCTTTTTAGGAAAAATCATAAACCTAACTGGATATGGGAAAACCGTAGGGACAAATTATACAATGTAGATTTCCCCGTCCTAACTCCATAGATGGTCAAAATGAACCAAAGATTGAGTTCGGGGGTGAGGGTACAATACAGTCAGGAACCATATTGCCCATTGCTGGCCTCTACTAAATATCGATTCATTACAGATTTTATACCAAAGAATAATCATATAACGTTTTAAACACCCTAAAAATATTTAGTCTAAATTGGTTCAGGAAACACATAAAAAAAACTATTTTTAGTGACAAATTATTAAGCAGTAATATTACAAGGTACCTAGCAGGTTGTCCAAATTATCTGAATTAGTTAGAACAGTTCTTTAGGTCTTTGATTAGCAAATTAACATGTGGGTGATAAAAGCAATAAAGCAGGGACAATCATATAATATGACAATCAGGCAAACATATAATATACAAAGGCATGAATAAATATAATATGAAATAAAGCATAGAAAAGGGGTTAGAATATACAGTAGAGCGATTATTACTTAAAGATCTACATCATGAAATAAATTGTTAGTAACTTCAAGGCAATAAATATAATTGATTATTCAAGGATCCTCAGGAATTATACATATGCGGCTTAGATTGAAGAGCGCAACCATCTTTAGGCGGAGCAATCGTGGAACCAGGAACGCAATATGATCAGTAGTTGAAATTGATTTGAAAGGGTATAAGTGTTTGGAAGTTCGTAATAGGATTTGTAAGTATCCGGAAGTATATTTGTGTTCGTAAAATAATAATACAAAGCCATCTGTAATTCATGAAATCACGAGTATTTATAGGCATGAGGAAACGTGCGCCTCACGCAAGCCCTGCGCCAGGCGCAGGCTAACGTGGCAGGCGCAACGCCACGCGTCAGGAGCACATTGGTGTGCCTGACTTAACCAGCCCAATCAAATTTGCACACGTGTAAACGCGTTTTCGAAAAAAAGATAAAAAAGTAATTTGCGTCTCACGCAGGACTTGCGTCAGACGCAGGACTCTGTGTGGGTCACAAATCCACGTGTCAGGCGCTCATTGGATCGCCTGACGCGTTCTGGCCTATGTGCTGAGCGCAGCTTCCGCGTCCGGCGCATATTCCAGCATATTCAGTTTTTCATTCTACGCGTGCTTTCAAGATACTTTTTTATCCCTAAAATTCCGGAGATTGAATTTTACGGATGTAAATCTGATTTATATTTATCAAAGATAATAAAAATATTTATGAAAAATATTATTAAAATAATAAATACTTAATTGGGCTCTTAAAATATTTTATGGGCTTAAAACACAATTAATCATCATGAACAATTAATTGGGCTATAGAATGTCATTTTAAAACACAATTTTGGATTGGTTCTTTAGATTGCTCTTCCGTGGGTCGCGCCAACTAATACCGTGGTATGTTTCATAATTGGATCCTTTAATGGGGAGACACTATTAGGTGTCTACAATAATACTAGGATTCGAACACACGACCTTTGAAATGAAATGTGAGAGTTTAACCACTAATACACTACAATTTCAATGTTTAATGTTTCAAAGTTAAACATAATCAAGTCTTATAATTATATCTAACACTTTTATTAAGTAATAACATTCTCTTACCCTAATTCCATTGAAATTGTTTTTTATCCCTAATTTCTTATAAGTTTTCTTTAAACAATTTATCACGTCATAACATCCATTTTCCAATTTCATACTAGATATAATATTACGAAGAGCTAATAAAATCAAGTATGAGATTTATGAATAATAATATATTTGATAAATGTAACTTACCCGGGAATCCCCAAGCCAAAATACTAGTTGTTATTCGAATACAAGTGCATTCCAAGTGCAGTTGTTATTAATGCATCATTGGCGAGCAAATTAACATAATTAGTACTTCTATTTGGTAATCTATAATTATGAACCCTACAAAATGGTAAAGGATAGCCAATGGTTGATTGTCAATGCCAGCAAAAGATTTGGTTTACCTTTTCAATTGGGATGTCCTCATGTCCAGTATAGGTGTACTAGGTCAATGTAAAACCCACCTAGGTTCATGTGCCATAAAAAACTTTTAGGTGAAACGCCAATAATGCACTCGTTCAAGCTTAGTTTTTAACAGTACCCGTAATTTCTCATAGTTAGACTTACAAGTTAAGGCCCCATTCTTTTGGATTGGGAGAAATTGAACTGAATTTAAATGAACTGAATTAATAATAATAATAGTAATAATAATAATTTTTTTAAGAATTATTATTGTTATAATTTATTTTTATTTTTTTTGAAAGAGAAATTTCATTAATTGAAGGCCAAACGGCATCTACAATAGATATTAAAGAAAAACAAGATACAATCAAATAAGGTTACATCAAATTCGTCTTCGAAAAAACTACAATGCACCAGATCGAGCAATACAGTGCAACCCGCTTGTATTTGCTGAATCAAGCAGCTATTGATGAGGAAGTCTATAATTCTGACATAGTTTAGGAAGAGCATTTTTTATCGAGTCATGTTGACCGCATCCGAGATTCCAATACCTTCATGTTGAGTCTTGAACTTCAACCAATGAGAACAATTTCTCATACCTAAAGACAAAAAAACCATACTCACAACTCCCATAGGGGAGAAGGAGATCTCCGCAAAGGAGACTAAAATCCCCATAATAGGGTTTGAAAAAATCGTATAAAGATAGACTAATTTATTCAACAAAACTAGAAAATGAACTAAAAACTGAAAATAAAAGGGGAAAAGGGGCTTACCATAGATGAAATCATCCATGGCGACATTTCCTAACTGATGAAGAAGGGATAGGGAGGGTTTAGGGTTTGAGAAAAAAAAGGAAAGAGGGGAGGCTAGGGTTTTATATTATACCTTTTTAGTTATAATTAATATTAACTAATATTAATAATAATTGTTATTATAATAATTATTATTAATTATTAATATTATTATAATAATACTGATAATAATAACAATAATATCTAATAATTATTATTATTATAATTATTATTATTAATTATTAATATTATCATAATAATACTGATAATAATAACAATAATATCTAATAATTATTACTATAATAATTAGTATTACTATAATAATTATAATAATAATAACATTGAATTAAACTGAACTGAAAATAAGTCTAAAAAAAATAGAATCTTACATATTAGAATACTCTTTTGCCTTTTGTTCTTTTTGGAAGTGGGTAGGTGACAAAAAATTTGACCGGGTTGACGGACTTTAGTGTTACTCCTAAATTTCACACGCCTTTCTCAAAGTCCAAAAGCGTACCCGCAACGCTTAGGAATCTCCCGAAATTTGATTTAATTGTTACCATCGGCCTAACTCGCTTCTATTTTTGCATTTTACTTTATCCACTAGTCCAGTCTACTAAATGTGAGGAGCATGTTCAATGATCTCAAGTTTGGGCTTCTAGGCCTGTTTTAATTTATTTTCCTCTTTTGAGTTCAAGAAATTGTTCAACGAAATAGTTGCCGTGATAAACGTTAGTTGTTGGCAATTTGGCAGGTTAGTAGCAGCAAGTAAGTGGTTGATGATAGAGATTAAGGCTCCGTTTGGTTAGACGTAAAATATTTTCAGTGTAAAATGATTTTCATGGAAAACCATTTACAATGGAAAACACAATTCCAAAATTAGTTTTCAGTTGTTTGGTTCCATGTAAGAAAAATGATGAAATGAAAGTGAAAGTAAGGAGGTAGGGAGAGGAGTGTACAAGAGAGATAAGGAAAATGAAGGAAAATAGTTTCCTTTCATTTTGAATGGAAAATGGTTCTCCATCATTGGGAGAGCAATTTTACTCTAAGGGGAAATGGTTTTACACTACTTTGCAAACCAAACAATGTAAAATTGAATATAGAGGAAAACAATTTTCCATGAAAATATTTTACGCCCTACCAAACGGAGCCTAACTGTCAAAATATCTTTTGAAATAAGACTATTAGGTAAAACTAGATGTTGCATTAATTTAAGTTAAAAAAAATGAATTGTTTCTTATTTTCAAAAGTTATTCTCAAAGCTAAATTTACCACCACAAACTTATTTATTTATTTAGCTTCTCCAAATCATTGCTCCACTATTCAAAGCTACATTATATCACGTCACAAACATAACATTCACATTTGACTAGTATTTGGGCCCTGGCGATGACACTGTTAAAAAAAGAGATAAGTTATATAATAGTTGGATTTAGAATATGGTTTCATATAAGAGATGTTTAGTGGTAAGATTATGATATTTGAAATAAGAGGTCAGGGAGTTATAAACTTCTTATGCAAATCCTTTAATCATTTTAAAGGGGAATGTCATATCAGTAAAAAAAAGTGAAAATAAGTCAATAATTTGATTCATAATATGCATTCGAATTATTAGACCTTAACTCTTGGTTTCAATTAAAAAATACATACATCATCATTGATTTTGATGAAATAAACAACGATTTTTTCATCACGTATCTTTCCGAGTTTACGAAAATTCACGAGTGCGCTTTCGTATTTTCAACAATTTACCTCGCTCGAGGTTTTGAAAAATACATACTGCTGCTTAGTTAAGTTTAAGATTCAAACTTTATTCACCATTTACCCCTCTCGTTTGTGAGAATTTAGGATTCGACGATCCGCCGCCATGTGCTTCATCCTCCTCCTCCAGTCTCTTCCTTGGCGAATCGTAAATATGCAATTTCTCCGAAAATTCTCGCCATGTCGTATTTACCTCCTTTTTCAGAAAACAAAAAATATATGTTTCGAATGACCGACGAAGCCGACAGCTATCTTTCAGAGCGAGCAACCCAGAGCCCAGAAAGAGAGGAGAGAGAAAGAGTTGTTATCCTTCCCAGATTTTGGGTTGAGCAACCATAACCTAATTCAACATCCTATTCGCGCCAATTCTCATTCTCTTCTGCAACTTAATTGTTAATTTTTCTTTTGCACGTTCTTATTTAAAACCCCATTTCCATTTTTGCTTCATCATTTTTTGCACCGACAAAAAAAGTTTTGGTTTTGCACTTGAAATTTTTAGCTGAAACAAATTCAAATTTGGCAATAACCCAGTTGAAAAATCATCAAATAATAGATGGTTTTGGTGTTTTAGTGAAAAATTATGGTATCAAACCCCAAGGTAAATCAGCTTCAATCGCTGCATCGAAAACAGTACCAAGAACAACAACACCAACAACCCACAATTACAAATCTGTAAATCTAGATCCATCTTTTGGTACCCACACCCATAATTCAAATTCAGGAACTGGGTTTTTTTTTAATGATCAAAATGATGATATTTTCGGGTTCAACTCAGTTAAGAGTTCTAATAATTATTCAAGTTCAGATGTTTTTGATGATGTATTAATGCCAATGAAAAATCCTAGTTTCTCTAATGGAGGAGGTGGTGGGGTTGACTTTGATATTGAATCTATGCTCAAAGCAGTCAAAGGTTCAATGAATTTGAACTCGAACTCGAAGCCGCCTTCGAATGTTGATGACGATCTTATTTGGGGGTTTTCTGGGAATGGGAGCACTAATGTGGTGATTGAAACTGATGACTTGTTGTCATCTGATCCTGTGGATGATTTCTTGGGTAAATTGGGTGGCAGGGAGTTTTGCGCAGGGGGTGGAGGGGTGGTGGGGGTAGTTGCTCGCGGGGGTGGTAGTTGCTGGGGAGGGGGTGAGGGGGGAGAAGAGAGAAAGGGAGGTAAGAGAGAGAAACAAAGGGAGGGAGATTATTTAGTGTTTAATTAGGTTTTGGACCCGTGCACAATACACGGGAACTTTTTAGTATAATAAGAATGTTTATATATCACTTACCTTGAAAACATATAAACGATTCTTTACGTCTAATTGATCAAGAACTTTAATGATATAGTTGTTTAGCACGTACATAATACTCATATGTTTTGGAAGACTTTTTTTAGAAAAAAACATAAATTATTAAGAAGCTTTAACATAGTCAAAAGCAATTACATCATCTAATAAAGTACTTGGATAACAGCCCACCCAAACTCTTGTGGAATAAGCCATAAGTTAAAGATGAGCCATTTCATGAGCAACTACATTAGCTTCTCTAAAAACATGAACAAAAGAAACCATTTTGAAATAAAAAATAATAGCTAAAACCTCTATAATAACAAAACCCAAATAAGACCCATCACATTGCTTCATCTGGATCATTTTTACCACTTGAAGAGAATCACTTTCCACCACAATGGATCTAGCATTACATTGGAGAGCTATTTCCAGGCCAAGAACAATAGCTTTTGCTTTTGTACGTATGCAGCGGCATTCCACTCATTCTTCAATTGCTAACAGTCTGCACGCACCACATTCCCTTGATGGTCTCGAATCACCACACCCAAACCAACGCTCCGTCCACATTCACCTTCAAGAACCCAGCAGCAGGGAGACTCCACGCGAGGCGGTATCTTGCATTTTTCTCCCCATGTGATATCGTGCTTAGGCTCTTTTGCGTCCTAGAACGCTGTCAAGTAGCTTAGAGCACGTGTAGCAACCTCAGCAGGATGCAGGGGATTGTTGTCGTGATTAACTGCGTTGTGCTCATTTTGTATTGCCCATGTTATCATCATAATCTTCGCTAGTTCCTCCTCTTTAAATTCGTGCTCGCACCAATCAATCCACTCCAGCGCATTCTCAAAGTGCAACCCCTCAATAATCACATCCAAATCACCTTATTCCCAGTCCCCAACAGCATAAGGGCAACGTGTAATTGCAAGAATTTCATATTCAAAATCATTGTGGCAACGCTTATAGGTAGAAGGGTTACAGTCCACTTTCTTTTGCAGGTTTTTACTCTTTGGAAAGGCTTTACTATACAAACGCCACACGAAGACATCACCTTAGGAAGAACATTGGAATTCCATATTTTCTTCCATATTTCCGATACATTAGAACCGCCAGCAAAATTTGTCTAGGAGTTTTTTAAAAAATTAATAAAGTGATGGCCTGATTCAACAGAATATATACGTACCAGTTTAATTTGGTATAGCCCCACACAAAGACATTATCTAAGGGTTGAGATGGCAGAGGTAAATTAAGGATCTCAACCGCATCAAAAGGGAGAAAATTTGCACGAACTTGGTCTTCATCCTAGTAACCAGTGAGGGGGTCAATTATCTCAAAAACCTTTCCACATTACAGTCTTCATTTTTTTTCTCGAGATGGCCTTAAAGTATTAGACTTCCCATGTTCTTTCCCACAAATTAGTACTATTAGGCAATTTTTACTCGTGACTCCAGAAATGGCTACATAAATTTGGCCATGGTTAAAACTGGTGTCGGGAGATACAAACGCATATGCAACAGGAATTGTCCTTGACTTATATTTATAGTCACTGCAAAACAAACGACCAAAGAAAACTGTCTTTTTCTAAAACCTTATGGAAAATTTTGTTCCATCTAACGAAATGGGCGTCACACTGGGTATATATACCTTATCCCCACATGACCAGAACTTCAATGGTTCAATTTTGCTTGATTACCAACCTAGTATCGTTACACAAACCACACGTATTCAATATTCCTCAATAGCATCACTGGTGTATAAACCTTTAGTCTTATATTGTGACTCGGTAGACTGTAACATCTAATGGTATTTAGGAATTCCATTGAGTAGATTTCATGCATTCCTAAGTGACCTCCTCTTTTGAAATTGTATCTAAACCTATACATATATTCTCTGTTCCCAGGGTAATTTTGACAACACATAATGATTTCCCATCTCCACGCTATCTCATGAATCGGAGGAAGAACAATCCTTTCATGAAAATACTTAGGTTTCCATAAACAATCTTGTAGGAAATTATACATGCTTTCCACTATAATTGATATAGGATCATATGCCCATCTATAAGAATTAACAATAAGTGTAATACTCGTGTGAATGTGTGATGCACATATTATACCATTCAAATTTTAAGCTTGTACTATTGTAAATATTATAAATGAGTAATGCTATTTAACACTTTTATTTGAAGTTAAATAACTTACCTATAATAATAAAATTAATTATGATAGAGGTGGTGATCAAAATTTATGATCGAATATTGATCAACTCGTCGCAACGCAATATTTCACATTCTTAATTGATATTACTATTTACAATACAAAATTAATCATCACACCAATATCATATTCATTTCATTATTACTTTATAATAACTATGATACTCTTTTATTGTATTTGGCATTAACCCAACATATAGCTATGCCGTCTGAAAATCAGCCATACCAAATTGATTACTCTAGAGATTATAAGAATCAAATTGTGAAGAAAATATAAAAAACAATATGAACTTGGAATGGTAAATTTTCCATTGAAGGTTGAACTTTGAAGTCCTTCTAACACTCCTTTCCTTTCTTTATTTTTTCTTGGTTGAGATGAATTTTTCCCCTGATTCTTTTATTCTCGTAACCCAAAGTCCACCATCATATATTCATATATCATCAAATATAAGCTTGAGCAAAATCAATGATAAAAGAGCAAACCAATAATTTCACTTTCTCTCTCCTCTTGTTATAGTTGTTACTTCAAAAATTTCTCTCTTGTCTCTATTTTCCTTGGTGCGGGCTGCCTTGCCATAAGCCACCGATGTTGCCACCATCAGGCGTCTTGCTACTTGTGGCCACCACCACCGCTGCCATCGCCGCGCACCTTCATGCTTCCGCTTATGTTTTACTCTCTCATCTCGGGTACCTCTTGTTGTTGCCTTCACTATAGTAACTATTGAAGATTAATTTCTTTTGGGTTTAAATTCAGTTAATTGCAAATTAAGGCCAGAGAAAAGAAATTATTTACTCGTAGTAATTGTATTTTCTCCCTCCTCTAACTGGGTATTTAGCTTTTAAGTTTTGTCTTCATTAGCAGCCTTGCAATATGGTAACAATTGATATTCATATCCTTGATTTAAGGATATGAATATCAATTATTCATGATTTGGGAATGGAGAAGATGAGTATAGTAACTATTGATATTATCCTTGATTTAAAAACAGATGTTGTTAATAAAGAAATCTTGCTCTCAGTTGACTTCCTTCTATATTTTTGAGGCGTTATTTAAGGCAATAAATCAAAGCAAAGAGGAGGCTGAAAATTTGGCCACGTGGCATATTGAAAGAGAGGCTGGGAAATTGTGGGTGAAGGAGAGTAGAGGAAGGGTAATGGCTTGCCACATAGGACGGAAGTTTTCTTGCTTTAATATTATATGATTAGAGTTAATTACAATTTAATTAATGTTAATTAGGTTAATTAGGAGTTATTTGGCTTAATTAGGTTAATTTGGGTTTAGTTATTAGCCGCCCCCTCTCTCTTTTTCTCTCTCTCAAACCCTAGCCTTTCCTACCCCTTCTTCACCAATTAGGGGTTGCCATGGATGATTTCATCCATGGTAAGCCCCTTTTCCCCTTTTATTTTAAATTTTTAGTTCATTTTCTTGTTTTGTTTAATAAATTAGTCTCTCTTTATGAGATTTTCTCAAACCCTGTTATGGGGTTTTTAGTTTCTGTTTTGGAAATCTCCTTCTCCCCTATGGGAGTTGTGAGTATGGTTCTTTTGTTTTTAGGTATGAGAAATTATTCTCATTGGTTGAAGTTCGAGACTCAACATGAAGGTATTGGAATCTCGGATGCGGTCAACCTGACTCGATCAAGAATGTTCTTCCCAAACTATATCAGAATGATAGACTTCCTCATCAATAGATGCTTGATTCAGCAAATACAAGGGGGTTGCGCTGTATTGCTCGATCTGGCTCATTGTAGTTTCTTCGAAGACGAATTTGATTTAGTCTTATTTAATTGTATCTTGTTTTTCTTTAATACCTATTGTAGATGCCGTTTGGCCTTCAATTAATGAAATTTCTCTTTAAAAAAAAAGGTTAATTTGGGTTTAATCACTAACGGAGTTTCAAGTTTGACGGCGTTAGTCATAAAGGGTATTTCGAGTATTTTTCAAAACCTTAGGGGCACCAGGTGAATTGTTGAAAACACGAGGGTCTTTGTGAATTTTCGTAAAACTCAGGGTACCTAGGGAAAAAACCGAATAAACAATAATGGGAAGGTAAAGGAAGGTGTGGAAAAATATTTACGAGAGCTTTAGTAAAAACTCTAAGACTAGTAGAGCGAAAAAGGTACCATAAACATAATACGAAAACACACTATCTTTTCATAAACCTTTTTCACTAAGTGTGATGACTCTAAGAGTATACCCAATGGATGATCCAAATTAAAATTTTGGATCATCAAATATTTTCATACTTTCTCTCTCTTCCACCTCATTCATGATCTATTATTAATTTTAATGATCTCTTCACCCCCAATGGATGATCTATAATGTTAGATCTTCACATTCTCTTTCCTACTTTTCACCATACCCCACCATATATATTCTCTCCTCAATTTCATCCGCATATGGATTATTTAAGAATGATTATTTAGTGTAAATAATTTATAAATATGTGATTAAAATGTTAGCGAAAATTAATTTCGTTTATATTGTACTTAATTAAGTAATATGGTAATTAAGTTAATACTATCGATTCAAATATGTAATCAGAAAATATATTAATAATAAAATATTGCATTAAACAATAGCGAAAACACATACATATAGAATTACATTACATATTTAAAAATAAAGAACGTAGCAACTTAATTAACCCCTGTGTTGCCCAAATTTAAGCCAAATATTTTCTACGAGGTCTGCTTTGAGGCACCTATGCATAGCTTGGTCACGAGCTCGACCCCTATTGTTCATATATATACTTCCAAACTTGCTATGCGATTCTCACTAGTGTCGTGTGCGAAAGGCTCATCTGAGGTCCTTGCATTTCCTTGCGTTGAAGTAGTAAGGCGTGGAAGTTGTTCATAATCATTAGGATCAGAACGAAGGAAATATGAATCTCATTCATCTTCAACTACCATATTGTGGATAATAATGCAGGCGATTATTATTTTCCCTAACATATTTTTATCACGCGCTAGAGCTGGTTGTCGAATTATAGCAAAACGAGCTTGCAATACTCCAAATTCACACTCCATGTCTTTTAGTTTGTTCTCTTGATTTTGGGTAAATAGACTTTCTTTTTCATTTTTCTGAAGACTTATTGTTTAAATGCGACCCATTGAGGATATATACCATCTGCTAGGTAATATCCCATATCGTATTGGTGTACATTAACTAACATAGTGAAGCTGCGAGTGCACGACCCTCAACATCATTAAATAGTGGAGATCTATCAAGAATATTAATATCATTACACCTACATGGTGTTCCAAAGAAAGCATACCAGATCCATAAATCATAAGAAGCAATGGCTTCCAACACCAATGTCAGCTTACATGGTCTTCCCGGATAAAGTCTTTAAATTGAAGTGGACAATCTTTCCATCTCCAGTACATGCAGTCGATAGAACCCATCATTCCTCGGAATCCTCGTTCTTCAGCTGCGTACAACAATCTTCTTAGATTTGCTTTAGTTGGCTTCCTTAAGTATTCATCACCGAAGTGGGCAACCACCCCTTCTACAAAATGTCGTATTGAATCTCTAGCAAGAGATGCACTATTTTTTAGATAATCATCCACAGAATCCGTCGCTCCCCCTTACGCTAACGATCTCATAGCGGCAGTGAATTTTAGTAACGATGATGCACCAAGTTTACCTGCAGCATCTCTCCTTTGCTGGAAGAATGGATTTTGTGATGTTAAGACTTTTACTATGTGGAGGAAGACATGTTTTTGCATGCAAAATCTCCGCCGGAACATTTGTGGGGGATAAACGGGATTTTCAGCAAAGTAGTCATACTATAACAGGTTGTGCCCCTCATCATGATCCCTTGGCACTACAGTCCTTGGTGCTCTTGGAACTTGAGTTACCATTGCATAAACTTCAGCTGGATTGGCCATCACAATCCTTTCCATCATTTGATCCATCAACCGATTTGTCTCTCTGCGCCTTTCCGAATGACGTTTGTACTCATTGTTACGGGTTATCGAACTTGTGTGTAAGAATTTAGTTCATCAGATTTCGAAGAACTAGAAGAAGAAATATTGCTATATATTGTAACTTGATTCTGATGACATGGTTTCAATATTTTTGTAGGGGAAGAACGGTTTTTGTAGGGGTAGAATGGTTTTGTGTGAATGGTCGAGTAGTTAGCATTGTAAGGTATATATAGAGATAAGGTGAATTGTCAGCAATAATGGACTGATATATAGAGTGAATTGTCAATTCATCACATGGTTTCGATGTCTTTATTATATTGCAGTAATAATGCACTGATATATGGAGTGAACTGTCAAGTCATCACATAGTTTCAATGTCTTTATTATTGCAATAATAATGCACTGATATATGGAGGGAATCATGTCATCACATGGTTTCAATGTCTTTATTATTGCAGTAATAATGGACTGATATATATATATATATATAGAGTGAATTATCAAATCTACACATGGTTTCAATGTATTTGTTATTGCAGTAATAATTGACTAATATATGGAGTGAATTGTCAAATCAACACAATATACTCATTAATAATGTCATGATTTAGATCATTTGATACATATATTAAAACATTTGAAACATTTGGATTCATTAATTTTATAAATTCATACAACAATCGAGCATAAAACTAATTAATGAACTAAAATAACATTACATTGGAAAGTAGGAAATTACATTAAATAACATTAATTTTACTAAAGTGAAATTAGGTAATTACATTGGAAATAAAACCTTAACTAAGTCTCTCTTAAGTTGTTGTTCTTCCTCATTTATATCATTCCTTGCTAAAAGCACCTTGAATAACTCCAAATTAATCTTATTGTTTTTAATTGCAATTTCTCCCTTTTTAGCTGTGCCATCTCATTGTTGCTTTCTTTTTCATGATTAATACTTTGGATCTCCAGTTGAAGTTCATTGTTTTTCTCCAAATTTAATCTTTGGACTTGATCCATCCATTCTTAAAAGGCTTCTGCAGGCATGTTTAGAACCTTTCCATTGCCTTTATTTTTGGTGGATCCGTCATTGGGAGTAGTTGGGTCTCCGCTGCTTGGCGTATTTGGCTCACTTGAAGTGGAGTAGTTGTCATCTTCATTGATCCTCCACCTCTTTCAGCCACTTTCTTGATTGGTCGTCTTCCTTTTGCAAGCTTTGGCAGTATCTCCCATAGGTTTTTATACATCATTAAGCCTAAATTTTCCCAACAATATATGAAGCTTATTGAAGTTTGTTTTGTCATTTTGTTTTGTAGATTGCAAGTGCAGTTTTCATGACATCGTCATCGGACTCATCACTTTTCCGACGAGCCTCCGCATGAGCATATGCACCGACAAATCTGGATACTTTTGCATGTATTCTTTTCCATTAACTTTGTATTTGACCCAACTCTCTGTCAAATGGTAAGATATCAGACTCCTTGAAACTGTCAACTCCTTCTTCTAGTTCCTTAGTCCATATCTGCTTCGGAAATACCATGCGCACAACAATGAAGGTTATTGGAGTCTGATAACCATTTTGTCGTTCCACATAATCCATATCTGCTCTGGAAATACCATGCGCATATCAACATCTAATGGTGTAAGCAATCAAGATCAAATAAATACATGTTTAAATACATAAACAAGGTTACCTTTCACTGAAACCCTTCTTCCTCTAAAACCCTAAACCCTTGGTGGCGTAGGATAAGGTGATTTTCTATCGTGCTTGTTGCTCGGTGAATGGGCCTCGGAAGAAGAAGTCATTGGGTCGGCGAGTAGCTCGTCGACTCCGGTAGGCTCTAGTGATTCGCATCAAATATCAAAAAATTCGTCTTTGATATCTAAGGAGTTAGAAACGGATGTAACAGTATCACCGAATGGAGGTGAAGCTAAAGTGATTCCTGTAGCTGTGCCAGAGATTCCGGTGACTAAGGAGAATCTTCAGGAGAATGCTCAACTGAAATGGAAGTTTTTCACAGCTCATAGTCGGATTTCGGACAAAGGTATGGGACTTAAGTTTGTATCCCCTGTTTTTGTCAATGGTAGTTAAACTGCGAAACTTGATAAGATTGAGGTGGTGAGATCTTGTGAGAGTTGGATGAATGCTCTGGTGGTGTATGTGGTTGGTTTAAACCCTACTCTCACTGCTCTTACTCATTATGTTAACACTCAGTGGCATCTTACAGTGGAACCTAAGATCTTTAAGCATGATGATGGCTTTTTTTATCATTAGACTTAGTTCCAGGGAAGAACGAGATAATATTTTGTATTCAGGGCCTCATTTGTTCTACAATAAACCCATGATTGTTAAACATTGGAGTGGTAGCTTTGATTTTCAGAAAGAAGTGTTGAAAGTGATCCCTATTTGGGTGAGATTTCCTAATCTTCCTCTTCATTGTTGGAGTGAAGATTCTCTTAGTAGAATTGGGAGTGTCTTAGGGGTCCCAAATGTGTGCTGATGAATGTACTAGTAAAGGGTTAAGGGTCTCTTATGCTAGGGTGTTAATAGAAATGGATGTCGCTCAGGATATTCCTAAAAGTGTGGCAGTAGAGGAACCTAATGGGGGTATTTTTCAGCAGAAGGTTGAGTATGATTGGCTTCTCCCTTTCTGCAAAAAGTGTACAAAATAGGGCATACGTGTGGGATTAAACCTGTTAATCCTGGTCCTGTGAAAGTTACTCAAAAGTGGGTGGTGAAGAAGGGTGTTGTTAAAGACCCTAATAAGCAGGATGTTTCAACAGCTAATCCTGGTCCTATTGTTATTGATGATAATGCAGAAAGTGACAAGATTGTGGAGGAGGATGCAGGGGAAAACATTCATAATTCTGAGCTTATCACTCCTATTTCCACCCCCAGTTGCAGTTCAGGAGAAAGAGCCTGATGATGGTGTATGGAAAATGGTTACTAGGAAGCATAAAGACAAAGGGAAGAGCATTGCACAGAGTGGTGCTTTCCAACTCCAATTTGGCTCAGGGATACCTGGGGGTGCTAGGGGACCTAACCCCTATCTGTCATGATGATTGTCACAACATGGAATATGAGGGGGATGAATGACCCCATTAAATTGAAGGAAGTTAAACATTTCCTTCAAAGTCAGAAGATTACTTTGTGTGCCTTGTTTGAGACTAGAATTAGAAGTCATAATTGTCTGAAAATGCAGAAGAAGTTTGGTAACAAATGGAGTTGGGCTTGCAATTATGACTGCTCTCCTAGGGGTCGAATTTGGGTTGGTTGGATTGCTAGTGATGTTAAGGTAATTGTTCTTGCTTCATCTGGAAAAGTTATCTATCTGGAGGTGCAGGACAGTGTTGGTGCTAGACTTTTCTATATGGCAGCTATTTATGGTTTGCATACAATAGCTGACAGAAGGGTGTTATGGAGTGAATTACATAGTTTTGTGTCTTCCATTCAGGGGCCATGCATCCTGATTGGGGATTTTAATGTTGTGTGTAGTGCTAATGACAGACTCAATGGTAATGCAGTTTCTGAATCTGAGACTATTGACTTCTGTAACTTCATTATGGATGCTCAAGTGGTGGAAGCTCCCACATCTGGGATGTATTACTCTTGGTCCAACAAGAGCATAGGTGAAGGCAGAATTTCAAGCAGGATTGACAAAGCTTTTGTCAATTGTGAGTGGTTTCATACATATTCTGAGGTGGTCATCCAGTACCTGGAGGCTGGAATCTCTGATCATTCTCCCCTTGTTTTTGATGTGGCTCCTAGTCATAATGGTGGTAGTAGACCATTTATATATTTGAATTTTTTAGCTGATCAGCATGGTTATATTGAAGTGGTACACAAGTTTGGGAGTCTGCTTATAGTAGCCATAATCTGAAGAATGTTTGGGTTAAGTTGCAGGCAGTTAAAAAAGCTTTGAAAGACTTTCATGCCACCAAGTTTTCAAAGGCTCATTGCAAAGTGGAGGATTTTAGAAGAAAATTGGCTGCCATACAAGCTTTGCCAGAGCTGAATCATGATAGCTCTCTGCAAAAGGAGGAGAAAATACTAATTGAGCAGTTAAGAAAATGGTCTAGGATTGATGATAGCATCCTACATTAAAAAGCTAGAATTGATTGGCTGTCCCTTGGTGATTCTAACACTAAGTTTTTCTTCACAGCAGTCAAGATCAGGAAAGCAAGGAATAAAATAGCTTCCATTTATAATGAGCAGGGAAATATGTTGACTGAGTCCAATGACATCCAAGAGGAGATATGTGGGTTCTATAAGAAGCTATTGGGGTCTAGCTCTAACAGTTTGGAGGCCATTGATTTGAATATTGTTAGAGCTGGTCCTAGGCTAAGCTCAGCAACTTGTTTAATCTTAATTCAGCAAGTCACCACTGAAGAGATTGATCATGCTTTGGCTTCCATTGAAGACTCAAAGGCACCTGGGTTAGATGGGTTCAACTCAGTGTTCTTCAAAAAGAGTTGGCAGGTAATTAAGCATGATATTTATGATGGTGTGTTGGATTTCTTTCACAATTCTTTCATGCACAAGCCTATTAATTGCACAACAGTGACTATGATTCCTAAGATGGAGGATGCTAAGTATGCTAAAGACTATAGGCCAATTGCTTGCTGTTCTGTGCTATACAAAGTAATCTCTAAATTTTTTTGATAAAAAGGCTGCAGCAAGTGATCTCTGAAATTGTAAATGATGCTCAAACAGGTTTTATTCCTAATAGAAATATTGGTGACAATATTCTTTTAGCAACTGAGCTTATTAGAGGTTATAACAGGAGTCATATGTCTCCAAGATGTGTCATCAAAGTTGATATTAGAAAAGCCTATGATTCTGTAGAGTGGTTTTTCTTGATTGTATGTTGAAAGAGCTAGGCTTCCTTAATTAATTCATTAAATGGATTATGGGTTGTGTTCAATCTGTATCTTATTCCATCCTGATAAATGGGATTCCTTCTGTTCCTTTCATGGCAAAGAAAGGCTTGAGACAGGGAGACCCTTTGTCTCCTTTCTTATTTGCATTGAGTATGGAGTATTTGAGCAGATGCATGGTTGATATGAGTGCTGATCCAGATTTCAATTTCCATCCCAAATGTGAGAGAATCAAGTTAACTCATCTCATGTTTGCTGACGACTAACTGATGTTTGCAAGAGCATATCTTAGTTTAATTTCTAAGATTATGGATGCTTTTGACAAATTCTCTAAAGCTTTTGGCTTGGAAGCCAGCATAGAGAAGAGTTGTGTGTATTTCTCTGGTGTCAGACAAGAGGAGGCTAGTAGTCTTGCAGCTCATATCAAAATGAATGTTGGTACTTTGCCTTTCAAGTACCTTGGGGTTCCTCTTGCTGCAAAGAAACTCAGCTTCACTCAATGTAAGCCACTTATTGACAGAATTACAGCGAGAGCACAAGGTTGGATTGCACATTTCCTTTCTTATGCTGGTACTTGGTAGACTACAATTGGTGAGAGCAATATTGGGAAGCATGCAGAATTACTGGGCACAGATTTTTCCATTACCTAAGAAGTTAATTAAAGCAGTTGAGAACATCTGTAGAAGATTTTTGTGGACAGGAGCTACTGATAATAGCTCTAAGGCTCCAGTTGCTTGGTCCTCTTTACAACTTCCTAAAACTACAGGATGTCTTAATATCACAGACATGGTCATATGGAACAAGGCAGCAATTTTAAAGCTTTTATGGGCCATTGCTTTTAAGCAGGATAAGCTATGGGTTAGATGGGTGAATGTATACTATATCAAGAAAAACTCTCTTGACATTGTTACTGTAAGCAGTAACTATTCATGGCTCCTGAGGAAAATTTTTGATACTAGAGATCTTCTGGTAAACATAGGAGGATGGAATAACATCAGTAACTCTTTGGGTAGGTTTAGCATTAAAAAAACCTATCTCCTCCTAAAAGGTGAGTTTGAAAGAGTTGCTTAGAGGAGGCTGCTGTGTAACAATAGTGCTACTCCTAAAAGTAAATTCATTTTGTGGTTGTCTTTACAGAATAGGCTTGCCACTTTAGACATAATTAGTAAGTGGAATAGAGAGTGTGACCCTGTTTGTAAGATGTGTAATGAGCATGATGAGTCAATCCATCACTTGTTCTTCTCATGTTCCTACAGTAGAAGTGTAGAGCAAGGTTCTACAATGTATTGATTATCAACCTCAGAGGAGCCATGAGCTTGAGCTTGAAACAGCTATAAGGAAAGCAAGATGCAAGAAGGGGAAGTCCAAGCTATTTGTTATGATGTACACTAAGAGTGTATATTCCATTTGGTTACAGAGAAATGCCAAAAATTTTAGGAACTCTCTTGTTCGTCCTAATCATTTGGTGAAAGATATCATCTTTAGAATAGCTTGTAATTGCAAGGAGAATGAAAGAACTAGTCTTCTATTACATTAATTGTGTAGGAGGCTTATTGTAGTCTTGTGTTTGTACTATGAGTAGTCTGTTACTCTAGTACTTTATTTTGTAACCTATTTTTTTTGGTTATTAATAATAACTTTGAATTGCCAAAAAAAAATACATAAACAAGGGTTATGACAGAGTCACAACCCCTGCTTATCAAAAAAATTAGAATGCAGGAGATCCGCAACAAATCGATGAGATTAAGATGTACTGCAATTGTCGATATATATTTGTAAGGCAATATGGAGGATCTAGGGCTTTGGTATCCATCATCGGACACACTCTGTGGAAAGATTGAGTTTTCATCTCATTGGAGAGCAATATGTTGTATACACTGACCAGACTTGTAACAACCCGCACTTCCGAGCTACTAGCTAATCACCCTTAAGATGCATAAATCTCAATTGACACTTAATAAACCTCAAATTACATTATCTTGCAGCGGAAACATAACCTTATTATACAATCCTGGACCTGTGGGTCAGGGCCCACATTACAACAACCTCAAAACCAAATATCAGATTACAAAATACTTTACTCAATCCCAAATAATAAAATACTTAATTCTCATATAAGCACTTCAGTACTAACAACTTAATACCCTAAAACAACTTCTGAATCACTAATCCAACAACAATTTCATGACCAAACTCTTTCTTTTGATCCACCCAGGAGCTTCCAACACAAACCTGCGAATTCCGGAGAAAAACACAAAACAAACAAAAACTAAAATGAGCGAAAAACTTCGGTAACTTTACTTGACCGTCAAAACGGTTTTAGTTTGCAAACGTTTTTCATACAATAATCAAGCTTGGTAATTGTTCAAAAAAGAATTAATCCTATAAAATATATCACTGGCATAGCTCAATCACTTAACACAAAACGCTGGCAAGTACAGGTTTTGACAGAACATAATGTAACATAACGTAACAGAAAATTCGACCTTTTCTGGTCTTAACTGAACTTATATCTGAATCATTTTTCTCCACCTGTACCTTGCCACTTTTTATCTCAGTTCATAAGCTAAGCCAACTAAAACAAATACGAAATCCTTTTTACATTATCATACTCGAAACATATATCAAGAAACATAGTATTTCAGAACAATTCCAATAAGCCGAACAAAAGCACTCTTTTGTAATTATTCAATAACAATTCAGAACTCAACTCATATCGATGCGTCTATAACCATGGCCATGACCATAAACGATATATGATATTAACAATAAAACACAACACGGGCATGTAAATACATTTTGCTAAACATAAAAGTTACCTCAACCGCAATACAATCCTCTACTAATATCCTCCAAGATCATAAATACTTGATCACCAACTCTGGCTTGAACTCCATAATTTATCTCCATAATCATACTCCAATAATCACCTCACAACAATAATAACAACAATGAACACTCATTCTTAATAATTCTAAAACATATAGACTGATTAGACCAAACCTTCTCAACATGAATTAGTTCACTTAATTAATCAAGGTCTTATTTCAACTCACTAACCTCCTTAGAAATGCAAAGCATAGTTCGTAAATTGTTTCTTAAAACTAAAATGAGTATGGTGAATACATAAACTGATATGATTCCTTTTAAAAACAAGAATGAGTTTGTAAAACTTAGTTATGATCTCAATGAACTCTTATACAACACTAGTTAGCTTTAACAAACTGAGTTTTGCAATTGACACGAAGATTAAAACTAAGCTACTAATGGAAGTCATAAGATAATTAAACCTTCATATTTAAATTGATGAAATTGGAGAAAATACCAAGAATTATACCTTTGATAAAAGCATCCCAAAACTCATCTGGGTTTCCTTAAAACATGAACACAAGTTAACGAAAGAATCAACACCACCAGTAGAACCGAAACTACTTCAGCGGCACAAGAAACCGACAGCACGGTGGCAGAACCACCGGCCATGAACAACATCAACACAACAACAGCAGCTCGTTGAAGCAGAGGCAACAACAACAGAAGCTCGTGGCAGCAACATCCACAAAGTAAAGGAGGGAAGGAAGAACGAAGGACAACAGCAGCAACAGGAATAGCAGCGGCAGTCGCAACACGGCGGTGTGATACAGGAGTCATAGACTTCACATGAAAGAGTTTAGAATCAGTCAATAGAGAGAAGAGAATAGAAGAGAAGATAGAGAGAAAGAGAGAGATATGTTGTATATTTTATTGAATGAGTTTATTACAATTAAGTTATTTCCTAGCTATTTATAAGGTATAGGAACTAATCAACAACATTTCAACAGAATTCCTAACAGAATACAATAGAATTCTTAACATAAGAAAGTAACTAATTTTGGCGCCAAACTCTCTCTAACTAACTATAACATAATATCAATTATGCTACACAGTATACTGTAACATTACTTCCCCCTGCAAGAAAAGACTTGTCCCCAAGTCAAGAAGAAACTAGAAATAAAGGAAAGTGCTTGTGAAACTCATCAGCAAGAATCCAAGTAGCCTCAAATTCAGGACAACCCTTCCATTGAACCAGATAATGAGTAACATCCTGATTAGACACTTGAATGAGCTTAGTGTCTAGAACTGCTACAGGTTGTAAGTCATCTTGAGCAGTCCCTTGTAACCAAGAAGGAATGTGGCCAGCAACAGGTAAATGGCCTTGAAATTTCTTGAGTTGAGATACATGAAACACATTATGGATGTGTGAACCTGCTGGAAACTGCAATTTATATGCTACTTTGCCAACAGCAGCAAGGACTTGAAAAGGGCCATAGAACTTAGGAGAGAGCTTTGTATTACTCCTAGACTGAACTAAATGTTGTCTGTAATTATGGAGCTTCAACCAAACCCAATCATTCACCATCAAACATCTTTCAGACCTGTGCTTATCCACTTATTTCTTCATTCTGTCTTGGGCCTTGACCAGATGAGACTTGATGAGTTTAATCATTGATTCCCTCCTTTGCAAACTTCTATCAACTTCAGCATTCATAGCCTCACCACGAAGATATGGTAAGTGAAGAGGGGGTGATTGATTATAAACTACCTCATAGGGTGTGAGCTGAAGAGAATAGTGAAAATGAGTGTTGTACCACCACTCTGCTAAGGGTAGCCATTTACACCAATCATTAGGTTGGTCACTACACATACACCTCAAGTAGGTTTCTAAACACCTATTGACCACCTCAGTTTGTCCATCAATTTCAGGATGATATGCTGATGACAACAAAAAATTCAGTGCCATGTAATGAGAAAAGACCCTTCCAAAATTGGCTGAGAAATACAGGGTCTCTATCACTAACTATGGACCTAGGCCAGCCATGGAGCTTAAAAACGTAATCCAAATAAGCCTGAGCAACTTGGACAGCAGTAAATGGATGATTCAAAATAATAAAATGGTTGTATTTACTGAATCTGTCAACAACCACCAAAATGACATCCCTGCCCATGGACTTAGGTAATCCAGTGATGAAGTCCATAGAAACATCCAACCAGACCTCCTGAGGTATAGGAAGAGGTTGAAGTTTACCTAGCTTGGCAGCAGTGTCATACTTAGAAGCTTGGCAAATGACACAACTTCTCACAAAGTGACTAACATCTTTAGTCAAACCCTTCCAATAAAGGAGACCTTTAACTCTATTCAAAGTAATCTCCCTCCCAGAATGGCCTCCTTCAGATGATGCATGTAACCAGGAGATCAATTTAGTTCTTAGGTTGTCATCGGGGTCAATAACAATCTTCCCTTTTCTTCTTAGCAAGTCATTTTGAAGAGAAAAATTATGAAGCTGAAGCGCATCTATAATTCTTTGTAGAATCAACACTAAACAATTATCAAGAGTATAACTGTGTTGAATTAATGACTGTAAATCAGAAGATATAACAGATATGGCTAAACATAGAATGGAAGAGCCTTGAACTCTAGAAAGAGCATCTGCAACTGCATTTTCTTTACCAGCCTTGTACTGTATTTCATAATCAAAACCCATCAATTTTGAGAGCCAAAATTGTTGGAAGGGAGTTGAAATTTTCTATTGAAGTAACCACTTCAAACCCTTCTTGTATGTCTTGATAATAAAGTGATCTCCCGTCAAGTATCGTTCCCACTTCTGTACAGCACACACAATGGCAAGGAGTTCTTTCTCATAGACAGAAAGAGCTTGCCATTTAGGACCCAAGGCTTTGCTCAAGAAAGCAATAGGATGATTATTTTGCATCAATCGCCTTTATTCCCAATTTGGATGCATCGGTTTTCTACTACAAATGGGAGAGAAAAATTGGGAATAGCCAACACAGGTGCAGTAGTTAGAGCTTGTTTCAATTGTAAGAAGGCTTGTTGTGCTTCATCAGACCATTTCCAAGCTCCTTTCTTTAACAAATTAGTTAAAGGCTTGGACATCAATGCAAAATTCCTCACAAACTTCCTGTAATATCCCACTAAACCAAGGAAACTTCGCAATTTTTTAACAGATGTAGGAACATGCCATGAGCTTACTGCTGCAATCTTGCTAGGGTCACTCTAATGAAGTGACCAAGGTATTCAACCTTATGGATAGCAAAAGAACATTTGCTAGCTTTGGCAAAAAGCTTATGTTGCTGCATTAACTCAAAGACTTCAGCCAAGTGTACCCAATGAGCTTCAAGAGAAGGGTTGTACACAAGTATATCATTAAAAAACACCAACACACTCTTCTTAAGCAAGGGTTGAAACACAACATTCGTCCACCCCTGAAAAGATGCAGGAGCATTGGTTAAGCCAAATGGCATAACCAAAAATTCATAATGACTTGTATGAGTTTTAAAAGCTGTTTTAAACACATCATCAGGGTGTACTCTCATTTGGTGATAGCCTGCTCTAAGGTCTAGTTTGCTAAACACCACAGCTCCGGATAATTCATCAATTAACTCGTCCACAACAGGTATAGGGAACTTATTTTTAACAGTTCTATTGTTTAGTTCCCTATAATCAACACATAACCTCCATGTGCCATCTTTTTTCCCTACTAAAACAACTGGTGAAGCAAAGGGACTAGAATTATTCTGAATTATACCTCTGTCTAACATTTCTTGGATGAGCTGTTTAATTACATCCCTCTGCTTTAAAGGATACCTATAAGGTCTAATATTGACTGCAGTAGACCCTTGAATTAAAGGAATCTTGTGATCATGGACACCCTTGAGAGGTGGAAAGGAATCTGGATCAGCAAAAACACCAGCAAATTGTTGTTGTAAAGCCACTAATTCAGATGGAAGATCATGCACTTCGCTTATTTGTATAGCACACTCATCATCTACTACCTTCTCAAAAACTTGCTTAACTTGTATAAAACAAAGTTGAGCAGCATTGTGTAAAGTTTTGTGAGAGATAGTGTCTTGCACAGCTAGTTTCTTAGGAGTAATACCCCTCAAAACAAACTGAATATTATCATGGGTAAATTCCATGATTAAAATTTTAAAATCCCATAACACAGTACCCAATGTACTCAACCACTGGATACCTAACACCATATCATAGCTACCCAAGTCAATCAACAGTACATCGGTAGAGAAAGAAACATCATTTATCTTCCATTTGAAAACCTTTAACTACAATTGGCATTTCAAATTATTGCCATCGGCCACGATGACCGATTGGGGAGGAATAGATTCTAGCTTGTAGCCTAATTTTTTAGCTATAGCCAAGTCTAAAAAAATATGTGTACTTCTGAATCTACTAGAATATGTAAGGTCTTACCTCCCGGGGACTCCAGTAACCCTCATGGTGTTGTAGTTTTGGTTGCTCGACAAGGCATGAGCGATATATAGGGATCGGTTGTTGCCGCATCTGTTCCTTCTTGTTCACCATAATCAACTAATTCATCCTCACCATCGGAACTAGTTCCGGAATTTCTCTGTAAAGAGGTGAGGTTCTTTAAAATCACACTTATGACCCCTCTCAAAAGGTTTATCACAATAGTAACATAACCCTTGGCTATTTTTTCGCTTTCACATCAATTTGGAATATGTCTATAATTTCTTTGTCTAGGGTTGTATTTAGTAAGGGTAAGGGAAAAAGTAGGAAGTGGGTTAGGTAGTAAAGGTGGTTGAGAAGATATTGGGGTTGCTTGTAAGGTTTTAGAGTAGTTAGGAACAGTTTTAGCAAGTTTGGTAGTGTTTAAGGCTAATGATTCTTCCAATAACCTAGCATATTCTATAGCTTGAGTTATGGAAGTAGGTTTAAATGCTTTCACCAACGGTTTTACAGTAATTTTCAGCCCTCCTATAAAGCTATCTAACATATAAGCCTCAGGAAGATCATGACTATCCTGCATCATCAGAGACTTTAAAGTCTCAAAATCATCAATATATTATTCAAGAGTACCTTCTTGATTCAATTTATTGAAACTTTCTACCACATTTCTAGTAGGTTCATCCTTATATCTAGCATTCACATCAATCACAAAATCGGTCCGATCGACACCTTTTCTTATTACGGCCAAATAGCTAGCGACCCGACATTCGGCTTTATCAATCATGTGCAAAGAAGCTAAATCTACCTTACGGTCATCAAAAATCTTACAAAGTGCGAAGTATTTACTACATTTTTTATCCACAATCTAGCATTAGAACCATCAAACTTAGGAAATTCCAATTTAGGAACATACCCAAGAAGCCTTGTTGAACCTCTTTCCCTAGTTTTAGACCTGGGAGACTCAGATGTCCTTCTGTCACCTCTATCATTTCTGAGTTCAGTAATGGCTTGCAGCATCTTAGCCATGGATTCTTCAAGCAATTTTGATTGGGCTTCTTGTTTCTGAGATTGTTCATCCAATATCTTCTCCATCATTCTTAATTGTTCTTCCATAGTAGAAGATGAGCTTCTAGTAAAAGGCATTTTCACAAACAACTTGTGTACACTTAATTTTGGAGGTAAAAAAATGTGTTTTAATGGCGGAAATGGGTCTAAGGAAAGAAAGGCTCTGATACCATTGATACAGGAGTCATAGACTTCAACTGAAAGAGTTTAGAATCAGTCAATAGAGAGAAGAGAATAGAAGAGAAGATAGAGAGAAAGAGAGAGATATGTTGTATATTTCATTGAATGAGTTTATTACAATGAAGTTATTTCCTATTTATAAGGTATAGGAACTAATCAACAACATTTCAACAGAATTCCTAACAGAATACAACATAATTCTTAACATAAGAAAGTAACTAATTTTGGCGCCAAACTCTCTCTAACTAACTATAACAGAATATCGATTCATTTACACAGATTATCTTGTAACACGGCGACACCGGGTAGGGCGGTGCATCGCCAGCAGCAGCGACGCAGGCAACTGAAACCATAACCCGACCCAGAAGAGAGAGAAAAAAATCAAGGGTTTTGATTCTTCAAACAATCCGAATGTGCAATTGAATTTTGGATCTTCAAGTTGCTGAGTTTATGCTCATATGTGATATTGAGAAGCTTTTTAAGAGAATTGCAACTAACAACTCAAAATCTTGGAGAACTCTTGCTTGACACGAATAGGAAGAGGTATTGGCCTGGCTTCTTGAACTTAAGACACGAGGAGGAGGGAGAAATGAGAGATTTTTTTTTTTTCTTCTTTAATATATTCAACTCAAGTGATCAATGAAACCAATCTAATTTCATAATTGTACTTGGGACAATAATTTAACATTAGATCATAATTCTCAAAATAATATCATACCAACATTATCATATAATTAAAATTAATAAATTATAATTAACCCTTAATTAAAGTTCTTTGAAAAGTATGTGATATTACAAGGACCGATGCGAGTTAATACTTGAATGACCTAACATTGTCAAGACTAAGTTCTTATCATGGATGGAATGCAACACAAAATATGTTGAAGCTAGAGAACTGAGTTACGTACAATTCCCAACAAAATTCATGCGTAAACAAGATATGCAAGAATGAACGCCTAGAAAAATAGGATTCTCAATAGGAATGAGGATGTAGCGAAAAGTATTATTAGAGGACCCTTCTTAATTAGCTTTGTGAAATGTGCAACCTGCTATGAGGAAATTAAAACAGTTGATGGTAAAGTGTATCCAATATTCAAAGATGGTATTATCTGAGGACCCTCCTTAGCTTTGTGAAAGGTGCAACCTGCTATGAGTAAATTATAACAGTTGATGCTATAGTGTATCCAATATTCAAAGAGGCTTACTACGTAAGTGGGTTACTTGATGATGACAATGAGTACATTGATGCGATAACGAAAGCAAGTTTTAGAAAATCAGGTCATTATCTAAGAAATCTTTTGTGCATGATACTTTTATCTGGTAGTTTATAAGAAATTTGGCAAAAAACTTGGCGTCTATTGTCTGATGAGGTTTTGTACAAGTAGCGTAGGATCCATCATAACAGAGGTAATTTGAACTAAATAAGTATGCTTATGTGTGTACGGAATGTTATATAAGCTACCTTTTCTCATCCCTTTTTAGACACTCGTGTAGATTTGCAACTAACTGATGAACAAATACAAGCTTTCACACTAGCCGACATTGAAGCTAAACTTGAAAGTAATGGCAGCAACCTTATTGTAGATTCAGCGAGATGCCTAATCCAGATGAGTTGATTGTGTTTAAAGGGCAAAACAAGCTTATACTTGATGAGCTTTCTATGATATAACAACCTTAACTGTTGAGCATGATAGATTATTTGCAGGTTTAACTGACAAGCAACTAGTGATTTATTGTGAAATCATGGATGCCATGTCGGGTTGACAAGGAGGTGCCTTTTTTGTTTACGGACACGGAGAGACAGGTAAAACATATATGTGGAGAACATAATGTGATGCCATAAGGAAGATGGGTGAAATTGTACTGCCAGTTGCTTCAAGTAGAATTGCATTCCAACTCCTTCCAAAAGGAAGAACGACTCACTCAAGATTCGATTTAGTATACCTTTGGATGTCCATGAGAACTCCACTTGTGCTGGCATTCGGTCGGGAACAAATTTAGCTGCATTGCTTATTAGAACAAAGCTTTTCATTTGGGACGAAGCACCTATGATGCACAAGTATTGTTTAGAAACTTTGGATAGAAGTTTGAAGGATATTATGCGGTCAACTGACGGCGCTAATTTGCATTGTCCTTTTGGCGGCAAGGTTGTCGTGTTTGCTGGTGAACTTAGGCGCGCTGATATTATCGGTTACACCTAAGGGAACTAGACAATATATTGTTTTTTCGGCCATAAATTCCTCTTATTTGTGGGGTTCATGTAAAGTGCTTAAACTTACTTGCAATATGAGACTACTCTCTACAAGCAGGCTATTCAAATTCCAATGTTGATGAAATAAGAGATTTCTCATATTGGAACTGAGTGTGGGCGATGGCAGAGTTGGAGGGCCGAATGATGGCGCAATTGTCATTGAGATTAATGGTGACATTCATATAGATGGATCGGAGGAACGGTCCCTATTTCAGCATTTGTTGAAAGCACATATCTCTGCCTCCAAAATCACATGTGGAAAGCAAAATACTTTCAAGAAAGGGCTATTCTAGCTCTAACTAATGAGATAGTCGAGATGATCTGTAATCATATGTTGTCTACCTTGTTCTGGAGAGGAAAAAATATACTTGAGTTCGAATGCAATTAGTAAAGATGAAGGCAACTTTAGGGTCCATGAACTTTACTATACTAAATTCTTAAATACAATAAAATGTTTAGGGTTACCGAATCATGAAAGAAAGTTAACAATTGGTGCACTAGTGATGCTTCTCAGGAATATTAATCAGACGGCTGGATTGTGTAATTACACGATGTCAGTTGTCAAGCATCTGGGCCATCGTGTCATTGAAGCTACAATCATTTCCGGTAGTAATGTCGACGAGAAAGTGTTCATCCCACGTATAACACTCATACCGTCTGACTCAACCAAATTCCCCATTAGATTTCAAAGAGCACAATTTCCTCTAATGGTTTGTTTTGCAATAATTGTAAATAAAAGCCAAGGACAGTCTCTATCCCATGTAGGTTTCAGAAACCTATTTTCAGCCATGGTTAGTTCTCCGTTGCCATTGCCACAGTCACGAGTAAAAAGGGACTTAAAATCCTTGTTTATCTTAAAGGAACATAGTGTAAGAAAATATTTCAAAACGTATAAGTTGTAATAGATTACATTATTATAATTGCTATTATTTGATTAAATCTAATATATTTGTGTTTGGGCTTGTTTATATGGTTCTTGCTTATGATATTCTGTAAAATTTTAATGAGCTTTTAAGGGTCCGTTCTGTTCAACTTATTTTAACTTATATAAGATCTTATAAGATAAGATAAGATAAGATAAGATAAAATAAGATATTTGACACACACAATAAAACTATCTTATAAGATAAGATAAGATAAGATAAGATAAGATCAGATCAGATAAGATAAGATAAGATAAGTTGAATCAAACGAACCCTTAAGCCTGGTATAATATATCTACTTTGTGTGTTAAAAAGATCACAACCTCGCAATTCCATTTTTGTCTGAATTGCGATGTAAATGAGCTTTCAAATGCGGTATCTCGCTAGTGACCTTTTCAGTTTTCAGGACCTTAACTTGTCACATAAGTCTGAATTTCATATCTCCGTATGTGAAAAAAAATATAATATATTAGTGTTGTATTTCATCTAGTTTTTATTGATTTCTGTTATTTGACAGTCATACATATATACTAATAGTCGCGTTGATATAGCAATTAAATAAAGCAATATTAATTAGACTTATTTCTCGTACATATTGCACGAGCCTTAAAGACTAGTTTCATTATATTTTACCCGCATTTTTAGTTCGTGTGTAGGATGCTCATCCTACTACACATTACACTAGCACTATATGCACGCGATGCATGCGACGGTATATTATCTTGTATTTGGTAGATAATTCAACAACTCTCCTTTTAAATTAAACAGTGATCTAGGTTATGTTTTTTTATTTATTTAAAAATACATATATTTTATAGGTGTATTTTATGAGTAGTAGTTCAATTTAGTTTCATTGGGTAATTGAGGTTTTAAGCATACTATGGTGAATAGTGCTTCAATAAAAAAATAAATTATAAATTGATATTATCAAATGATGTATGTTCATTTCTTCAATTATTTATTATATCAACTGATTGTGAGCCCCAAAAAATAAAAAAATGAATATTCTATAAGTTTCGTAATTCTTTTATGGTTTGTTTATGCATGTTATCTAAAATTGTTACTGCAACTAAGAGTTTAGATAGTAAGAATCTCTGTAAATTTGTTTTTATAATTGTTTGAAAATTGATTTAGTCATTAGTTTATACTACCTCAGTTTCTTTTTAATAGTTACACTTACACTTTTCACGTATACCGATGCACTACTTTGTGCCTTTATATCTCTAATTTTGTATTTGTAAAAAATATAAAAAGTCGATATTCTAAAAGTACATATCAAGACGAATCAAACAAGACCCACATGACTTATTTTTTCTTAACCATAAATCATGAAATGATAGTCAAAGGAAAATTAGTAAATAGTGTCAAAAGTGAAAGTGTAACCATTAAAAAGAAACGGATGTAGTATTTTCAATTATGAGTTTTCTCTTTTTACACTTTTTTATGTATGTCTTTTTGGTAATGTTGAACTTTCCTTATTACCCATATTTGTAATTGAGGAAATAATTAAGAAAATTTTTTCTTTAATATTTTTTGTAAAATTAAGGGGTATTTAGAGTGCAATTGGTTGACCCAAGAGGTTTTAGGGAAGGAGAGAATCCCGAAAATATTAATAAAAAAAAAGAAAAAAAAAAAAAAAAGAGAAGAAAAAAGTAAAACGGTTCTTCCTCATGGTTATGGAGGTTTTGCAAAAAACAAAAGCGACAATTTGGGAGAGGGTTGAATTGATTGTTACCGAGATTTGTAATTGAGGATTATTAAGAAATATTTTTAAGTAAAGTTAGATATATGATAGGAAGGAGAAAAAGTAATTAAATAATTAATGACCCCCAAAAGAATTCAAATCGACAATCTTTCTTAAGTTTTTTGTTTATATAATGGATATAAGATCTAATTTAGGCTCCCCGCCCTAAAAAGAGTGTAAGAAAAAACAGTAACTTAAGAAGTTAAGATAAGAATTAACGGGATTATCAGATTTTGGATGTGTCATCTGTCATCGTGTATTCGGGTTGATCCGTCGTTACCAATTTGCCATGATCGTCGATTAGCATTCTTTAAGCTTGCAATTTCTTCTGAACTTCCACCATTTTTTTCCTGCTGAGGAGAAACACAGAGGAAATAATTGATCCAAACATAGATCTATCCGAATACAAAGACGAGGAAGATCAAAGATGGTTTTAATAACAGCAGTTCGAGATTATATCAATCGGATGCTCCAAGATATATCCGGCATGAAAGTTCTTATACTTGATTCTTCTACGGTACTTTTACTTTTCATATCTCCTCTTTCGTCCTCCTCATTTTAGGGTTCTTGAATTTGTACATGTTTTAATCAGGATTTTTTTTCTTCATATGATGGCTCAGAAATTCTTATTAATGATAATTTAGGGGGAAAAAATTAGGTTGAATTGATGATTATTTTGGGTTATGTCAAATTGAAATGTTGGAGTTTTTTTTAATCTTAATTAGCCTATTACTCGGCAATTTGTGATTGATGAAGGGAATTAGAGTTTCGAATCACCCTGAATTTTGTGCCTCATTTTGCAAAAGCTATATTGATAGTGTTGTGCTTGCCCTTTTACGGCCTTTGGGTTTGACAATTGCGAATGTCAATCGGACTCAAGTACTTGTGTCGGATCCTTGACGCTTTGACATGGGTATGGACATGTATTGGTGTCCGACATGAATACCCAAGTCCAAGTAACATAGGTTGTGATTGCTATTGATAGGAAATGGGTTAAGAGTAGGGATGTGCAGGTGAAGGAGAAGTGGGTTAGGTGGATATTGCTTCGTGCTTGGTTTCGTCGAGTCATTCGTAAGAATTACAGGCAATCCTACTGTCCGCACTAGAATACCATGTTATTCTTTTTTCTGGACAATATCTTGTTTAAGATGCTACTACTGTGAATTTTGTTATGTTTATAATGTTTGCTTCAGACTTTGTATCCTCTTGCATAGATGTGCTTTTCTGGAAGTTCAAATTGATATTTGGTGATTACTGACAGATAATATGTAAAAATATATTTCAGGTTAGTGCTGTAAGTGTTGTCTATAGTCAGTCTGATCTACTGAAGAAGGAAGTGTTTTTGGTAGAATTGGTCGACTCCATCTCCATGTCGAAGAAATCCATGTCTCATCTTAAAGCTGTGTACTTCCTTAGACCGACATCAGAAAATATCCAGCATTTGAAGCGTCAGCTCACTAGCCCTCGATTTGGGGAGTACCACGTTTGTAGGTTACAATATCCGATTTTTCACTAATTGCTTGAGTTCACCTATTTCTTCTTGAAGCGCCCCTTTAGACTTGATGGTTTACTGAAATCTTTTTCTTGAGCAAGCAATTGAATCATTGTACTGATGTTGCAGTCTTTTCCAACATACTGAATGACACTCAGATTCACATTTTAGCAGATTCAGACGAGCATGAAGCTGTGCAGCAAGTTCAGGTATGTACAGTGAAGGAACTATTAGTGCCTGAATCTTACTGTTGATGGCCTATTCTGTGACATATCTTAGATAATTGATTACTAATACTAATGGATTTCGGAATAGGTATCACTTATATTATCAACTTTTATTTTAGATGATTTTTTCAGATAGTTAATATAGGTACAAAAATAAGGTATATAATTATATAGTCAGTAGCTTATATGCTACTCTGAAGACCTAGCTGGCAGCTGCACACTTAGTGTTTTTCTGGCTGACGTTATTCATGTCTATTAGACAAGGTTTGTTTGATTGAGCTTCTATAGTCATCTGAAACAGATTGGCAAGTGGCTGGATTCTGTTTCTAGCTTATATTGCCATATATTCATCTTAAATGTTGTCTCTTATACTCGATACTATTATTACATTATTCTGGAATTGGTTACTAATACTAGTGGACGTCGAAATAGGTCTCACTTATATTATCAACTTTTATTTTAAATTATTTTTTCAGATTGTTAATGTAGTTACCAAAAAAGGTATATATCTCTATTATATAAGGGAAGGGGGGATGAAGATAGTGTCCCCCTCTCGAAAATACTAGATTACCCTTAATGATCTAATGGAATGAAAAAAATTACAAAAGAAAACAATTTAAGAACCCTTTCTCATTTCAACTTGCCATTCTAAACAAGTTAGAAATGGTACATGCATCAAATATTTCAATCAAAAAATTAAATGGACAAATATCTTGACCTTTTTTATAAGAGAAGATGGTCATGTCCACCGAAAAGTCCGAAACACTCACTACCTTTGATACTCTTTAATTGAGTCAAACCAACTTATTACGTCTTTTTTTTTTCAAAATTCATTCACAAAAAATTAATTTTAAAAATCACTCACAACCTTTGTTGGTTTCTTACATTAACGAATTAATATATCTAAATTCATATAACTATTAATCTTTCACATTTTAAGTGTAATCACAACTATAGTACGGAGAGGATAAAGGTTGGTCTAGTGGTTGTGAGACCCTCCTTCTGTGACAAGGGTTCGATTCTCACCCCTTGCAAGAAGGATCCTCAATTTCTCCCCCTTCTTGCAAGGGAATTCTCCTTACCAAAAAAAAATAGTACGGATGGAGTATATAATAGAATAACAAGTTTTAAAATTAACGCACGCATCGCGTGCTATAAGGCTAGTACTACCTCCGGTTCCGAAAGATCTTCCCTATTTGACATTTTTCACTATTCACAAGTTTCACTTTTGACTGTTGTTTATGACTTATACGTAAGAAAAAAATATAGTCATGTGGAATCTTGTTAGATTCATCTCAATATGTATTTTATTAATATCCACTTTTTATAATTTTTTCAAATACACAATTAAAGATATTAGTGTCTAAAGTTTTACATTGGCATGCGTGAAAAGTAAAAGAGGGAAGATCTTTAGGAACCGGAGGGAGTATATATACATGTGAAGTTGTGAACGAAATAATTTCCCTCCTCAAAGGGGAAAAGAACAACATGGAATTCAGGAAGTTCTTTTGCTGCAATTAAATTAATGTGAGGCATTCTCTTAACCAAGTGATGTCACCTGAATGGAAAGTATTAACATCAATAAGTTTCTAACCTCAGTTACAATTTGAAAGTTTAAGAAGTATTCTTTCCGCATAATATGACCAAACCTATTATAATATGAGTGGTTTATATCTTATATGTTTGGTTAATCAATATTATTCAATAATATATAGATTAATATTTTTCCAAAGCTACAGAGTTAATCAGTAAAATGTTTTTGGTGAATCTTGACAAAAGAATGAACATAATAGCAAAGGAATGTTTTAAACACGTTGAGTCATTGTTACATAACAGATGAAATGGCAAGAAGGATATGATTTTTGTTGAGGTGTTGCAATTACGGAATGGCCGAGTTAATTCCATGAGCTACTCACTGCTATATTTTCACAGATCTTATTCTTAATTGTTTAATGAGAAGCTGATATGTTGTATCAATAATATGCTGCAGGAATTTTATGCAGACTTTGTTGCTGTTGATCCTTGTCATTTCAGTCTTAACATCTCCTCGAATCACCTCTATATGCTTCCAGTGGCTATGGATCCTTCAAAACTTCAACAATATTGTGACCGAATTGTTGATGGTATATCGGCAGTTTTCCTGGCACTAAAACGCCGGCCTGTCATCAGATACCAGAGAGCATCTGATATAGCAAAAAGAATAGCGCAGGACACTGCGGTAAGTACACATGCGGAAGATAAAATGATCTGCATACTCCTATCCTGCACATTTTCCTGTAAAGTATTGAACTTAAATAATTTCCAGGGAGACGGAGAATTATCTCCGACAGGTTGATTCTTCCTTAAGATTAGTAAGATACAAGTGAGGTTATTTGATTCAAATACTTGGTGCTTCTGTATTAGTTTCTGGCTATCTATGTTTTTTGTTCTTTTCATACATCATACTCCGTGGAAGTCCCGTAAAGCATTTTTTGGTTTTCCCTTTTGAGTTGGTTTCTAAGCAATCTAATCTTGTTAAACTTTTCGCTACAGAATTTGATGTATCAGCAAGAAAGTGGTCTCTTTGATTTTAGGAGATCAGAAACATTGTTGCTTGTATTGGATAGAAGAGATGATGCAGTTACTCCATTGCTAAATCAATGGACATACCAGGTATCATAGAGCTGTGCAGATCACTTTGTGTTGTGTATGTTGTCTGGCTAGCTGCTCAATGCTTCTTGGTACTATTCAAGTATTGAAACAAATATTTGACTTATGTACTGTATTAATTTCCTCAGGCAATGGTTCATGAATTGATAGGCATCCAAGATAACAAAGTTGATCTGAGGACTCTTGCAAAGGTCCCAAAAGATCAGCAGGTGAGTTTGATTTCTGGATGTCATTTTACTCTGATGAGTATTGGGTGTGAACTAAACTTCCTTCTTTAGGAGGTTGTGCTGTCTTCGGAGCAAGATTCATTTTTCAAAGCTAATATGTACGAGAACTTTGGGGACATCGGCATGAACATAAAGCAAATGGTGGATGAATTCCAGCAAATTGCAAAGAGTAATCAGAGCATCCAGACAATTGGTGGGTATAGGATAGTTCTTTTTGTTTATTCTGTACAAGTACTAATATCTCTTCATACTCGTACGTCATTCCTTCCTGGGCTTGCTCAGTAATGTGCTATGTCATCATGCACTTCCATGCTTTTGCAGAGGACATGGCCAAATTTGTTGATAATTACCCCGAGTACAGAAAAATGCATGGGAATGTTTCTAAGCATGTCACACTAGTGACAGAAATGAGCAAGATAGTGGAGGAGAGAAAGCTTATGTTAGTGTCTCAAACTGAACAAGAGTTGGCTTGCAATGGTGGACAAGGGGCAGCATTTGAGGTTGTGAAACAGTCAGCTTTCCTTTATATACTCTTATAAGGCCGCAAACTTGTGATTGATTGATCTCAATTATTGTTTATTATAGTCTTTTTCTGAAACATTTTTGTCTACATGTCACTTTTAGCCATTTAATACGTTGGTTCTTTGAAATAATGGAGAAACAGAATATATGTTCATTGATTTGTCATGACACCTCTTTGAAGAATATTGTTTATATATTTATTCGTTTTGCCTTCCCCTACAGTTTTGCTTAATGCTTAAGGTGTTCTGGTTGCTGTAGAATTAATGAATATAGACTTATAGGCACAATGGTTAGGCATAAATGCTTGGATGGAAGATGTCAAAGCTAAACCTTGATTTATTGCTGTAGTGTAATTCTAGCAAAGTCGCGGTATTGCTGGGTTCAATCTGAGGCAAGAACTGTTGTAGCTCTTGTGAGGGTGAGGATTGGGGGGGGGGGAGGGGGGTGTTGGGCTCTGTATTGGGCCGAGGTCAACCTGAGATAGGAACCTGGTCCAGGCCTGTCTCTGAACCTACCAAAATAAATATTGTGTTCTCGATACTTCCTCAAAAGCTGTTATTTTTTTTGGGAAAGATTTCTTTCCTTGATCTTGTGTGTAATATCAGGAATCCAGATGTTTGCTATTTATGTGGCTGTGCCTGTGTCAATGTGTCTAATGCATCTCTGTCCTATAGGCTTTTATAATTTTTTGAAATGATGAAATTATATATTAATATGGATTTGTCTCCGTTACCTCATTTGTAACATTGAAATGCTTGTTATGTATATAAAACTGTCTATCTAATGCAATTCCGTCCTCTGTAGGCTGTGACAAATCTTCTAAACAATGAAAGTGTCTCTGATATTGATCGTTTACGGCTGGTAATGTTGTATGCTTTGCGCTATGAGAAGGAAAGTCCTGTCCAGTTAATGCAACTGTTTAACAAGCTTGCTTCAAAATCTGCAAAGTACAAGCCTGGGGTAATGCAGCTAACAGATCCTTAATCTAACTTTTATGTATTACGTAGTCATGTTCATCTGCTATGTTTGGTTATTTTCTCTTAAAATCCAATAGGTATGTTTTGGTTAAACATGGGAAATAATATTTCCTATGAATCTGTTTTTGCCCATGTATATCCATTTCTCAGAACTTCGGTAGTTGTCTGGTTGATAAAGAAAATAGAACTTCCTATGGAAGTTGTACTTATCTAGCGGGACCTAGTAAGCAACTTTCTCTAATTTGTGGGAAGTAGAAGTTCCTAGGAAGTGCAACTTCCTACAATGTCTCCAACCAAACAGCTTCACATGCTTCTACTTCCTAGGAAAATCTACTTCCCATGTTTTTCTGTGTTAACCAAGCAAGCACTTAGTGTAATCTAGTGTCCACACTATAGCAAGTTTCTTAAGTTCGCTGTGCTTGCTTGCTCATTGTATTTTCCAAGATCAACACTGTACTTGCATAAAATTGATGAATAGTTTTTGTCATTTTTTGAAACTATATTCTTTCATACTTTTCCTTGGTAGCAAAACTTAATGAAATGTAGATCTTATTCTGAGGTATGCCAATCTAACGGGCACTTGTTTCTCGAATTTTTCGAGGTCTCAGCTGGTACAGTTTCTCTTGAAGCAAGCAGGTGTTGATAAGCGTACCGGGGACCTGTATGGGAATCGGGATTTAATGAATATAGCTCTCAATATGGCACGTGGACTGAAGGTATGTGACATTTGTTAGACATAATGTTATTCCAATACCTTAAGATTTACTTACTTATGAATTGCAATTTTGTAGGGTATTGAAAACGTATATACCCAACATCAACCACTGCTATTTCAGACAATGGAAAACATTTCCAAAGGGCGTTTGAGGGATATTGACTACCCGTATGTTGGAAATCACTTCCAACCAGGAAGGTAAAAGTTATGGAGAATAATTAAGTAATTCAAGGTTAATTAATGTTGAAATTTAGATTATGCTAGAAGGTTGCTGAGTAAGCATTCTTGGGAATAATTTTCTCTAAAAATAAATTTAGAAATGTGAGGGTATATGTAAACTGATTCTTGGGTAATAGTGATAGTTACTAGTGTCTCTACCAATTAATTATTGTACAGCAGTAAATATGATCTGTGATGATTTTCATTTTATGAAGACCACTGTACCAGGGAAGTTATGAACTAGTAGGTTGCTGAGTATGTGTTGTGGACTTTGGTGCATGTTCTCACTAAGATATGTTGCTGCTTTGAACTGAATCTTGGGGTCAGACCTCAAATTCAACATGCTTAGCTGATGCCATACCATACACTTCTGCGGCATCTGTATCTATGTCTAGATTTCAAAGATTGAGTATGATTGATGTGCCCAAATGTTTGATGTGAATTATCTGTTCTGAAGCTAAAACTTAGATTGAGACAGACAACTTGTTGGACTTGTCATAATGAATTCGCCTCCGTCAACTGAATGACAAAATTTATGCTATGTGCAGGCCACAAGATGTTGTAATTTTTATTGTTGGTGGGACTACTTATGAGGAATCACGCGCTGTTGCTCTGTATAATTCCACCAATTCTGGAATTCGTTTTATGCTTGGAGGCACAACACTTCTCAACTCTAAAAGGTATGCTTCTTGGCGTCATTACATTACTTTAGAAATGAGCTTCTATGGGGATTAAGGAGCACTGTACAAGTGTATATAGTTGCAGGAATATCACTTCTTCCCCATATTGGGGGAGTTGGGGAAGGATGCCGGAGAAGAAGATTTACATCTGGTCCTATATGTCCCCCTTGTTCAACCCTCTACATTGTTTTGTGATATCATATGAGGGAAGCGGGCTTCTTTGTGAAACCTTGTTAATGTGATTACTTCAACCTCTTGACAGAAGCATTTTATTGATAGTCCATTTAGGATGAATTTAAACCGATGTTTTACTTTCCATAAAACTTATCTTTATCTTCTTTTCTAATATTCTCTTTTTTACTTTTGCATCTCATCACATGGGCTGCATCTAATTACTAATGCACCAAATAACAAGTCATTCATATCCAAATTCAACTATACAAATGATGTTTAAGTCCAATAGATTCAATGTTAGATCTCATGATCTTAATGAGTGGAGTATTTTATTCAGGAAATTCTTATTATCTCATATTTATTACATTAAAAGCAATGTTTTTGGGGTCGGGTTTGATCCAAAATCTATCGTGTTGTTTGGCTTTGGGTCAAATTGGGTTTCGAGTTGCAAAATTTTGTTCAAAACCTACATTGTTCTAAGGGGTTATAAAGATAAGGACTTTGAAGATTTCATACCAGCTCGAAGCTTTTACAGCTAGCAGACAGATGTCTAGCTACTGTGCATGGGGTGAAAATTGTTAAGTGTAGCATCGTGATCATAATATGGAATAAATAAGAAGCTTAACTTCGGCGCAAAATTTTTTGCACACATGATTTCCTTGCTTTGAGTTGCTGACTTGCTGTTATACTTTATATTGTAAAAGTAGAATGCTCATTCATCTTTATCCGATTTAGGTTCTTGAAGGATCTTGAAGAAGCTCAGAGAATGCTTCGGTCCAGCAGCTCCTTAGTTTGAATCATAAATGGTTCACTTTGGAGCATTACTGAAATTATGTGCAATCATTGTAGTATCCAGCTCGCAAACTATTTACGTCATCTGCAGATGGAATTCTTTTAGCCAATTGTTGATGGAAGCTTGACTCTGTCATCCCTTTGTCTTTGACCACATTGTTGTAGTGTCGCAATTCCTGGTGGACTCTATGAGCACAAGTCATTCATCATCCTCCCTTAATCGTGCGAATGGTTGGACTTCCAAATTTCAATAACCCTAAAGCTATTCTCTTTGGTGGGCATTGTACAGGATGTGTTGAATGAATCATGTATTCTTTTTATTTGTAAGGCAATTTGTATCTATGAAGGGTAGTAGAGGCTAGATGTAGAAATTAGAACGGCTGCTTTTCCTGTGTATGGTTTTTTTTTTCTTTTCGGGTACAGTCGCCATGTCACCTACAAGTGCCCATTTTTGCTAGCTGTGTTTGCTAGTTTATGGGCTTTACATATACCAGTTCTAGGAACTTACTAACATGCGGGAATCACCGGGAAACAGGACATCGTTTTGTCATTTGAAGTTTTTGTATGAATTTAGGTCACAAGTTTCTCTTGGGACCTTATGTCTACGCACTTCTGCCTTCTAGTGAGGGGCTTGGTCTGAGTATAAATGCAATGTTAACGTTTCACTTTGGTTAAAATTATATCTGCCTCATGGAGCAACATGAAATTCATACCCCTCCCCCTTTTTCTCCGAGAATTAGTTGCGTTAGAGACAGTGAGCGAGGTGAAAGAGTGTAAGGTAAGCTTGAAAAGGTTCCATTGCAATTAGCAGTAGTTTGGTACAATTACACAACATAGTTGATAAAGATGCACCTTGTTACGCAGAAACATATGAGCTTTTCTATCCTGTAACGGTGTAATCCTGTATCTTCTCAGGCTGCAAAGTTAAAACTTCAATGCTCGTATCTGCTAAGCTGTCAAACTTGTCATGGTGCTGCAAAAAATCAGGTAGTGCCATTGTTATGTGATGATTCAATCCACAACGACCAAGTGCTCTTCATGTATGACAGACTAATGAGCATGACAGTCGAAAGGTCAAAGAAGAATTAGTGTCAGGTAGTGAAGCTCTGTACATCGTTAGAATACACAATTAATCTACTCCAAGCTTAATCGGTATTCATTGATATTAGAATACAAATTAAGTTCCAAGAATCATAAAGTTAAGCAGTTACCTAATGTACAGCAGTCAAAGGAATGCAAATTTCGGGAAAAGACAGAATGGTTCGATACAGCATTGCTTTCCAGCCACCAAACAGCCTCTGCACTCCAGAAGAACTCAGGTCAATAGTACCCCAAAAGCAGGTCTATTCATTATTAATATATCTCAAATATGAAAATTCCACTCTCAAATAGTTTCATTCGACACAAATCAATAGAGAAACCAACTGTATTATGCAGGGAAAAACATTAACGTGTGTCTTTTCCTATAGGATTCACCTTAAATTCTGAAGTCTAACCATTTTAAATGCTCGCTTGATAAAATCCGATGAAAATGAAAGTGGTTATGGGAATCTGAGAAGCAACTTCTAGTGTAATAGGTTCCGCCACTGCTCACTTTTTCTTCTAAACAGCAATGCATAAATATGTAAGTTGTTAATAATTACCTATCAGTATCAGTACAGCCAAGGTGCTTCCACCCAAGGACAGCCTTTTATAATAGCTAATTAACACAGTAGCTCCTCTGAGGAAACAACAGTACACCAATACAATGACCTTCAAACAACGGAAACCAGCCAAGGTTAGTAACACTTGCATTACTTAAAAAGATACATAACTTAAATTTTTGGAATGATAGTCAGCATTTGGACATTAAAACTACCAAAATGTTTCCAACTTATATAAATGATATGATGATGGAATATAACCTTCAAAGTTGACTTTGCAAGAACACAAAATAGCTTATGTATCTAGACAAAAGACGTTACCGTAGAGTTGTCCAATGTGAAAAGTTTTATCGCTCCTTTGTTCCAGCCTTCCAGGTAAGTCCTGAGATGCCCTAGTTATGACATATCAGAAGATCTAACTTGGCAGTTGGTGCATAAATTCTTAGTTCAAAGTATCATATCAAATTCTCAGAAATCTTCTGCTGAAAGACACTTGGAAACTTGGGAAGCCTTCATAAAAGACTTTTCCTTAGTAGCTTTTTATCTCGAACACCATCATATAGGAGTTCATATGAATAATAAGTTATATGGCTTTTCCTTAGCAAGTCCTCCACAATAATCTTTGGTGCTGCTATCTCCCTTTTAGTAGAACTGAAAATACCCTCCACGACTTCTGGAACAATACCTTCATGCACCATAAGATGGATAATTCTAACAGCTTTATTGATCTTTTGTTTCAAGCAAAGACAATTGAGTACCCGTCCACATGTTGCTAGCGAAGGCTTAAATCCCTTTTCAATCTTCTCCAGAAGGAATTTGTAGCCAGCATCATCTTTACTCGCTCTGCAAAACCCATCTATTAATGCACGATAAGTATAACTGTCTGGAAGACATCCCTTCTCAATCATCTCATGAAAAAGCCTCTCAGCCATGTCCATATCCAGTCTTTCACCAAACGCATTGATCACAATGTTGTATGTTGCTGTTGTATGTGAAAGTCCATATTCTTGGTTAATGTTTCTGAACAACTGGTAGGCTCCACCCAAGTCACCCTGCTTGCAATAACCATTTATCAACGTGCCAAGAACAACAAGATCTGGTGTCAGACCCCTGCACCTCATCTCCGCCAGCAAGTCTAAAGCTTTATCTAGCTTACGAGCCTTGCAGAAGCTGTCTATAAGTATAGTGTATGTAATATGGTTAGGAATGCACCCTTTCTCCACCATTGTTTCAAAAGTTCCCGAAACACCTTCAAACTTTGCAGCCTTGCAGAGCCCATCCAACAGAGTATTGTATGTTATCACGTCAGGAGTAACTCCATGATCCCACATTTTATCGATAAGTTCAATTGCCAAGTCCAATTTCAACTGTTTGCAGTATCCATCAATTAGTGTATTAAAGGTGAAGATGTCAGGTAAACACCCTCTTGCTATGGCATCATCGACGAGGTTATTGGCATCAGACAAGCAACCCATTTTGCAAAGTCCATTGATAACTGTATTGTATGTCCATATATTGGGAGAGCAACCAACTCTTGCCATATTATTTATTAGCTGTAATGCTTCAAGAATCATCCCCTGGTGAGATAAACCTTTGATCAACGTGTTGTAAATAATAACGTTAGCCTTCAATTCTTTCATCTCAGCCTCATTAAATACAGCCATTGCCCTGTCAACATCACCATTCTTGCATAAGCCATCAATTAAAGAGCAATATGTATATTCATCAGGCGTAAAGCCTCTGATTGCCGCATTCCGGAGTAACATTTCTGCACTCTGTACCATGCCTAGTTTGCAGTAAGCATCAATGATGGAGTTGTATGTGAAAGCATCTGGATTAAACCCTTTATTTATCATTTGATGCAGGTAGCTCTCAGCCTCAACAACCTTCAAGTTCTTACAAAGTCCACGTATCAGTAAGTTGTATGTCACCACATCTGGAGTAAAACCCTCAATTGATATGCTATCCAGTAAACCAGCAGCCTCACTGACAGACTTATTCTCACAAAAGCCTTCAATGAAAATATTGAAAGTAAACAAATTTGGTGAAATCCCCCTCTTCAAAACCTTACTGAAAAGCTTTTGACTTTCTCGAACATCGCCCTTCCTGCAGAGTACATGCATCAGCTTGTTAAATGTAAAAACATCAGGACAAATTCCAAGACTAAGCATCTGACAGAACAACTTCAATGCTTCCGCTTCGTATTGCTCTTCATATAGACCACCTATAAGGGTACAATATGCAACTGCATTCACATCACACCCCTGAGAAGGCATATTCTTAAGAAGCCTTAAAGCAGCATTAAACCTCCTAGTTCTACAAAAGAACTTAATCCTGATTGTATAGGTGTACACATCAGGACAAATCTGTTTATCTTTTAACCTCAAATAAACTTTATGCGCTTGATTGAAGTAACTATGCTCAACCAAAATATTCATAATCGCATTGTATGACATGACCGATGGTTCACAGTTGTAAAAATCCATCCTCTCAAACACATCAACCGCCTCTTGAACCTTCCCTTTCCTTCCATAATTCTTCATAGCCCCAATGTACACTCCCTCCACAACACCATTATCGATATCCGTTCTCATATCCGATAGCAAAGACTCCATAGCATCAAACTTCCCATGTGAACCAACCTTATCTATAATGCACTTATATGTCAGCAAATTATGCTTGAACCCCTCCTCATTTTTAACTGATTTGAACGTTTCGAGCGCCTTCAAAGGATCTTTCTGATGTTTGATCACAGCTGCTACATGTTTTGCTAGTAAAGGCCTACTCATTACACAAAACTACAAAAATAACATACGTCTTCACTGTTTCAAAATTTCAAGCTATACCCTTTTCAGTGTTCAGTGCCAATATCATTAATCATGAAACTGGACAGGGCAAAACTAGTGTAATTTCATCGAACAGGTGGTAGGCATAATTACACGAACAAAAACACAGAGCACTCGCCTTTAAAAAAAAGTTCCCAATTGAGATTACCTAAAACTTGTTCTTTCTAGGTTTTATATATATATAGCTGTAAATATTAAATTGGTTTTCTGAGAATTTATTAGAATTATTGGGTTTAAAAGTGGTAAAGCAGATAGGAAAATGAGGTGGAATATAGTGGGAGAGAGGAGGGGGGATTAATTAATTAATTAATTAAACCTTGCTTCAAGAATGAAGGGGAGATTTATAGAGGAGAGACACTGACACTGATGTTGGAGATTTACAGCAGGTTGAAGGAGAAGCATTCATGGAATCATGGTGCAGAATGCAGATAGCTTACCAGGCAGGATAAAAATAATCAGGCCGGGCCTAAAAGCGGGCCAGCTCTCCTTCCCATAATCCAGCCGGATATTAAATCGGGCTGCATTATCCTGCTCAAATCCCGAACTCGGGCCTGATATTGCAGCCCAGGCCTCCTGATAATTTGGGTCGGGTTCGGCCACGTCGAGCCGTTTTTTATCAGCTCTATAAGAAATGGTAGGTCGGATTTACAATAACGGATAATGGTGTACTACTTATAATGGGTCATACAAGTTTTTTTTTTTTGGGCCCCATTCGAAAAACCCTTAGTAAGAAGAAGGGCCTCTTTTGAAAGAACACCTCTCGCAGGTCATGGCCTAATATTCTCTGCGTCAACACTTGAGAGTAAGGGGATATAAGAGATCTCTACTCCCAAGCACAAGTAGGTAATGGGGTTCGAACTAGGGGTGTTCATCGGTGGTTAACCGTCCCGAAATAACATATCGGTTCGGTAACCGAAAGTTTCGGTCCACTCTTTTTGTAAACCGTAACCGTTTAGACCGGTTACCGCCTAAGCGGTTAACCGTTTTTCGGTACGGTTTTTCGGTTAACCATTAACCATTATTCAATTTATACTATTATATTTTACTTAATGTAAATACTCCCTCCGTCCCAGAATACTTATTATAATTGGTAGGTAGTAAGAGTGATATTATTTTATTTGGAGGAGAGAGAGTGTAGGCCAATGGTTAAAAGGTAGAAGGATTAAAATAATAGTGGGTCATATCCAAAAATAGAAGTGTAAATATGGGACAGATGAAAAAGGAAAGTGTAAAGAGTATTCTGGGACAGAGGGAGTATATATTTTCTATTTTTGTGTGCATATACTATAATATTATATATACTCTAATATAAAATATATTATAAAGTGGATAATAAATCCATAGAAAACATAATAACACTAAGAATTTACTCCATTTCATAATTATAGTGTTTAAATTAGTACTAAATTTTTTCAATAATCTCATACTTCCTCTAATTGTTGTTACTTAGTAGCAAATATTAGAATTAATGTAGTTGTTGGAAAATGTTTCACAATAAATAAAATAGAGAAAAAAAATATTTCGGTTTTTCGGTTAATCGTTCACTCAAAAAACATAACTGTAACCGTACCGTTTAACCGTGAATTTTACCGGTTCGGTAACCGTACCGTTTAATCCCAAATTTTCCGGTTCGGTAACCGCCCATTTTGACCGGTTTTTCGGTTTTTCGGTACGTTTTTCAGTTTCGGTTTTTTGTGAACACCCCTAGTTCGAACTTGTGACCTTAAAGTTACAAGGTGACATCCCTACCACCTCCACCTCCATCAAACAAGCTTGGTTGGGTACTATACAAGTTCTTGTGTAGTGGAGTAGGGTTGAATCTAATAGTCTAAGGGTACCGTGTAGCATTTGACAGAAAAAAAGGGAAAAATTAATACTACTACTAAATATAACTTTGATCAATTTGCTTAAAAGTCCAAACTTTTGAATATTTCAGGGCAACTATAACTTCTAATATAACTGAAATCTTTTCCTAACATAATTCTACACTTCAATTAACTACTAAGTCAAAAAATTCTAATACATAATATTCGTGAATAAACCATCCTTTTCAATTATGTTAAATTCTTAAGTCAATGAAAAAGTAGTTTTACGTATTATAATTAATCAATTAGAGATATTAAAGAAGACAAAGAACTATTTTGGACCCAAAAGTTAGAGTTGCAACTTGTTATTAGAAGTTAAAACGTTTTAAAACAAACTGGCTATCATTAGGACTAGCGACTGAGGCTGCTTATCGATCGAGCCGAGCCCGAACCGTGGTATGTTCGGCTTGTGTTCGTTTAACTTTATTCGAGCTCGAGCCGAGCTCGAAGCTTAATGAGCTGAACTTTGTTCGAGTCGAGCTTTGCCAAATGTTAAACGAGTCGAGCTCGAACTGTTCACGAATAGGCTTGACTCTTTATCACCCCTATTGTTTCCATGTTTTCTTTGTTTTTCCTTTTTTAATATTTGAGATTTATAGGTTTCTTTTAGACAATGGAATTATTAACTTATTATTGTGTGATATCTAGGTTAATATATTTATGTATATATATAAATATATTATTTATCTATATAAAAGTATAATTGAGCCCGTTCACGAGTTTTCGGGCCGAGCTTTGCCTAGCTCAGCTCGGGTCGTTAAAGTCTCGAGTCGAGTCAGAATCCGAGCCGAGCTTTGACCGAACTGTTCGCAAATAGGTCAGGCTCATTATCACCCTGGCTGCCAGCGAGTAGCGACTAGTATTGTCCAAGATTTAATTTACAAGCGCGTGTAGGATCAAAAGAAGCACTTCCTCCTCCCTCTGCCTCAGCAACTAAAACCGCACTAAAACATACTTCCTCTGTTTTTTTTATAGATGCTACATAGAGAAAGTGGGAAGTTTTTTTGAAAGGTAGAGAGAGAAAGTGGGGGATCACCACTTTTTGAATAAAAAACATTTGTTAGGGAAAGAGTATGGGTATTTTAAAGGAGAAAGTGGGAGTTTTTAATAGTATTTTAAAATTTTTATGGTGAAAAGTGATTCATTTATGGTATGTAGCATCTATTATAATGGAAATGTACCATACTAGCGCAATTTTGTGTGTGGACTCGAGACCACGAAGAGCTGTGTGCTCTCGGATCAAAACGCACATCACAATTAACAAAACGCTGCTTATAACTCCCACTATAAAAAAAAAAAGAAAAAAATGGCAGAACTGATCCTATTACTCCCACGAATTGCGGCTAATAAAAATAAATAAATAAAGAAACAAAATGGCAGAACTGATCCTATAATTCCCACGAATTGCGGCTAGGCACTACCATGACATTAAACTTTTTTTTTTTTAAATAAACTACTATTATCTATTAGTTTTTGTTTTGGTAAACGCTATTATCTTTTACTTTGGTAAACTTTTCACAATATTATTGAGACTAATATTACGAAATACTAGATTACGTCCTCTTTGCAAAAAAAAATAACACCAATAATGGTTGATTGTGAGTTTCGAGATGATTCGGATTGTCGTTTTATAGCTTCGGGAGACGTTAACAATGACGAAGATATATTGGATGGGATCGACATAGAAGGAGAAGGTATTTTTATATTATTTCAATGCTCTTATTTTTCCTATTGTTTTGTTATTATTTGTTATTGAAAAAATTAAATGTGACAGTGTAGAAGATGAAGTTTTGTTTGGTGTTTGTGTATGTTCTTTTCATATTTTGATATATTCAATGTTATTTCCTATGTAAATAAGAATTTTTTTTTTGATAATTTATGTAAATAAGAATATAAAAAAGAAGATAATAATTTAGAAAGATATTTCAAAATTTTCAGAACAAGATATCAACCTACAATTAAGGATTAATTATTATCTTTTTTTGTTATTAATTGGATAATATAAATTTCAAATTTAACAGGTTCTTAATATTGTGGTGGAGATGTTCTTTTCTATTGTTGTTGGTGATTAAGCTGCGTTTTATTTGTCTACTTGTGCGTTTAACACCGGGTGCACCTACCTCACTGTGCACCCGGGTCTACAGTCGACGGATTGCCATACTAGCATCTATAGAAAAACGGGGAAAGTACTCTAGTAGGAATACAATTGAAAAAACTTGAGGCACGTCGGGCGTAGGAGAGAGAAAAACAAGGATGGAGTCGACGGGGCAGTGGCTGGAGAAGGCGTTGAATGAATTGTGCAGTAAGGTCGAAACTGCTTTGGACTTTGATTCTGAGATGATTTCTGGCCTCGTTTCTTACTGTGAATTTGCTCCTCCTCTCGATGCCAAAGAATACCTTGATGTAACATTTTCGCCCTTTTGCTCCTTGCTTTTTTTTTTTTTTTTTACCCTTTCTGTTTTTTCCATTACTAATCTTTATTTTTTTTTCATTATAAATTTGTCCGTAATTGGGTAACTAACAATTTGTTCATTTGCAATTGAATTTTCTGAAATTAATATTGGGTATTCCATGATTGTGCAATCGGATTATTGCTACTTGTGTGATTCATTGTCGTCTTTATGTTGTTTGTTTAATCTCAAATGTGAAATCTTTGGGTAAAGGTTGCCGTGTCTATCAAAAACCGAATATGGGGTTTTATCAATGATTTGCAATGGTGATCAGAATATGGGTTTATCAAGGAATAGGTTAGAATGATAGAAACTGATTTGCGAAATTCATCAAGAAGTTGGACATGGGGTGTTTAAAGTACGCCGAAAGGCGGGGAGATTGTGTTTGCATAGCTCAAAACTTAGCTGCTACAAACATGGTGCATCTGTTGATGTAGGCTTTTGATTTTTGAATTGTGGGAAAGAATGCAGATGGTCCAGAACTTAACTTTATTGGCGTTTAGGAGTTTTGCTTGAGAATCACTTTGCTGGTATTTGGTTTTTCTTCCTTGTGCGTGTCGATCTATCCCTCAAATCTTGTGACTGACTTTGCTCATAAAAATGAATGGTCACTGAAAAAAGAATGCAGGGAATGTGATTTTTCTGGAAGCATTGGAAGTGTGCCTTTAATTTGAAGAGTCTAAGCTACCCTTTTATTTCTGAAGGCTCAAGTGTAAACTGCCAAATCGAGGGAAAGCTTCATTGAAGCTCTGATTTGCCATCAAAATAGAGAATTAATCATTGTTAATGTACTCATAACAAGATATCTCTAATGTTGAAATCAATATACTTGGTTCATGCAAGTGCATAGACTCCTGTCTTAAACATCTTGCTGTTGTGATGACTCCAGAACATTATTGGCGAGGAAACAGGCAAAACTGTCATACAGGAATACTTGAGAAGGAGGGGTTTCTCAACATCACCTGAAGTTGTGGGTGCTCCTACTTCTAAATTACAGGCATATGTCAAGCCAAGCACAGATAACGGCTTTACCAGTGGAGCCAAGAAGCTACCAAGGGTGCAGAAAGAGGCCTCAGCTTCTAATAGCCAAAATAATCAGGTGAAAACAGAAGCTGCAGCGTCAGGAAACAGGCAACAAAGCAGTTCTAGAAAGAAAAAGGGTGGGAAAGTTATTTCACTTGCGGAAGCAGCCAAGGGATCTATTGTATATCAGCAAGGCAAACCATGCTCTTGTCAGGCACGCCAACATAGATTAGTCAGCAACTGCTTAGCTTGCGGTAAAATTGTATGTGAGCAGGAAGGAGAAGGTCCATGCAAGTTTTGTGGGGCTCTAGTGCTGAAGGAAGGAAGCACATATGCTGGTTTGGAGGTGGCTGCAGTACCCCTGACAGAAGACGAGGCAGCTGCAAATGCTTATGCCAAGAGGCTTGTCGATTTTGATCGCAATGCAGCAGCACGCACGAGTGTTATTGACGACCAAAGTGATTACTATGACGAGGGTAATAGCTGGTTATCAGTGGAGGTATATGATTTATTCTGTTGTAACAGATACTGCAGTAAAGTAACCTCACTTTACAATTAAGATAATGTTGAAATCCATTGGTTAATTTATCCTTTTGCAGGAGAAGGAACTTTTGAAGAAGAAACAAGAGGAGATTGAAGCTGCTGAGGAGGCGAAACGGAAGAGAGTAGTTGTGGCTTTTGACTTGGTTGGACGTAGGGTGTGTTGCTTTGCCTTGTTAAATTATGATGTTAAGTCATGGCTTGTTTTCTCGAGTTCATGGCACAGTCATAAGCCTTCCCTGTTTTTGTTCCTTCATACTCAGAGATCCAGATCTATTGATGTTGTAGTGCAAGTCAATAATGTAGGACAATATAATCTGCACGATTTGTCCTTTATTAAGTTCTCTGACAAGAAATAGGTAGGATCATATGTAGGCAAGTATAAATTCTTAGGTGTTCTCGGTTACACCTAGAGTTCATTTGGATGGCTCCAAATGAGCAAAAAATACCCTGAAATGAGCAATTAAAAAAAATCTTGGGTACACCTAGCTCTTGGTGTATGCGGGAACATAATAGACATGCTGGATCCAAGGCCTAGCCCAACCACTCAATAAGTCTTCGGCAATGTGGTAGGTGGTTTTATGGAATGTAGGTAGTTTATGAAAAAAGAAAAAATTAACATAAGACGTGGATTAAGTAGTCAGCAACTCAGCATAGGTGCAAAGCATTCTTTTTCTTTTCTCCAAGTATGCATTGAAGCTGCTAAAAGAAGCATCTGAATTGACTTCTGAAATGTGCTTGCATAGGTATTACTGAACCAAGATGATGTTTCAGAAGTGGAATCTGGACTCAGCATTTTAAGGCCAGCTGATGAGAGAGAAGCAAGCCGAATCAAACCAAATCCCACCCTTCAGGTGCAGCCAATTTTCATTGATCCAGGTCCTAGCGAAAAGCCTCACAAGAATAAGCGATCAGGTAAAGGCATTAACAAGGGAATGTGCTTGGAGATCAGTGGGAGGGTGCAGCATGATCGCAATGAATTCAAGCATTTGCTGAAGGAGCATTCTGTATCTTCTTGAGCAAATGAGCACCCACGAGGGCAATCTTGGAATGGTGTCGCATGGATGGGACATGGGAGAAAAGATGCTGAATGCCGGCCGCATACTAAGAGTAAGAGGTGCTTTTGCTTATGCATGTTTATGTATATAAGGTTTAGAGCTTCGAATCATACTGGGGGATGAGTTTAATTTTCTGCTTCGACTACTTACTGATCAATACAAGTATATGTTCGGCTGTCCTGGTTCTCCTAAATTTTAGTTTTTTTAAAGTTTGGTTATGATTTTACCTCATCATGTGACCCCATCTTGCTATCATACAATATTAGACCTGCAATATGCACCAAAATGAGGTATAAGCATCTAAAATAATTCCATTTGTCTATCCTATGACGATCTGTGCATATTCCTAACATGCCTTCAGTTCCTAGTAAATTGTTAGACAGACACGAGGTGTTTTCACCAATCTGCGGCTGTAATATTACCTGTATGGGCAGGCTTTCAGCATCCCTGAGGGATTTGGATCTTGATCTTCATCCTACCATTTACAGGTAATTTCCTTTCAAACAAAGAGAGGGGTAATTTTGTAATTTTGATTTTGGAGTGGCCTCCTTTATCTGTCTTGACTCTTAACATCCAAGAGATTGTGGAGCTTGGTCTGGTTGGATCGTGCATGGATGGAGCTCACTTTCTTTCATGAAGGATCGCATAGCCTATTAGATACCCAGTCCTCTATCTTAGTATAGCTGGTTGGTTTACAAACACGAGGAGTAGATGATGACTTGACCCTCAGACCTTGTGCCTTGGGATTGGGTTTGATATCACTGTAACAAACCTTGCCTCTCGCATGAACAATAACTGAATTGCCATTTTTGCGAATAGTGACCCTTGGGGAGTGTTATACTTATATGTAACTAAATTCGACTCATTTGAACCTATATGAATAACTGAACTTAGAATAGATTGTTGTAGTTGTGAATTGAATTTATTAGCACTTATCTAAACTTAATGTATCTTAATTTAATTTTATTTTTTTATGTTGTCGAGTTTACGTTTTCATGCTGTCAAGTTTGTCCAACTAAATATCTTTCACTTTCTACTAAGCCAATAAAACCAAGTGTTACATCAAGGAAAATGGTGGTGTATACTGTTTTAAGGTGTTGCACTGTTGTGTAACTAGGAGCTTTTATTCTAACACATTCTCAATGCTTATACTGTGGACGGAGATGTGTGCACAAGCACGAGCGTATCATATGAGGTGCAGATCAAGTACGCCTGATTGGCATATCTTTATGCACCCTTTTGCTACACACACGGACGTGAGATAACCCACTTAGGTGACACATTTTATGCTCTTAAAGATCTTTCTCATATAGTCATATTATTTACTATTGATGGATTTATTTTGTCATACACTCTTGAGTTCTTGAAGAAAAGTTGCTTGGACCTGGCTGATGTCTGGCCGAAATCAATTTGGCATGAAGCTATAATTGCACTTACTATATGCAACTAAAAGTTGAAACATTTCATGAATAAATTATCCACCTTATATCCTTAGCCATATACTTTGTCTTTGTGCCAACTAACTTGGACAGTGGGTAGTAGATGCCAAAAGTCTTTTAGTGGCTCCCTCCCTATATTATTATAAATCAATTATTATCAATCAATCATTATCATTTTGTGGCATGCATTACTTACAAGTTACCCAATAGTATAGTAATGAGTAGTACAAAAGCTAGCTGATGTACTACATTTGTTTTTGGTAGTACTGCTCACTACTGCATATAATTCCATACACAGTTTCAGGAATTGCCACCTCTTATATGGTACTGAATTTCTCTAATGAACTCGTTCATGCGATCAGTCATAAGAGAAATTTTGCAAACCAAACCAAAACCTTTTATCTCCAATAAAATTTCATCATTCCCCAATTATAGCCAATGTGCTTTGTGCTTATTGTTATGGGTCTTTTGCTCATTTTTGGTAGTTCCATCACAATAAGCACAATGCACGTTGGCTGCTTCTTGGGTTGTTTCGCCTTACACTTCTTGAAAGGCAGATAAGGTATAATCTTTATTGTCAATTGATATTAGCGTCATGGTAAAATCGAGTGGTGTCGCATTTTAATTTGTGTTTTGAATCTTACTTGTCTCAATATTAAGATTAGATGGTTTTTATTCTCTTCCTACTAGTTTGATGTTGAAATTGTGGCAAATTTCAATTTATTATGGATTATGTACTATGCTTCTATATTATGGCCATAGGTTTACACTAGATTTCTTCCTAAATAGATGAATAATACGAATTTTTTCCTTGAATAATGCAAAATGGGGTTTTAATTCCCGAAATATGTTGAAAGGGAAATTAATTCCCTGCGTACCGTCCACGTAGGACGGCACGCGAGAAAATGTTTTTTTTTTTATCCCAGGTAAACCGCTACTTGAAGTAGCGGTTTATTTAAATTAAACCGCTACTTCAAGTAGCGGTTTATATATATTAACCGCTACTTGAAGTAGCGGTTTATGCATGTGAACCGCTACTTGAAGTAGCGGTTTATGTGGTCAACACCTTCCCCACACTCACACTCTATAATATGTAAACCGCTACTTGAGATAGCGGTTTATGAGAAAAAAAAAGACCTCTCATTGTTGCTTCCCCATAACTGGCCCAAATGCCAGAAACATAAAAAAAAAAAAGCTTTCCAACCTACAATTTCAACACCAAATTCCATCCAAGTCCATACAAAGTCTATGCACACATCAATCACCAAACACCAAGTTCATCCACATTCACATTTATCCAATAAGTAAGATTAAGAAAATATGTCAATCACAAACGAAGTTTAATATTTAACATAGTGTTGAAAGTGCTAAGACCCCCTCTTCTTCTTTTGTGAAGGTCTAGATGAACTAGGTGTGGTCTCACTAGACTCTGCAATGGCATGAAGAGAAGATGGAGTGGTGGCAGAACGGCGTCGGTAGGTCCTCCGACGGGCGGAGGCGAAAGCAAAGGTCTTGTGGTAGATGTATGGGCGGCAGACATAGAAGGTGTAGAAGTCGAAGTATGTACAGCAGAGGTAGGCACGCCTGTAAGATGTGGCCATGTCCGGCTCGGCTAAGCGCATCAATACACGGTCCCCTCGTAGTGCAATGTCTGTGCAAACAAGCGGCGCCCCATATCGGGAGGCAATGACTCGGCGGCCTCTAGTACAGTCTTTGCACCTATGAGCAACATCGGATAAAGTTTGTGCTCGCATAGAAAGAAAAATACATATTATATAGTCGGATAAATAAATAAAAGTATAACTACAAATCATGGTACTTACCAGTACTACATCTGCAGACGTTGGTGATAGTGTGTAGAAGGAGGTCGCCTCAATGGATCTGTCATGCGTAACCTCGTGATGCGACGATACCACACCATATACTCCTCAATGGCATGAGTACGACCAGTAAACGGAGTGCCCTGAACAACACGTCTCTCGCGCTCATCCCACTGCGCTATGTAAGGGCGATGTCGAGCGGATAATTCTTGTTCTTCGACCTCCGATCTATGCCATGAAGAGGTGTGCTTGTATCACAAGTCTTTGGAATCCTTCGCTCGAAGCCAAACCGGCGCATAACTCGATCGAGGACAATGGAACTCCACAATGTCGAAACAAATAAGTGGAGCCAATGTGCGCCATACATGTCGATCGGCTCGACATATAGCGAGCAACAACTCTAGTCTCGCATCGGTATATGGTGCCAAGTCATCTACAAATAAAGAATGTTGCAAATATTAGACACGTGAGAGATGTCTACCAATGTATATAAGTTAGGCATGTGAGACTCTATGTACTTTCGTCCGTCCGTCGATGGTCAAGTGCATCCTTGTAGTAAGATAGCCCACTTGCTAAGTGGGACCTACTAAGGTGTCAAGCCTAACCGAAAAGAAATACACATTAATATCCTTCGAAAAATGAAACTAAATAATGTCAACAAATGTGAGACATTGCATATTACTGACGGCTAAGGGGTCGACCCGGAACATCTTTGGGAGCCTAAAATAGGAACGGCATCGTCAAAGCGTGGAGGTGGGTCCCGCAACCTCGAAATCGAGGTCCGCGATGTGTACGTGCTCCCATGCCCAAAGCTGTAACAACAACACGGGACCACCTAACTCCCTGGCACGCCTCGAGATGCCCGACATAGTTTGTCGATATAAGTATGCAAGGGTGGCACTACCCTGACTATATGTCCCTGCTACGTCGAGATCGCGCAAAAGTGGAAGATAAAGCACACATCGAACTTTGAATGAAGGATCGTCCTAATGAAATCCTCGATAAGATCGCAACGAAATCCGATGAAATGAGAGGATGGTCTCCACATGTTATGTCTCCCAAACAATTGCTTGCATGTGGACCACCATATCGTACAATTTTGAATGAGTACGACTTAGTCATGATTGCACGCAACCTCCAAGGACAGTGACACACTTCCTTTCGGGCACATTCAATGACATACTTTGTGGGCTCGACTCTAACACCCGAAACATCCGGTTTCTAGAGATCGACCAGGCTTTCACAAAATTCTTTAATTGCTTGCAATGAGGCAAACTCTTGTCCTATCTCAAATTCGGAACCCACGAGTCAATGAACCAGTGCATTTCCAAGTCATCCATGCATCTATTAACCTTTGATCAACTTCGTCAATCTCGAGCCAATCGGATGAAGGAACACCGGGACTTTATTGCATTGTCATTTGTTTCCCTTGCATCATCGTCCTCCTCCCTATCGGAATCCACATGCTCCTCCTCATTTCCCAAAAAATCAACATCATTTCGATGTAGAGTATCAAGATGGAATGTGGACGGTATGTGGGGAGACGAAGAGGAGAACCGAACTCATTCATGTGCTCATTGACATAATGTGGGTCCGACAACATGCTAGTAAATGATTCAAATTGCATGCTAGGAGGCGATGCTTGGGTACCTCCATGCTATCCCTAAAGTCCATTGTAGGTACATAACCCACATTACTTTGGAGATTTATCTCCTTGGGAACTTGTTCAATGTACACCTCCATTGCCATGGCGACGTTTGTGTCACCGATAGCCACATAGCACTTAGTGACTCGTCATCCTCTAGTGCAATTGGCACATATTTCCCGGCATCGGATATCTCATAAACAATTTCGGTTCCACATACATACGATCACATCCAACAACGTCATATACCCTATTCGGAATCTCTTGAAACATCATACCGAATTGATGAACAAAAACTTTTTCCTTCCACCTCTATACACAATATCAACGTCATTTTGAGATAGTTCACCATTCCAATAAAGGTATAAAGGATATTTAGGTTGTTCCATATTCTACATACAAAAAACATAATGTTAAAGTTATTCTTATTCTACACATTCAAACAATATGAACACCATTCTTCACCTATACTAGTAGCATTTGCAACCTAAACACAACAATTCATGCAAAATCAACCATCACATTTGCTCAACACCATTTTTAACCAACCAATATAACCAATAAATCACCTTCCAATTCATGCAAAATCAACCATCACAAAACGATAAATTATGCAAAATACTAAATTATACTAATCAAACCAAACAATTTCCATCTAACAACGGTTACAAAGCTAAAATACATAACAAATATGGCATGCTAAGCAAATTAAATTAAAAAAAACAAAAAAAAAAGACTACTCACCGGGCTAATAGACGGTGGCGTGCGGTTGGTGGCGCGGGCGGGCGACGGTGGCGTCTTTGTTCTTGGCGACGCTCCGGTTGTCTTCGACGGTGGTGTGTAGCTCCGGTGGTGTAGCTCCGGTGGTGGGCGACACTTAGTAAGAGAGAGAGAGGGAGAAAAATTTGAGAGAACAATCGTCGAATATGAGAATTTGGGAAAGTTAGGGTCTGATTTGGGGATTATAGTAAACCGCTACTTCAAGTAGCGGTTTCTATTAATGAACCGCTACTTGAAGTAGCGGTTTACTTCAGTCAACGCCAACTTGCTCCAGGTACCACAAAACCGCTACTTGAAGTAGCGGTTAATCCTTATTAACCGCTACTTCAGGTAGCGGTTTATTTTTTAATAACCGCTACTTGAAGTAGCGGTTTATAAAGGTTAACCGCTACTTCAAGTAGCGGTTTTACTTAAGTAAAGAAAAAAAAAAAATTTCTCGCGTGCCGTCTTACGTGGACGGTACGCAGGGAATTAATTTCCCTTTCAACATATTTCGGGAATTAAAACCCCATTTTGCATTATTCAAGGAAAAAATTCTGAATAATACACAAGCAACATTTCTTGTTCTTTTAATTTTATTTTGTAAGCAAGGTAAGGAAATATATTGTTGAACCAGAGAATTTACAGCCTAAGCCCCCTAACATAAGCGAACCATGTAGAAGGACCCTTTATAGACAGGAAACTAATCACATTATCACTATTCACGACATACAAACATGGCTAATTAACTAGTTACTACGAAGCTAAAAACCTCTATCTCTCTCTCTGTAATCTTCTTTGAAAGTATCTTCAATCTACTTTACACTATGTATGACTGTAGTTCCTATTTGTTTCCTATAAGCTGTAATCATACTTTTGCATATTGGTACACTATGTCACTATTATAAGCACGTCAGCAACGTTGACTTTTTTTTTGGGAAAAGTAGTACCCTAGCTACATCTTTAAATAGGGTTGTTCTTAACGTGGCATGGGCCCTATATGAAACTTGTGATAAGTCTTTTTTTTCTTCTGAAAGGGTAAATGCATGCATATTAAGCCCTTTATATAATACTCCATCTGTTTTTTTAGATGTAACATATTGACTCTGGGCACTATTCATTCAATACACTTTGACCATTAATTGTTATTTATACATAAGAAAAAATATAGTCATGGGGGATCTTGTTTGATTCGTCACGGTATACACTTTCCAAATATATATTTTTTATAATTTTTACTTTTATACAATTAGAGATATTATCGGTCAAAGTTGTGCCTCGACAAATGTGAAAAGTCCAATGTTACATCTAAAAAAAATGGAGGGAGTATAATATACTCAAAAACTAAATAAGTATATACTTTTCCTCTGTTCTTTGATAATTGCAACGTTTTTATCTTTACACTATTTATATGTTGACTTTGATTATCTTTATTATTAATCTACATGTATATACTACGATGATTTTTTGTCAAAGGATAAAATTACATTTGATTTTGTATGAGAATACCTATATCATCATTCCTTTATTGATCTAGTGATCAAGAACCCTTTTACGATCCATTATGATGGCAAAACCTTTTAATCTAATCAAGGACTTATCATGCTAGGATAACAAAAAAAAAATGCTTAATAGATTATAAATCACAACTCCTCCGTCCCTTTTTTATGCTTATAGTTGAATTTTTTAAAACACAAAAAAGTTCAACTTGTCTTATCAAAAGATAACAGAGATAGTATCATATTATCAATAGAAATTAATAACTAAAAGTTTTAACATGAAAAAAAATGCATTCAATCAAATACATAACTATTGGATGATGAGCAAAATTTCAACAAGAGAAAGTGGGGCTTTGGTGTTTTGGCTTTACTGAAGAGCAAGTGCATATGACAATGAATCGGGTTGGATTAAATCGTTCTACATTTAGATTCGAAACTATATTTATATGTATGGGTTCGAATCCCATTTAGATACAATAAAATTAACATAAATCAAAGATTAGTCAGATCCATATCTGGATATGGATCCATATAACTTTTTCAACTACAAAGAAAATCAACAAATCAATAAATATATATATATAAAGGAGGAACTTTTCGGGAGCATAGGGAGATCCTCAAGATTTCGAGCTCATAGAGCGCGCCACGTAGGATTGCCACGTCATCAATTTATATTTTTATTTTTTAAAAAAAATAGAGTTCTACATGATTTAAATACATAAAAGGAGATTTGGATAAGCGAAAATTAGAGTTTGGATTTGAATCAACAACTTAAATTATTATATTATGAAAATTGTGTATAACTTTTGCTACATAATTTGGAATATTATAATTTTTGTACCATTGGAGCATTCAGAATATGCTTCGAAATAAGATACATTTACAATATAGTTCTACAACTTATGAAATATAGAGCGCCATGTAGGATTGTCATGTCATTAATTTTTTTCTTCTAAAAATAGAGTTCTACATAGATTTAAATACATATAAGGAGTCTTTGATAAGCAGAATTTAGAGTTTCGTTTTGAATGAACAACCTAAATTATTATATTATGTAAATTGTGTATAACTTTTACTACCTAATCCAGAATATTATAATTTTTATACCATTAGATAATGCTCGAAATATGCTTCGAAATAAGATCCATTTACAATATAGTTCTATAATTTATGAAATAGAGAGTGCCACTTAGGATTGCCATGTCATTAGTTTTTATTTTAAATATTTGAAAAAAAAAATAGAATTCTACATATATATTTAAATACATAAAAGAGTTTTGGATAGGGGGAAATTAGAGTTGCGTTTGAATAAACAACCTAAATTATTATATTATGTAAATTGAATTTAACTTTTGCTACCTAATTCAAAACATTATAATTTTTTTATCAGTGGAGAGTGCTTGAAATATGCTTCAAAATAGGATCTATTTACAAAATAGTTTTATAACTCATGAAAATATATTAAATTAGATGAATTGTAAGACATTATTTAGTCTTTTTTTAGATAAATATAATAATAGCTATAAGTATTAAGTATAGTGTATTACATGTGATTATAACATCTGATTATAGGTCTAATTTACAGGATTAAACATATTATCTTTCAAAACCTCAACCTTACTCAACTAAACCAAAACAATATAGTATTGCAACAAAATTTATTAAGGAAACTTTGTTACAACAAAAACTAAAATCTATAGCGATAAAGTACTATATATATATATTAGAGTTTTGAATTATGTAAAAATTAGAGTTTGATTTAAATAAAACAACCTTAGAATATTATAAAGAGCTCCACCTAAGCATGCCATGTCATTCTTATTGACTTTTAATTTTTTTAAGAAAATGGTGTTCAACATAGATATAAGTACATATAAGGTGTTTTGGATGAGTGAATATTACAGTCTAATTTTAAATAAACAACCTAAATTATTATACTATGTAAATTAAATATAACTTTTGCTAAATAATTCGCAATAGTATAATTTTTTTTACCGTCAAAGAGTGCTCGAAATATGCTTCGAAATAAGATCCATATACAATATAGTTTTACAACTTATGAAAATATATTTATTTAGATGAACAATAACGTATTATTTATTCTTTATTTTAAATAATTAAAAAAATAACTATAAAAATAGCATATAATATGTGACAATAGTAATTTTGGCTTTTAAAATCATACTTTTAAAAATTAATTCATATGAAGATAAAATATTCATATCTATAGTTTTGAACCGATAGCATTCCATGATGGCATTACATGAAGAATCAAATGAAAGTTTGTCATCGAGATTACAGAGGTATTATGCAATTGACTAATTATTTTATTCTTATAATATTTATTGTATACATAATTTTTTTTTTCCATATATCTATATGTCATATCTTATTCTTTTCTCCATTAACTTAATTCTACTAAAACTATTTGGAAATCAAGGTTCGTAATTTCTAGACTATTTGAGGTCACGGATCATAAAAAAGGGGGAAATTTGATAAGTCTTGATATGGTCATGATTAATGAAGATGTATTTTTTTCTCTTAAATTGTATTTTTCGATTATTAATAGAGGTTAATTTTATATTTAATTAATTTTCTTCATGATACTATCATTATAATCTTCATTTTGGCTTTTCCATCATCCATTCTATATGCGTTAGTGTTTATGTGCTATATTAAAAGTTGAAATTGTGGTTGCACTCATGTTTTTCTCTATTCTTTTTGTCCTGAATCTATTAAGTTATTACCCTCTACTTTATTAAAGTATCATTCGGGTATTATTCATGTTAAAACTGTATTAGCAGTCATTCCTGTTATTGAGATACCATTTAATAATAGACTTAACTATAGTATTCAATTGAATATTAAAAATTATAAAATATATATATCACAATAACAAATCTAGAAATCACAGTATAATGACAAATACTTTCTCCGTTTTTTTTTCTACTTCAACAATTGGTTTTGGCATGGTTTTTAAGGAAATAAAAAATTGTTAGTTTAGCATAGAGGTACCTCTTTAGTTAACTAGAGTAGGGGATAAATAAATCCTTAATAAATTAAACACAACTTTATAAAGCAATTTGGGTAATTAATGATGGTTTTATTAACATAAAGTAAAGGTAATATTGTCAACTGTAGTTACTTTTTTTATACCAAAAGTGGAATAGTTCCAAAAGATGAAACTACCTAAAGCGGTAGTTGTTGTGATAGAAAAAGAACGGCGGAAGTATGTAAATACAATGGTGTTGAAAAATCTTATTTCACAGCAACACAAAATCAACAATAATATTAACAAAAAAATTGGAATAAAATAAAATAAACAACAACCCGTGCAACGCACGGGCTTCAAACCTAGTTTGTGTATATAGAAGTATTAGTTATTTGTTATCACATAATCAACTAACTTTGCTTTTCCGACTCAAGAACATTAACAAGACTAATGTTCTATCGATGAGTTAAACACTTAAATAATTTTATGGATTGGATTTTTCTATGACATACCTTTAAAAAAAATTAACGTTGTACTTCATTTTTGAAAAAGTTTATATTAGTACTCCTGGAATTTAAAATGTATCTCAATTGTACCATCGTCGTGAATTTGAGTTCAACAATGTTTTCCACTATTATTAGTTTATGTAATTGCAATTAAAGTACCACAATCTAGCTTAATTATCTCCACTATTATTAGTTTATGTAATTGCAATTAAAGTACCACAATCTAGCTTAATTATCTCCATTTTTTATTAGTTGTAATGCCTTGACCTTTACACCATCTATATTCTAACTTTTACCGGAAACTTTTGACTAATAGAAATCTAACTTTTATATTTCAAAGGATTTTTTAACTACAATAATACAAACTTTTGCCCGTTCTCTCGCAATAATACAAACTTTTGATTATTTTTAAATAATACAAACTTTTGCCCAAAATTCCTCCAATAGGGCAATGTGACCTTTAACCTGTAAAACATGTAATTTTTTTTTTAAAAAACCCAAAATCTCTTTCTCTCTCCTCCCCTCCCCCACGCTCACCCCCTCCCCCCCACGGACGAAACTACCAGTCTGCCCTCACCACCCCCTCCCCCACCACGAAACCGCCAATCCCGGCCACCCCAGCCTCGAAAACCGCCAAACCCAGCCACCCCACCCCCGAAATACACCAAACCCAGCTACCCCACCCCCAAAACCGCCAATCCCAGCCTCGAAAACCACCCCCATCCACTCCCTCACCCCCGAAATACACCAAACCCAGCCACCCCACCCCCGAAAACACCAAACCCAGCCACCCCACCCCCGAAATCTTCGTTGTTAGCAAAATCTTCTCTGGCAACGACGCAACTGCTGTCGGTACTATTCGCACTCCTGCACTTAATACTTGCACTCTGACAACTACTACAATCTACAGAGAAAGGTAAATTCGACCTCCAAAAGCAAAACGCATGAAAATTTCATTGAATTTGTATCCTCTTATTCTTCAAATGATTGAGATTAAGAGCAGGTGAAACCGCCATTGACGCGCATTTCGAAGCTCCGAGACAGTAATACTCCATTTTTAATATGTGGTGTTTGAAGGAAGGAAGTTTAATGTGTGTTCAATGGCGTTGAAGGTGAGTGGTATAGTGATGCGGCCATGGATAAGTTGGGAGCGGAAGTTTTCTCTCTCTGTAAGTGTGTGTGGTGTGGCGGCCAGGGGTGGGGGTGGTTGTCGGAGGGGCTGAAGTGGTTTCGGAGTGGGGGAGGGGCTGAAGTGGTGGGGTGGTCGTCGGAGGGGCTGAAGTGGTTTCGGGGTGGGGGTGGGGGTGGGGCTGAAGTGGTGGTCTGGTGGTTTGGATACTGGTTTAGTGAAGGTGAAGGAGAAAAGGAGGAAAAAAGGAAAAATTTAAAACCCAACCAATGAAATAATGACACATGTCCAAGTTTACCGATTTATCAGGTTGCATCCGATTTTGACCTACTCTAGGAATTTTGTTACAAAGTTTGTATTATTAAATAATAATAGAAAGTTTGTATTATTGTTGGAGAACCGGCCAAAGTTTGTATTATTATAGTTAAAAAATCCTATTTCAAAAACATCATTTCTTTTCAAATAATTTTCACTAATAAATGTTTGAAAATTTTAAATATCAAAATTCTGCATTGATAAGCGTGAGAATCAAAATGTCGTACTCGTAATTAATAAAAAAAATTAGGAAAATTTGTGAAAAACCTCATATTAAAATACAACTCACGTGAACAATTACTCAATGAAACTTTTGCTTTGAGAAAACCACCTATCTACGAGTTTTTCTCATGCGTTTCTATTACCCTGAGTTCATGGATACTCCCTGCTTTAACTTCGTCACTCATCACTTCTCTCTCTCTCCCGATCTTACTAACCAACCTGGTTGTATTCGAACTTAGCGTCATCCAAGGATGTTGGTTGTTGAACGCATCTCTTGGAATAGTTGTTCCCTTTCGGCCTTTCCTATGCTTTGAAAGATGGAAGCATAGAAATATAATCGCCTCATATTTGAACCCATGGTTAATGATAATATAGGAAAGGTCAATTTTAAGGTTAGAAGGGATGTTTGGGATTGGGTTGGAGCCAAGGATACTAACCCGCCTAAGAGTCACAACTCACAAGCCAAACCAATCGGACCTCCACTTTATAGTATAACACCTCCAATGCTTCCACATACGTCTTAATAGTATATATAGAGATGTAGATGAACAATTATGTGTTTTTGTTTAATAAAAGAATAGCAAAGTTGTAAGAACATATAGATGCATATAGCGGAATTTCAGGAAACAATTTCCTAACATCTATCATAGGATCGCAAACATAATCAAACACATGAATCATTCAATAGGGATTAGATGTGAAACCTTTGTAGCGTGATTCCCCTGTTGTATGCAAGCTTTGAAGATCTGAGAGATCCCCAAGTGTTGCTTCATCCACGAGCACCAGTTGAACACCAATGTTTGCTAGAACGGAAGAGAATAAATTCTCTTGCTTTTGATGGTATAGGCGCCGGTTTAGAGGGAATAGTTTAGGGTTTCACTTTCTCTCTCTTGTGAAAAGAAACAGCTGAATGAGTGATCACCTAAACTCTAATATTATATCCTATATATAATAGAAGAGTCATAGGCTAGTTAGGAGAACTAATTCTCCTCCTATTCCCCTTATGACCGGCCCAACCCTAATCCTAAATGTATTCGAATTGCTTTGTCCAACTTGTACTACAATGTGTGACCTCATAGGATTAATATACGTATTACTAAAATAATTAACTTTATTATCTTCATAATATAATTCCTATTTATATTTAGTAATTGACGGGATGATTAAGGACATATTCTTTCAGAAGTTACTCATTTGTAGGTGGATGCACTTGTATAGCAGGGATCTAAGATGTTAATATACGTATTTGATATGTACTTTAAATCATATACTTTTTATTTTTTTTAAATATAAATATTATCTAATCTTTGTATAAATTTTACTCCCACAAATTTGTATAAAAATACAGACGAGCAATTATGTGTTTTGTATAATAAAAGAACAACGAAATTGCTCATTTGGAGGTTGAATGCTCCTGTATATCAGCGATCTAATGTATTAAAATAGTCAATTAATATGTACTCTAAATCATATAGTACTTAATAATTTTTTTAAAATATAAATTTTATCTTGTCTTTAAATAATTTTTCTCTCAAACACCAATATCAAATTGTCAATTACTATCTCTATTTCACAATGTATGCACAATTTGCTTCTTCACGTACTCCAACACGCTTCTTTGGATATTATTATCTCTAATTGTATATAGATAAAAATTATAAAAAGTTGATATTTGGAATCCTCGCATTGAGAAGAATTTGAAATACCCCACTTGATTATATTTTTTTCTTACATAATGGCGAGAAAAAGATTGTCAAAGTTGGTTGATGAATAGTGCCTAAATGAGAAATGGTGCATGTGTTGTGAAATAAAGATAGTACTACCTCCGTTTCTAGATAATGGTTACACTTTGACTTTTAACACTATTCACAAATTTCAATTTGACTATCATTTGTGATCTTTGGGTAAGGGAAAATATAGTCATGTAGGATTTTGTTTGTTACGTCTCGATATGTACTTTTAAAATATCAATTTTTTTTATAATTTTTACAAATACCATATTAGAGATACAAGTGTTTAAAGTTTTGGATCGACATGCGCAAAAAGTGAAAATGTAACTATTATTTAGAAATAGAGGTGATATTTGGTTAGTGCATTTGTATTTCAAATGAGAGGTTTTGGATCTGAGTCTTAATAGATATTTTTATTGTTTAATTTGTGTCATTTGATTCGGAGGAGGGGGGAGGGGAGTATATGTAGCAACATGATAATGTTTTACCTTGAGTTTTAGAATACTTCATATGTTTCAAATTAAGGGTGCATTCTCTTCACCTGAATAACCCTGAACTGAACTGAACTTATCTGAACTGAACTTATTGGACCTGATTCAACTTAGGGTGCGTTCTCTTCACCTTAAAAAACTAAGTTTCAGGTCCAATAAGTTCGTTCAGTTCAGATAAGTTTCAATCAGGTCCAATCAGGGCAATAAGTTCCAATCATGTCTAATAAGGTCCAATAAGTTCCAATCAGGTGCAATAAGTTCAAATCAGGTCTTATAAGGTCCAATAAGTTCTAATCAGGTGCAATAAGTTTCAATCAGGTCTAATCAGGTCCAATAAGTTCCAATAAGGTCCAAATAGTCAATGATTAATAAATATTTGTATTATTGTCCATTATTTTATTATTCGTATCACTATTAGCTGATTATGTTATTATTAGAATTTTAATTAAAGTACCACAATGATTAGAATTTTAATTAATCAGGTCCAATCAGGTCTAATAAGTTCCAATCAGTTCAATTCAGGTCCAATAAGTTCAGTTCAGTTCAGGTCCAATAAGTTGAAGAGAACGCACCCTTATTAGACCTGATTGAGCCTTTTTGGAACTGATTGGACCTAATTGAAACTTAGTGACCTGATTGGAACTTATTAGACCTGATTGGACTTGATTTAAACTTATTAGACCTTATTGGACCTGATTGGAAGTTATTTGACTTTATTTGACAAAAAATTTGATGAGTAATAACATAAATACTATCCCTCAAAATTTATTATGACATAATTGTTATTAAAATTTATCCTTCGAAAAAATAGTAATTATTATTTATCTCTTATAATTAACATTTTAACAAAAAAAATACTATTTATATGCTTGCCTATTGTAGGCGTATTTTTATTTCGCCTACGCGGTGTGAGCGCGTATTAGATTTGACTACCCCACTGTAAATGTTTTATTGAAAATTGTTTTGTATTGAAAGAAGTCGCCAACAATTCTTTATAGGAAGAATCATAAACCTAATTGGATATGGGAAAACCATAGGGATAAATTATCCAATGTAGATTTCCCCATCCTGACTCCATAGATGGTCAAAGTGAACAAAAGATTGAGTTCGGGGGTGAGGGTACGAATATAGTCATAATGAACCACATTCGCCCAGAGTTGGCCTCTACTAAATATTGATTCATTACAGATTTTATGCCAAAGAATAATCAAATAATGTTTTTAACACCCTGAAAATATTTAGTCTAAGTAGGTTCAGGAAACACATAAAAAGACTATTTTTTAGTGACATGTTATTAGGCAATCGTCTTACAAGGTTCCTAGCAGGTTGTCCAAATTAATCTGATTAATGTTAGAACAATTCTTTAGGTCTTTATTAGCAAAAATAACATGTGAGTGATAAAAGCAGTAAAGCAAGACAATCATATAATAGGCCTAGAATGTTCAGGCAGGCATGATAATAATATGAAAAATAAATAAAAAGAGAAAGGTTTAGAATATACAGTAGAATGATTATTACTTAAAGATCTACATCAGGAAAGAAAACTGTTAGTAACTTCAATATAAAAATAATTTGTTTAAGGATCCTCAGGTATTATACCTATGCGACTTAGATTGAGGAGCGCAACGATCTTTAGGCGGAGCAATCGTGGAACCAGGAACGCAGTGATTAAGAATTGATCGAAAGTATTGAAAGTATTTGAGTGTTTGAGTATTCGAAGTGTATTGTAGAGGTATTCGTAAGTTTTTGTATTCGTGAAATAATAATATGAAAACTCGTCCGTAATTCATGAAATTGCGGATATTTATAGGGAAAACAAAACTTGCGCTCCACGCAAGCCCTGGGCCAGGCGCAGGCCTACGTGGCAGGGGCAGTGCCACACGTCAGGCGCACATTGGTCCCTATTCTGGAATTTTCGAGCATATTCGTTTGCGTGTCTTTCGAATATACCTTTTTTATCCCTAAAAATCCGGAGATGGAATTTTACGGATTAAAAATCTGATTTATTTATCAAAGATAATAAAAATATTTATGAAAAATATCTATTAAAATAATAAATATTTGATTGGGCTTTTAAAATAACATTTTTGTGGGCTTGAAATACAATTAATCATCATGAATAATTAATTGGGCTTTAGAATATCATTTCGAAACACATTTTAGAATGGTTCTTTAGATTGCTCTTCCGTTGGGTCGCGCCAACTAATGTCGCGGTATGTTTCATCATTGGATCCTTAAATGGGGAGACACGATTATGTGTCTACAGAAGCCCCCACTTTGACTGAGGTTCAGGAAACCGATAGTCAAAGTATACGGTGTCGGGACGGAGAACGATTATAAATGCTCTGCTGTTTAGAAGTGATCTATAACCGCCGGTCTCTGCAAAACAAAGTTAGTATGCAAGACAATAGCTACAAGCAATCTGATTACCTGCAGAAGAAGATGTTAGCAGATAGGTGCAAACAACTCAGATGAAGCACATAATGATGCAAAAATGCAAACTTATACTCTTTAAGGATGCATGAGACGCTATGCAAGGATTTAGGTTATGCAAAGCTAAGGGATGACACGTCATGCAAGGTCAGGGTTATGCAAGACTAGAATGTATGAAATGCAATGCAAGGTCAGGGTTTTGCAAGGCTGCAATGAAAGGTCAGGATTTTGCACGACTAGAAGATTTGTAGAATGATAGAATGAGCAGGATTGAATAGAAATGCATAGAATGATTTTCGAAAATCATTTTTAGTAAATGATTGGGGTCCGCAAACGAGGTCCGCGGATTGCAACTCTTCGGGAGTTTGATTTGAATTGGAGGAACCACCACACGTAGGAAGCCCCCACTGTGGGTGAGCTTGCCTTGAATTAGGCTTGAGCCTTGATTGAAATGTAGTTGATTTGATATTGAAGTGTAGTTGCTATGTCTTGAACATTGAAAGTTTTCACTGGGGATTCTTCTTTGGGAAGTTGACATAGGCAAAGTCAAATATCGCCAGAAACCATGGAATCATCGGAGAGTCCTTCGGGGAAAAGGAGAGCTTGGATTAAAAAAAATAAAAGGTTTGAATTTGTGACTCAAATGCATGTAGGTGGGAAACGGCTTTAACGAGGTTAGGTTCAGACTCGAGTCTATGTCGGGATCTAGAAAGAACATGCTCCTGAACTCTAAAAAATTAAATCATTAGACCTTGACCAATTTATTTTTATTTTAGCGGTCGGACCTCAAGATGAGGATTCCTACGTATCCTTGCGGAATCAGACCATTCGTAGTTCCGGATCTGATTTTTTTTTTTGTGCCCTAACTTTTGCCTAGGCTGCCCTTTCGGGTTTTCAACCTAGCGGGCTTGGACATACCTTGGAGAAGGAGTTAGGATTGATGAAAGGATTATATGGATTAAAGGGTTTGATGAATCGAAGGGATTTGAATGAGGGGTAGAACTTGTGTGCAAGCCCCCTAACTTGACTTTTATTTGCCTTTGGCTCTTTCTTTTTGAATCTTTTCTTTTGTCATGTGCGTTCTTGCTTTTTCATTTTTCCGCATTCTGAATTTTTTTTACTATTTTATTTTGCTTGGCATTGATTTTTTTTGTAGTGAGGCTTGCACACAAGTTTGGTTTAGGGTATTGGAAGGCTTGAAGGATATTTGTGGAGCTTTGATGTTGAAGGGATTTTGTTTTTCTTTGGTTGTATGAGGATGGCTTATGAAAGGTAATGGATGAGAGAGGGGAGTAACTCCTTATCCAAAGTATGTCCCTTCTTTTTTTTTTTTTTTTGTTATTGTAGTCAAGTTCATTAGGTGATTTAAGTTTCATCATTGAGTTAGAAGCATAAATAAAATGATGAAAGGCCAATGAAAATAAAAATGAAATTCTTTTATTAATCAGAAATAAATAGAACAAGGCTTATTAGAAATAAAACCTAAATGCCATAGACTCGACAAGAAAAGAAATGAAGGAGCTATGGGAGGGACTCTCCGACTCAACCTAGAAAACTAGCGTTAAATGACTAAGCCCCGACGTTATTTAGGCACTTCCCAAGGGGTTGCCACTATTGCTGACTTTTGCTGCGGGCGGAATTGACAATCTGACGTCTTCAACCATATCCTGCAGATGATTCTTTAAGGTCCAACACGCGGATGTTGGGTGCCCATTCCCTTGGTGGTACTTGCAGTAGGCATTAGGATCCCACCTCTTGGATCTATTCTCGGGAGCAGGGTCTGGAGTAGGGCCAATAGGCTGAAGTGCTCTCTTTGCATAAAGTCTAGTGAAGGCTTCTTCTAAGGACATGCCTAATGGTGTGAATGTTCTTTGAGGCTTTTGATAACCTCTCTTTTCAGTAGCTATGGCATTGACCTCATTGCTTTTGGAGCTAGAAGGGCCATTGTTACTCTTCTTGAAAGAGTTGTTGTTGTTGGAACCCTTATTCTTGTTGGCCTGTATCTCTTCTTCAATCAGCATGCCTACCTTATAGAGCTTCGTGAAAAACTCTATGGGTTGGAACTTGATATGATCCCCATACTTCGACTGCATGTTACGGATCACCAGTCGGACTTGATCCTCCTGAGATGGTCTGTTAATCATTTGTGCAGCTTTATCCCTCCATCTGTTAAGGAAGGTGACGAAGTCTTTGTTGGAGTTTTGTTTAGTTAACTCCAACTCACGAAGGCCAATGGGAAGATGAGTATTGTATACATATTGTTTATGGAACTCTTCTCTGATGTAGTCCCAGTCATTCAGCTTGGCCTTATTCAGTGATCTGAACCACTTAGATGGATGTGCATCTAAGGTTAAAGGAAAGACATAAGCAAACAGGTCCTTGCTCATGCCTTTGAGAGCCATAGAGATGGAAAATGCTCTCAAGTGGTCATCTGGGTCTTCGACCCCCTTGAATTTTGGGAGGTCACCCAAGGTTACCTTTTTAGGGAGTTTTTCCCTTAGTTCAGGATCAATGATGTCATGGCCATGAGCCTGACTCTCGAGCGCAGGAAATGACTGGATCAATTGCTCGAGTTTTTCGAATCTCAATTTTGTGTTGGTTTTGAATGGTGGTGGAGTGTCGCCTTGCTCGTCTTCTTCAGTTAGCTTCTCCCTCACTGCCTTAAATTCTTTGTCTTGTTCCTCAAGACGAGAGTTCATCAGTGTGAGTTGAGCCATAATGGCACTGAGTTGTTCATTAGTTTCCCCCATTGCAGATGATGCTTCAGAAGAGTCAGAGGATTCGTCTGAAAAAGTGAAGATGCGCTTGACGAGTCTGGGAGTAGGTCGACCTTGTTGCCTCTCTTTCGGACGTTCCCAAGTTATAACCTCACGATCCGTCCTGAACAGAAATCGAATGGACCTCGTAAATTTCAAGAAATAATGTTTTCGAAATTAGAAATGGAGATGAGAAATGGGAAATGAAAGTGGAATTAAAAATAATTTTGAAATGGAAATGGAAATGAAAATGGGAATGAGAAATGATTAGGAATGGGTATGGTTATGGACTTAGTATGGGCTTGACCATGATGGAGACATGGGCCTAACTATATGCAAATGCAGACATGGACTGGACTGGACTATGCAAGCAGACTGGATTGGGTTTTGGTGATGATAGGATAAACTAGACTTTGAACTTACGGGTGAGCAAGTAGGCTAGACTTTAAGGAAGACTGGACAATAAGGGAGACTAGACTTTTAACTTAAGGCAATCAGGCTAGGCACCTAGACTTTGAACTTATGGGTGAGCAAGCAAGCTAGACAACTAGACTTCGGAACTTACATTAGACTAAGCGGGCTAGACTCGAAAATTGCCTATGGACTTATGAAATGCTAGACTTTGAACTTACTGGTGAGCAAGTAGGCTAGACATTAAGGAAGGCTGGACAATAACAGAGACCAAACTCTTAACTTAAGGCAAGCAGGCTAGGCAACTAGACTTTGAACTTACGGGTGAGCAAGCAGGCTAGACAACTAGACTTCAAAACTTACATTAAACTAAGCAGGCTAGACTCAAAGATTGCCTATGGACTTAAGAAAAGCTAGACCTTGAACTTACGGGTGAGCAAGCAGGCTAGACACAACAATTGACCTATGGACTTAGGGAATGCTAGACCTTGAACTTACGGGTGAGCAAGCAGGCTAGACACAACAATGCCTATAGACTTAAGGAATGCTTAGACCTTGAACTTACGGGGGAGCAAGCAGGCTGGACTTTAGAGGAATTTGGGCTATTATGAACTTCTGAAAGAATTGGACTTGACTAGGGCTTACATGGAGATGCAAACTAGACCTAGAATATGAATTGGGCCTAAATGGACCTAAGTTTGGATTAGATCAACATATAGGTTTGATAGAGACTTGGAGATGCATATGGGCTTGACAGTGGAGATAGACTAGGATTGGACTTAGAATGGAATGGACTGAGACTAGATTTGGACTGGGCTTGACATAAACTAGGGTTCACGTAAAGATGCAAATGGACCTAGATTTGACATGAGCTAGACTTATATGGGCCTAGGATGGACTCTAATGAATGCATGAACTCGAATTAGATGGACCCTATATGAATGCATAATGGACTCTAATGCACATGGGCCTAGAATGAATGCAAGTGAATCGGATTGATTGGATTGGATTCGATGAAGGTGTTTGGATTGGGCTTAGAATTTTCGAAATTCGTTTTTGAAAGGAACCCCTTGTTTTATCTTTTGTTAGGAAAAGATGATGGATTAATTTTTTTTAAAAAAAATTTATTGAAATGTCGTGGTATGATGGTGATTAATAAATGCTTTTCGAAAAAGAGTTGAATAGAATATGGTGTCGGATTGATTTTGAAATTGATTGAATATGGTAAGGTTAGAATGATAGGAAAGACTTGTTGAACAGCAGGGAGGAAATGGGAAGAGGTAGAGATGCATGACAACTCTAGCTCTACAATGACCCTTTAGATGCATTTTTTTAGACGGACTTGACCTTGCATGAAAAGACTGATTTTTTTTTGAATGCTTGATTAGGTGAGACCTCTAATTAGACCATGTATTACGCGGATGCAGATAGCCAAACATAGGACTGAACATAGGATCAGCAATTACGACGGCTAAATTGACGAAAAGGGTCCATGACTAAGAGATTGATCCCACGCTTCGTACCCCTGCTTAAAGAGATGGCCACGTGTAAGACGCACTCCAGTCTCAAGTCAGGAACAAGAGAACAATGTCATGGTTGGGTAGGTTTGCTTATGACTAAGATCCAACACTATTGCTCAGGAAGTTTTTTGGAATGACAAAGCGCAAATTCCCCGGGGGTGACCTCACACATAAAACATGTGCTAATAAGGCAAGGTAGATTGTCCTTATGGTGGCTGAACAATAGCCATGCATATGCAAAACTGTATTTTATTCTAAGGCATAAAAATAAGAATGAATCGTATTTTTCAAGTTTCACCCACTCATTTAAAAAAAAATTTTTTTTTTAAAATCATCCCCAGTGAAGTCGCTAAATTGTAGGCGTGTTTTAATTTCGCCTACGCGGTGTGAGCGCGTATTAGATTTGACTACCCCACTGTAAAGGTTTTATTGAAAATTGTTTTGTATTGAAAGAAGTCGCCAACAATTCTTTTTAGGAAGAATCATAAACCTAATTGGATATGGGAAAACCATAGGGACAAATTTTCCAATGTAGATTTCCCCGTCCTGACTCCATAGATGGTCAAAGTGAACCAAAGATTGAGTTCGGGGGTGAGGGTACGAATATAGTCATAATGAACCACATTCGCCCAGAGTTGGCCTCTACTAAATATCGTTCATTACAGATTTTATGCCAAAGAATAATCAAATAATGTTTTAAACACCCTAAAAATATTTAGTCTAAGTAGGTTCAGGAAACACATAAAAAGACTATTTTTTAGTGACATGTTATTAGGCAATCGTTTTACAAGGTTCCTAGCAGGTTGTCCAAATTAATCTGATTAATGTTAGAACAATTCTTTAGGTCTTTATTAGCAAAAATAACATGTGGGTGATAAAAGCAGTATAGCAAGACAATCATATAATAGGCATAGAATATTCAGGCAGGCATGATAATAATATGAAAAATAAATAAAAAGAGAAAGGTTTAGAATATACAGTAGAACGATTATTACTTAAAAATTTACATCAGGAAAGAAAACTGCTAGTAACTTCAATATAAAAATAATTTGTTTAAGGATCCTCAGGTATTATACCTATGCGGCTTAGATTGAGGAGCGCAACGATCTTTAGGCGGAGCAATCGTGGAACCAGGAACGCAGTGATTAAGAATTGATCGAAAATATTGAAAGTATTTGAGTGTTTGAGTATTCGAAGTGTATTGTAGAGGTATTCGTAAGTTTTTGTATTCGTGAAATAATAATATGAAAAACCGTCCGTAATTCATGAAATTGCGGATATTTATAGGGAAAACAAAACTTGCGCTCCACGCAAGCCCTGCGCCAGGCGCAGTGCCACGCGTCAGGCGCACATTGGTGTGCCTGACGCAGCCAGCCCAATCACATTTAGGCACGTGTAAACGCGTTTTGAAAAGATAAAAAAGAAAGTTGCGTCTCATACAAGACTTGCGTCAGACGCAGGACTCCGTGTGAGTCACAAAATCTACGTGTCAGGCGCTCATTGGTTCGCCTGACGTGATATGACCAACGTGCTGGACGCACGTGGCGCGCGGAGCGCAGCCCCCGCGTCCGGCGCATATTCTGGAATATTCGAGCATATTCCATTGCGCGTCTTTCAAATATACTTTTTTTATCTCTAAAATTCCGGAGATGGAATTTTACGGATTAAAAATCTAATTTATTTATCAAAGATAATAAAATATTTATGAAAAATATCTATTAAAATAATAAATATTTGATTGGGCTTTTAAAATAACATTTTATGGGCTTGAAATACAATTAATCATCATGAACAATTAATTGAGCTTTAGAATATCATTTCGAAACACATTTTAGAATGGTTCTTTAGATTGCTCTTCCGTTGGGTCGCGCCAACTAACGCTGCGGTATGTTTCATCATTGGATCCTTAAATGGGGAGACACGATTATGTGTCTACACCTATACACAACTTTCACCACTAATATATATAATAAGTCTTGCTTTGATTTCATAAAGCACTAGTAGGAAATCAATTAATAACATTTATATCTTTCATTGTTATTAGTAACGGAAACATGTTATCTCTAATTATTTAAAAACGAATTGCAAAATATTATAATTATGATGATTATTATTGTTAACCTTATTTGACCATGATTATAATATTTTTTAATAATAACATAATCATCTAATAGTAATATGAATAATAAAATAATAGATAATAATGCAAATATAATACTATATGATCATAGTGGTACTTTAATAACTTAATTTTTTAATAATAACATAATCAGCTAATAGTAATATGAATAATAAAATAATAGATAATATTACAAATATAATACTATATAATAATCATAGTGGTACTTTAATTAAATTTTTAATTTAAATTTATTAATCATTGACTATTTGGACCTTATTGGAACTTATTGCACCTGATTAGACCTGATTGGAACTTATTGCACCTGATTGTAACTTATGGGACCTTATTGGACCTGATTGGACCTGATTGAAACTGAACTAAACTGAACTGATTGGACCTGAAACTTAATTTATTAAGGTGAAGAGAACGCACCTAAATGTGACACTTTGACATTTTACACTATTCACAAATTTCACTTTGACCATCGTTTGTGATTTATACATGAATAAAAATATAGTCATGTGCGATCTTGTTAGATTCGTCTTAATATGTATTTTTTTAATATGTACTTTTTATAATTTTTACAAATACAAAATTAGAGATATATGTCCTCAATGTTTTGCATTGGCATGCGTAAAAAGTGAAAGTGTCACAACTAATTTGAAACGGAGGAAGTATATAGATCAAAAATTTTATCATACACCCGGGTGTACCGTGAGCATGGTACACCCAATGCTATTTTTTACTCATTGCTTATTTGAAATCATCCAAATGAGCAAAATGTACTAAAATGGAGGGTTCCAAATGAGGAAAAAATTAGTCTTGGGTGTATGATGAATGAATTCGTATATAGATATATGAACTAGTTTGTAGGCCCGGGTTATGCCCCGGGTACTTATAGTTTTCATTATTAATAATTTACTTTAAAATCATATCACCAAATATCATTTGGTTTAGTGGTTAAGACTTTAGTATATAAACTTGAAGGTTGTGGGATCAAATCCTATACAATGCATTTACTATTTTTTTTTTGGTATATGGATCATGTGTAGTAAAACAACCTAAGGGAGAGCGCCACGTGGGGCCGTTCCTTGATTAAGAACACCTTTTATTCTTTTAATATGTTAGTATAGATGTAAGTTGGCACCTTGGATGGAAACCCCAACCCTAGACATTAATTGGTGGTGCTAACATATGAATTTCGTTAATTATTTATTTTTCTAAAAAAAATTAAATCAGAGAGTGGTCTATAAAATTTATATTACATAAAATGATTTCTCACAAATTTTCCTAAAACTTAAAAATCGTTGGAAGTATGCACTAATTGATAGTACATAATCTTACCTAAACAAAAAATAAAATAAAAATGGAACATTATATTAGGATGAATCTAAAACACATTGTCAGCATTATAATAGTAGCTAGTACTTCGGACAAGTGGGCAGTACAAAGATTAATGTAGTACACTTCTCTTAGGGACTTTAGAGTTAAAAGAGTAGTACTGCTTTTGTCCTGAAGTAGTACGTTCTAAATTTACTAGTTACTTCACTCTGTTCTTCTTCACTTTCGACCATATGCCACAGGAGCTCTATTATAAATTCGTAGCCTCGTAGGCAGCGGACAAGCTGAGTAGACCAACATGAAAGCCCCTTTTCTCCTCCCTCTTCCCCAAACTAATGTGCTACAAATAGCTATGCAGCTAAGCGAGTGTTGTGCTCACCAACTCCCGACTCCAGTCACTGTGCGTTTTGCTTATTGTAATGGAATTTCACAAAAATATGTAGTAAGCTCCATCACAATAAGCACAATGCACATTGACTTCACTTGGGTTTGTTTTAAATTTGTTATTTTGTTGTTTCCGTGCTTGTTCAAGAAAAAAATAACTTATACATACACCGACTTGTATGCATGATTGGCTGACTGGATGCGTGGGTAAGTAACACGTATAAGATGTGTGACAACTACGCACATGAGGTATACATATTAGTAGAAATGGTTACCAATTGAATCTATTTGGTCATGATTGACTAATTTTTGTTCGTAATCTTCCCTCAAATAGTAACATATGATCATTATTCTTTTAAGGATAAAATTAAGGTCTTCGTAACTTACAATCTAAATAAAACCCCTTACAAGATACACCTAGCTCTAGGAATGGCAATGGGTCGGGCTGGATGAGTTCGGATCTTCCAAACTCCATATCCCTCTACTTCAATCCACACTCAGAATTATTTGAATTCAAATTTGGAATTGTATTTTACTTATTGGATTCATATTGGATCACATTTTTGAGGATTGAGTTAGATTCGAACTATATTATCACTTAGAATGGCAAAAATTAAAGTTTTATAACTCAATTATACTAGAGTTTACTTGATTTTAAGTAATTCATACATAATTTTCCTATTGTAATATAGTTTGAATTTATTGATTAATTAGGTGACAATGATAATTGAATTCATCTTGATTTTTTCAAATTTTGCATAAACTCCAGCTCCTATTATGTTTTTAATCGGACTTTCACTTTTTGAATTCAAATTGGAATTTTTAGTCTAACTGGCTCAAATTGAAATTGAATTTGGACCGAATTTTATCCCTAGACACACTCATACCATACTTGGAATTGTGATTTGTGAACTGTTTTTCCTTTTCTGTTTGGAGGTGAGTGGGTTGTTCACGATGGTGAACTGAACAGGACAATAACACCATTGGCTTGTTTGGGTAATTGGAGACTTGGACTTTGGAGTACGCAATTATTTGATGAATGTATACCTAATATTAAATATAAAATATTGCAATGATTCGGTTGTAGAATCATACATAAACAGTGTCAATTATCAAGTGGCAAGACTCTTTCGGCAATAGTTCACGTGGCAATAACACTTAACAACAATCATAGAGATGGGCCATGGCCAAAATACTTATCACTATCTCTAAGAAATAGCAGGAAAGAAATTGAGGGATGTTACATCAAATTACCTTTGTACTATGGCTGTATTTCACAAATAGGCCGTGTTTGGTAAATGACTTTTTCATTGACTGCTTTGGGTTTTTAATTTGGTCAAACAGCCAAAAAAAGTGTTTGGTTATTGGCTTTTTGGTTGGCTGAAAAGCTGGCTTTTAAGCCAAAATGAAAAAGCTGCCTGGAGCAGCTTTTTAGATTGGGCTTTTCATTGTTCACCCACAAACCTCTAATAAACACCAACAACAACCACAATTAATTTTGCCAAACACTTTTGCAAACAAATTAGCTTAAGCAACCAACTTAAAAAGCCCAATACATACGTCTAATGCTTCAAACTACCAACAAGCCAACTAAACCAATAAAAGCCAACAAGCCAACAACCGATCACAAACAAAAACCCATAATCTCTTCCTTGTCTCTCTTTATGAGTAAACTCACAATTTGTAAGACATTATTTAATAATTTTGAGCGAAATGAAAGAGTCCTTAACGTTTTAAATACCCCTTATATCTCACATTTTACTTCCAAATTGTATTTATATTGCGGGAATTGTGTCCTTAAAATGTTAGGAAACGGGTGGTGTAGTGTTTGATTAATGCGGAACAAGTCAATAAAATAATGAGAATGAGATAAAGAAAATAAACAAGAACACAAGGATTTATGTGGTTCGGTCAAATTAGACCTACGTCCACAGGTGAGGGATTCGAGAGCTTCTTCACTATAATGGAGAATACAAAGAGAATATACAAGGAATCCTAAAATTCTTAATGGCTTAAAAGTGTGTCAAACAATTGATCACCAAACGGGTCCTTTTATAACATAAGGAAACCCTAATAAAATCCTAGAATAGTCTCCTAGTATAACCCTAATGACGGCTTAATAAACCTAGGGTTAATATATATGATAACCTGAGAAAAATGCGCCGCCCGGTCGCCCGGGCCAAAACTCGTCCGGTCGGGCGCGAGGGCAGAAATCGCACGAAGGGAAAAACATTGTCGCCCGGTCACCGCCCGGTCGGGCCATTTGAGACCGGGTGAGCAAGAAACTTCGCGCTATTCTTCTTCCTTAGCCCAATTTCAAGGCATCAACTAATATAAAAGATGTTATTCTCGCATAGTAGTTCAGAAGATTAAAACTAAATAATTAATCTGGTTAGATAAAGTGTTCAGAATGTTTAGGTGCAACCCTTTTCCAATATGTTATTCCGATATAAATCTATTTAACAGTTTAATCGCTATCGAACCTATACGATCACATATAAAGTATGATATGAATCATTTAGTTTGGGTCAAAACCTAAAGAACTAACTTGCATTGATGTATGATAATCTTTGGGCCATCTAAACGATGGGCTTCATGCGGTTTTAGGAGATCGTGCATGGTACTTGGGTGCACCCATATGGCTGCAACTCAAACCCCATTTGGGCGTGTGATGTGGCCGGCCATGGAGGATAGGATAAGCTCCTTGGATATGGTCTTTTGACTTGGTCTAAGTGGTTATTAGAGTTGGTCCAAGATAACAAGAAGAAGAAGCGTACATCTATATTTATACTAATATATTGAAAAACGTTCCTAAAAAAGGAACTTGCCACGTGGCGCTATCCCTTGGGTGTTTTAATTCATGTAAATCACAAACACTAAAAAGTTAGAAAATGCATGGTATAAGATTTGATCTCATGACTTACAAGTCAGTATATTAAAGTCTTAACCACTAAACCAAGTAATGTTTGGTGTTATAATTTCAAAGTAAAATATTAATAAATAAAAATTATAGTTACCCGGGGCATAGCCCGGACCTAAAAACCAGTTATATTTCATATAGTGAGAACATACGCTTCTAATTCTTCTTCTCCTCTTCACAAGTATGGAGAGCAAAGACTAGGTAACTTGTTCTAGGTTCATTGTTTGCGTTTTAAGCTATCTAGACTGTAGATGTTTGATCGTGTTGTATAAAAACTTATAGAACGACCGTGCTTTGGAGTTCTTCAATTTGTTATCGAATGTAAACTACATGCATCAAAGGTATAGTTATGTAATTAGATTCATGTTGTTTATATGGATGAGATCTTGATTAAAATACGGAGACACTGCTTTAATTCCCGATATTCAAATTATGAATATCACAAGTTGAAAATGAATAATTTTTAGGTTGGAGCTCGGTAGTTGAGTTTGAGCTACTCGAGCTTGAGGAATTATTGATCGAGTTGAGCCTCAAATATCTAAATTCTGTGGGTTTTAGTCTAAGTTAGTATAAGCTGAGTCGAGCTACCTCAAACTCGAGGCTTTTATTAGCCTTAGTCCGGGCATTGAGTACAACGGTATAATATAGGGGTCATAACTCATATGATGTGGCCTGTGAGTAGGGGTGTTCACGGGTCCAGGACCGGACCGGACCGGAACCGGCTGGACCGGTGGACCGGAATCTGGGAAAAATTTGGACCTGGACCGGACCGGAATTTTTCCGGTCCGGTCGTCTGGACTAATTTTCGGTCCGGTCGGTCTTGACCGTTGGCCGAATCTTTATTTTTTTAGAAAAATATTTTTTATTTGATTTAAAAATATTTATAAGTTAGATATATTAAAATTTTAATAATATTAATAACAATATTTCTAAAGTTTATAAATAGTAGTTCTAAATTTCTACTTTTACTACCTTTTAAACTTTTTAACATATAAACATTTTTTTACCAAAATCGAAATTCGTCCACGTCGACCGAATTTTCGGTTTGGCCGACCGGACCGAAACCGAATCGGATTTTCTTCGACCGGGACCGGCATCTTTTTGTTTCGTCCGTCTTAACTCCCGTGAGTATGTTTTGGGCTTCGCCGTTGTTTCCTTCAATGGTTGGTTTACTAATTTCGTTGGCCCTGTGCGTTTAATGTTTGATGTAGAGCTGATTTTTAGGTCCGGCCCGTTTTGGCCGAAAAAGCCCGCTCGGCCCGGCCCGAAATAACGGGCTTTGGGCACAATTTTTTGGCCCGGATTTGGGCCCGGCCCGGCCAATGGGCAATTTTTTTGTCTTGGCCCGGCCCGAACCAGGCCCGGCCCATGATCACCTCTAGTTTGATGATGTTGTGTAGTGGGCTACGCTTTGGAGTACTTCTCACGCAATCAAGCTTGTTCCTATCGAGCCACACATGATTGGGCCATGAGTTTGCTTCTGGCCATCTTTCGGTTTGGTATGGACTAAATTATTAAACGTTCACAAACAGAACTTGTCAGCATATGGTGTTGTATTTTTATTTTTTCCAAAAACAAAACCTATCGACTTTCAATTTTTTCAGAATTTATGAAGTATATAAAATTGTGGGGAAAAATTATAATATAAAAAATATTACATAAAGAGATTATACGAATTACATGTTATTAAGAAAGGCTATACTTAATATTTTGTGTGGTGCTCTATAAGTTAGACAATCATTAGAGAAATACTTCCTCACTTTATTTATATACACTATATTTTTTATTTAATGAAGTTTGTAGCTCACTATACATCCATATTTAGTAAGTCCTCTATGAGAAACTTTATAGTAAACTTAGGTGTACCATGCTCATAGTACATTTAAGACTATTTTTTACTCATTGCTCATTTAAAATTCACCAAATGAGCAGAATTCTACTCATTTCTAAACACTTCTGCCATTCGCTCAAAGGAGCAAAACCTTTGCAAATTTGGAGGCAAGAAACAATTGAGAAGAGAGAAATTTGGAGTTAAGAAACAATGAAGGAGAGAGGTTTGAAGGTAAGAGCTAGAAACAATAAGGAGAGAGAAAATTGGAGGTAAGAGAAACAATAAAGAAAGGGAGGAGGAAAGAAGGGAGAGATATAAGTGAATAGAAATGAGTAGGATTTTACTTATATGGAGAATTTACTATAGAATTACCCCTATGTTCACCAGGGTATACCATGCATATGGTCCTTTTCTATCTCACATACCTACTTTGTCAATGGTATCGAGTACCAATTTCCCCTGAATGGGGGAAATATATATGAACAAAACGTTATAAAGTGATGTAAAATTTGATAGAAATGTGTCGTAGGAGTCTAACACTTCTAACACAAACACCATGTATTCTAAGTCCTCGTGGAGAAGACAATAGAACAAAATTTTAACAGAACATTCAACTTTCTTTGATATTATTCTTTGTACTTTGTACTGCTTCGTGGCTCATATGGATCAAAAAAAAAAACTTTCTTTGATATTAATAGCAGCATAACATCAACTTTTCTCTTCTGAGAATCTTCTCCAAAAAAAATACCTCGTCACTTCTTAACTAGAGAAGATAAAAAATTGTAGTTACAGTTTAACTTCAGCATGCACTTTTAGTCCATATACTCTCTGAACTTCACCATAAAGATCATATAGATATAGTCAGTACTTCAAGAAGTTGAATGAACCATGATCACATTATAAAATCTTCAATTAAATCATCATTTCCTGTTGTCTGATGTGGTTCCTCTTGCACAACCAAAACTGAGAACTCAAATTCTGGAGTAACAAGCATGTCACCAAGAATTCCCAACTCCGGGTACTCGCACCATCGATCCGAAAGGCCAAACAAGGGAGTACATCCAGGCTCATGGTATCTACCTACTACAGCTAAATCAACATCATTTTTCACCGCGATAATTGCTTTAGTTGTCTCTGCACCATCATTGACGACAACCTCTTGTAGAGATATTCTCTCATTGTCCTTAAGCTTCTTGTGAAAATCTTGAATGACTGCATAATCATCAAACTTGTGGGTGTTAGTCTCGGACATTCTGGATTTCAACCAAATCACGGTCAGCCTTATGCTAGGATGGCTCGCGAATAGGGTGGCATATGCGAGTGCCTCGTGATCGTCTACCCCGCCTATGAAGAAAATAGCAACCCTGTACATCGTAGTGGATATAAGAAACAAAAAATTAGTACTTTTTGGTAGTGATAAACTATGAAGCAGGGGATTTTGTGCTAATGGAGCTAAGAATTTACCGAAACATGAGGACTCCCCATTAATGAAACGAATTAGCTCATGAAAGTATAACCATTTCAATGTTACATAGTCGATAAATGGCATAATTTAAGAAAAATATCGCACATTTGACATGAAAATTCTCAACTTTCACCAATCTGGTCATAATAGTGCAAGCTTTGGTTTATATAGGAATAATGTCAACTTTTAAGGTTTCTTCTTTCAGTATAATTCAAAGTGATAATTTCTTTTTTGCCTTTGTATATTAATCCATTTTGAGACTATGGTATATTGCCAATATTGGTATATATAGAATAAAGTATAGTTTGGATTGTTTTCGAAAGATGCGTCAAGGTTCAGATAGTTTAAGTCATTTTTCCAAGAAAAGAAGACTCAAAAAACTCAATTTAACCTCATAAGTAATAACATTGCTCCATCCTTACCTGTAAACCATGCTTAGGATGCTGACACTCTTGTCTCCTCGATCGATTAGCAGGCCTACAGAACAAGGTGCCTTTTCGAGAACCATCTTGTTAACATCCCTAATAGGTTGAGAGATGTGTTCCACAGCCCCGTCCACAGTCCATTGTATGTGGAAGGGTATAATAAGAAGGCTAACATTCTTTTCATGCGCGACATTGCATATATCGTTATGCATCGTAGCATATGAAGACACTGAAATGTAGTGTTGTAAGCGCACAGCACCATCGGTCCTACGTTCGAGGCTCAACAAGGAACTTATTATACGGTTGCAACGACCAAGGTTTGAGCGGAAAGCAGCAGAGGATTGAACTTCATGGAAGGGAGCGAGTATAGGAAGAGTGACTCGGCCAGTGAGTTGAATGAGTTGGAGAGCAACAACTGGTATAAGCTTTTCATATGTAGGGTGAAATGCCTCGAGAAGGCGGATAATTCCTGGTAGATTCTCTTCCTTGTGAATACATACTAATGCTTGTAAAGTGCCAGTTTCAGCAGACGCAATCACACCTTGTCTTAAAATTGTAGAGTATTGTGATGATGGTTCGTACATGTACCTCACAAGGGGCAAAAATACTCCTGTACTGACCAAAATATGAATTCCTACGATTGTGTAGTGTTCTGCTGTCATGAACTACAATTTCATGCATGTAGAACAACATTTGGTGTTAGAATTGTATTCATAAAACAATAACTATATACTAGTACAATAGGTCTGAAGAAATTGGCAAATGGTTATTTTAAGACTATTCTCTTTAATTGGTATACACTATATACTGAATTGAAATAATTATCACTATTAGTGACTTCGTTGGACTCTAAATCTATTTCTTGTTGATTGGGACTAATTAATGTATTACTAAATCGCAATTTTCTAAGATGAAGATAGTTTCAAACATCATATCATAATGTGTAAGTTTTAGATGAAATAGCATGTCATATCTTACCCCTTGATTTCGAAATTGGCCGAGCATAACTATATCAATGAAACCTTTGGAACACATGATGATACTAAGTGTCGTGGCACTCCAAAAAGGTGTTCCGAACAGCCTTGAAGAAATAAAAGTTCCTAAAAGCTTGCCAATGCTACCAAGCACGATAAGAAGCTCAACTGCGAGAGACTCTTTGGTGAGAGAATTAAAATCCGTTGAAAATCCATGCATTGCACAAAAGATAGGCAATAACACACTAGAATTGAAGGTATCCAATCTGTCGGACAAAATGGTGGTAAGTGGTTCTTCTGGTAGGAACAACGCGAACAACAACACCGCGAGAGGCTGACCAACTTGCATACTGATCAAAGCTATCAGAAGGACAATTAAGATGATAGCCAAGAAATGTGAGTCTTTCATACGCCGTCCTTCTGGTGTGTAACTAAGAATGACCAAAATTAACGGTCTACAAATGAAGAACATGATAAAATAGACCCCTATAACCATGAAAGGCACTTTATAATCACTAGCCATAAAAGGGAAATAAACATTGAACAAGATGAAAGTCGCGAACATTGCATAGACGTCAAGGACTAAAGATACAGCACAAGCCAAACGACCGATTTCGGAGTTGCTTATATTAAGATCATTAACATGGCCACATGTAACCATGAAGAAGGTTTGAGAAACAAGGACAATTTCTCTTGTATGTCCTATAAATCCTCCCTTTAAGCCTAGTAATCTTACTGCAGCATAACTAAAAGCTAATGAAACAAAATAGCCTGAAAAACTTATGATGAAAGCTTTCTTTCCTACTTTTCTCATTGCGCTCATGTTTGTTTCTACACCAAATATGAATGAATAGAATATGAACCCTAAAACTGAGAAGGTTCTCATTAGGTAGTAAATCGTTGGATGGAGTAATGTTTGAAACTCAAGGATATTTTTTGAGTATAATAGTCCAATTACAAAGAAACCACCCTGCAAACAACACAGCAAACACACAAGGAAATATTTTATGTTAGGCCTATAAATTAAATTAAATTACTAGTACTATATGAATAATACATTTCTTTTTAGGTTATATGTTTTTTATAGTTCTCTAAAAAATAGAACTTAATTTGCTAGTCGAGTTACATATATTTATAGATAAGAGTATAAGACAATATAAAATGTTCTAATTCACTTATTATGAAAAGAGAATAAAGTACATTTTTTTTCCTCTCTTCTTGGACAAGTTTGATTCATGCCTCCATTTACTTTAATTTACATGTAATCTCTATTCTTATTTAAAAAAAAAATTCTCTATTCTAGTGGAGTAATTCATGATACACATTTCATAATGTCTAAGAACAGGACATGTAAATCAACTACTTAGAAACGTTGAAGCACGGATGAAAAATATACAAGGTAAAGAAATAGAACATCAAATTAAAACAAACTTTCTAAGAACTCACTCATTTCATAGAAAGATATTAAACATTTACTCATACTTTCTAATCTTCTCCTATATAAATAGAAAACATTCACCAAATATTAACTATGAATTGTGTGAAAACATAATAGGTGGGAACGTCATTGCCCTCCTGAGGTCGCTTCTTATGTATTTATGGATTCTTTGTCCCTACCTTATATGCACGACATTTTTTCTCTAAATAAAATAGGCACTTAATTTGTTCATATATTGAAATTTTTAACTAAATCATGAAGATAATGATAATAAATAAAAGGGAAAAGTAAAACTTACAAACATTTTGGACATGGCTGGCAAGCCAAGAGGTTTAAGGATGAATGAAGTAAGTGTTATAATCAACAAAATTAAACAAAAAAGAAGAAAAGATGTTGATGAATCAGAACCATGAGGATAATAAGGGTCAGTAAACATGCTTTGAGCCCCTAAAAAATAAGGACGTTCTTGGCACATCATCTCTGTCCCATTCCATTCATCATTACTCCATAAATGGGTCGGATCATATGTGCCTAATTCTACGTATGCCATTTTTTGTCTAATTTTTTTCTAATTTTTTTTGGATGAATATATGAGCAGTTTCATTCCATGTTTTCGTTTTTCTTTTTAAATCCCTTAAACTCGTTGTTCTTCTCTTTGGCTCTCTAGAGAAAGATTTTGAGAAAGAAATTGTTGAAAAGAACTTTACAGGTTCAAGAGGGGAAAATTATTGAAAATGAGAGGAATGGGTTAGATTAGCTATAATTAGGTAACCATTTAGATGAAAAATTAGGATGTACAGTTTATAGATAACACTTGCGATGGACCTATATATAGGCAAATGACCTTGAGGATGTTTCTAAGATATAGCTAGCTCATGGAAATAATTACAAATTTGCGTAATCAAAATTACAAATCTATTATATTCAATTTTTTTTTGATGCAACAATCTATTATATTCATTAGTCATTGCATTTGAGATTTTTTTTACACTATTCACATATTTACGTTGATCATGTATTTTCGTTAATACTCAACTCGTCTGTAAATAGACTTTTTTTATATTAATACTCCACTTATCTATAAAATAGACTTTTAATTTGCTTGTTAGTTTACAAAATCAAATAATGTTAATTTTAGCCTTAAATTCTCAACTCATAGTTTAATATTTGTAGATAGTCATGTGTAATTGTGTCTTATATTTGGCTCAATGTGTGTATTTTATATATCAACATTAATTTTGTAAATTTTGTTCATAGATAAATAAAGATATTAACTTTCCAAGATAATTCATGGAGATTAAGCAAAAAGCAAATAAGAAGTCTAATTCACCGTACATCTGGGTGTATTATGAACTGATGCTACACCTCGACAAAATTACAATTCTTTCTAAAAATATATAACATTGATCGAGATTTGAACTTGGATATATACACCCATCACAATATCATATTATAGAAGTTCTTGGGTGTAAATGTTATATATATAGGGGTGCTAATTGAGTCGAGCAGCTTGCGAGTAACTCGAGCTCGACTCGGTCAACGCTCGGTCAAAACTCGACTCGAGTTGGCTCGGCTTGAACTCGACTCGGCTCGAAACCTTAACGATGAGCACGAGTCGAGCATGGTCCTGCTCGACTCCTTCAGTTCGCGAGCAGCTCGATAATTTTTTCTTATATATATTGTTCTAAGAATATATTTTATTTAATATAAAAGTTTTTATAAATTTGAGAAATAAAGTACAAGTTACCAAACCCAATTAAAATTTACCTCATGGTCCATGCCTCCATGATCATACTTCATAAACTAGTAACACGAGTTTAAAAAAAATAACAAATAAAAAAAATGATTTTCGAGTAGTCGAGTCGAGCTAATCGAGCTCGAGTCGAGTCGAGTTTCCGGTCGAGCTGCAAAAAAAATTAACGAGTACGAGTCGAGCAAGAGTTTGGCGAGCTTAACGAGTTTTTGAGTCGAGTCGAGCAGGGTTTTTGAAATTTCAAGTCGAGTCGAGCAGGGGCCTGCTCGCGATCGACTCCCTCGATTAGCACCCCTAGTATGGTATAACAACCAATAAACCATCACTTCTTTTGTAAAAAAAACACGAATGACATGAAATAAATAATAAGATGACATCATATTCATGTCATTATTTGTGTAGTCCATGTCATTTTTGTTGGAGTATGTGTTATTATGTACGTGTGAAATTTTACTATACAATATAAGTTATGATGTAACATGTTACACCGAAAACGCACTCTTCATATGAAGTACATATAATCTTCCAACCCATTACACCTTTCATTTCGTTAAGTTGTTCCTATTTGAAATCCTTTTATGAGACAAAAAAGTCAAATAGGAAGAAGAAAGTGGAATGGAGAGAGTAATATATTAACCCTAAATCAGAAAATTACAAAAGGTTATGCCAAAAAAACTTGAATGGACCGGGTTCACAATAACTTATTGTGCACCGGAAATCATATATGTAGTCAGTTTTCATTTGATATAGTTAGTTTTCGTTTGATATAGTCAGTTTCGTAGGATATAATTACCTTTATATAGTCAGTTTTTTATACGATATAGTCAATTTTCTGATATAAATAGTCAATTTCGTATGATATAGTCGAGTTTTTTCTAATATTGTCAGTTTTTGTGTGATAAAATCAGTTTGACTGCACAATAAATTATTGTGAACGTGGTCCACCAAGACGACCCGTAGGTGATTGACGATTTCATATATTTTCAAAATATCCACTTCTAATTACTTTTTGTTTGTAAATCCATATATTATTTTGTTAGCCCACAAACAAATTTTTTTTTTCTTTTCAGCGTGTAGAGCCTGATTCTCTCTCGCCATTTTTCGTAAATAAAAATTAAATAATTCTATCATACAATTTGCATTTGAATCGGAGATATAGATCATGCCCTGAAGGCGACTATGATTCCATTGAACTAATTAAACAGGACGAAGAGGAACATCACAACTATCAGTTTGCCAAAATCTCTTGTGAGTTTTTTCTTTGTCTTTCTAATTCATAAAAAAATCAAATCTTGCACCCATGTTTCTGAAATCTATTAGAAATTGCCCTTCTTTTAAAGCATTTCATTGAACCTTTTAGATTCATACGTGCTACGTTACATGGGTTTAATTACTTTATCATGATCATCATAACTTTACATGGAAGTAATAAGAATTTTGTGGTGTCATCCTTTCCTGGATCTGTAGAAGGGCATTTTGCATTTCAAAGAACAAGTTATATAATGAACAATATCCATTTTTAGAGAATCATAAAAAAAAAAATGAGCTTTTTCTTACCTTATTGTAATTGTATACCTGGTTTTCATAATTGATTTATCATACACATGCTGTTTTAGATTAAATTTCAGCCTTTGTTTTACTGCTAAACTGCATATATTAATGCATGTAACTGCTAAATTGTTGTTGTAGTTTAAGCATGGGAACTAAAGGAAGCAATGGAGACTATAAAACCAGGAGCCCACTATCAATTTTCATTGTTTTAGGATTATGTTGCTTCTTTTTTCTATTGGGTTCATGGCAACGGAGTGGTTTTGGTAAGGGAGATCGAATTGCCGCGCAAATCACAAAGCAAACAGACTGTAGTATCTTAACTGATCTAAACTTTGAAACCCATCATGGTGAAAATCTTATTAAAGAGGTTAAGAGATTTGATCCGTGTCCTGATCGTTTCATCGATTACACACCTTGTCAAGATCAGGGGCGAGCAATGACATTTCCTCGCGAGAATATGAATTACAGAGAGAGACATTGTCCACCGGAGGAAGAGAAATTGCGTTGCCTGGTTCCGGCACCTAAGGGATATGTGACTCCGTTCCCTTGGCCTAAGAGCCGCGATTATGTACCTTATGCAAATGCGCCTTATAAGAGTTTGACAGTTGAGAAGGCTGTGCAGAATTGGATACAGTATGAGGGTGATGTGTTTAAGTTTCCTGGTGGAGGAACACAGTTTCCTCATGGTGCAGATGCATATATTGATGATCTTGCCTCTGTCATTCCTTTGGATGATGGCATGATTAGAACTGCTCTGGATACTGGTTGTGGGGTAAGTGTAACTTATCTAATAGCTTGTTTTTGGTGTCCACACACATATATATATTGTACTACGTTCGTCCTATATTAAAGTATACATTGGAGTTTGGCACATAGATAAAATACAGAATGAAAAAGTATAAGAGAGTAAAGTGGGTGCCTGATTTTGGAGCTGAACTAATGAGAAGAAAAAGTAAAGAACCAAAAACTTACTACCCCTGTGTTCCATTTTAATGTCTCCTAGAGGGATAGTTCATATTCTCTAATGCACATTTTAACCACTTATATATGTCTGTTAAGTATGTATAAGCAAATATTAAAAAAAGATGACATTGCACTAATGTTAGCAAATGTATTGTTAGCAATTAATGCAATTTCTAGGACCTAGGGTTTGCTAGTTAACTTCAAGTTCAACAATAAATGCAAAGTTGTAAACTTTAAGTGAGAAAGGTAAGCAATAAAGAGAGACAAAGATTTAACGTGGTTCGGTCAATCTTGACCTACATCCACAAGCAAGAACCTTGGAGTTTTCTTTAGCCTCTCTAATGGAGGAATTACAACGGAGAAGAAGAAAGAGAGGAGGAGAGAGAGAGTTATATTTTGAGGCTAATTTGAATCTTAGGGTTCTAAATGACTTTAGGATGCCTTATATATGACATCCTTAAGTTTACAAAATGACCCAAAACATTAAATCCGGAAAAATCCGGATTAAAATCACGAAAACGCGAAACAGGGCAAGCTGCCCGCCCGGGCCAGACAGCCCGCCCGGGCACCAACCCAGCCCGCCCGGTGCAGGTTTTACAACAACAAACTGCCTTCGAGGCAGAATAGGAACCACAGGCCAGGCCCGCCCGAGCTGCAATGGGCCCGCCCGGGCTGACCTGCCCGCCCGGGCCTTACACACGCCCGCCCGGGCTGCTCTTCTGGGCTGGGACTTACTTCGCTCGTCCGGGCAGCTGTGCGAGCATCTCAATCTCTCACCTTTTTCTTCTTCACCGAGAAATCAAAGGCACAAATTTAACATGTATACTTTAATATTGAAAGAATGTAGTGTATTTAGAATTTCATTACTATATGGACCTTTGACCTTTTTAGGTTGCAAGTTGGGGAGCATACTTGTTCAAGAAAAATGTTCTAGCCATGTCATTTGCACCAAGAGACTCCCATGAAGCACAAGTTCAGTTTGCTCTTGAGAGAGGAGTTCCTGCTATCATTGGTGTTTTGGGAACTATAAAGCTTCCTTATGCACCTAGATCATTTGATATGGCTCATTGCTCTAGATGTCTGATTCCATGGGGTGCAAATGGTAATTGATTCTTGTCAATTTTACTAATACTGAATGTTATAAACTCAAAATGCCTGATCTAGCTACTTGCAATTTATGTTACTTAGTCTTAGACTAGGGTACCCATATCGCACACGCATCGCACAGATACATGTCTTAAGTGTCAAACTGAGCTAAGTTTCCATGATTTTTGCCTAAAATGAAGTTATAAGGTGTCAACACCTATGTTGGATTGTCAATGATTCAACACGGTTATTTGAGGTAAAATGAAGAGAGTGAATCATTTAGCTTGCAACAATGAAGAAAACCGATCAAGCGAATGAATTGTTGCTTATAGTTTGTGCAAACTGTACAAGTTATTAAAGAAACCATATATGCAGGTGGAATTTACATGATGGAAGTTGATAGAGTTCTTAGACCTGGGGGCTATTGGGTACTCTCTGGTCCACCCATCAATTGGGAGATCAATTATAGAGCATGGCAACGTCCCAAAGAGGAGCTTCAAGAAGAACAAAGGAAAATTGAGGAGATGGCTGAACTTTTATGTTGGGAGAAAAAATCTCAGAAGGGTGAAATTGCAATTTGGCGAAAAAGAGAAAATTGTAGGGAGCGAGTTTCTCGTGTTACAATGTGTGATTCACAATATACGACTGATGTCTGGTAGATTTCTATGCTTTCCTCTCCAGTATGCTGTTTCTACTTTCTTCATAACTTGTTAACAAAGTGAACTAATCTAGACTACCAAATAAAATGAATCTCAACTACATTTTTTAGAGGTCATTCATGGTAGTGTGTACTTACCCTCTTGGCCTCTTGAGGGCAGAGCTGGACATGTATGACTCTAGAAGGCCTTTAAACATTTGGGCCTCCAGTCACTACGTACTGTATAGATATTTGTAGTTAGTAACTTAGTATACTAAATATTCTTTGTGTTGTTGGTGTTATATCCCTGCCCACTTTTTTGTGTGATGCGTTACACGCTTAAATGATGGTGTGACATTATAAATAACCTTATATATGCATTACCAGTAACCTCATATATGCACTAACAGTATCCCCGTTACAACCTGTTATAATTTTATTAATTTTTATTATTAGTCCTCATATATGCATGAATAATAACACTATTTCAACCTTAGTAAATTCTATTAATCAATAGTGACCTCATATATGCATTATTAATAACACTAACTACATCTATGCTAATCAGGATACCATGTCTCACGATTAATAAATGGTGTGGCGTGCCTCATATATGATATTGTATTGAATATTTTGGATCTTTGTATTGTCAATGCGTGATATTTTTGTCATGTTATGATATAAAAACTCAAATTTTAATTATTTATTACTTTTGAGACTATCAAGGGATTCCATATTAATTGAGGCGCCCTTGCACCCTCTTGAACTACAGTACTTATAGGTTTGTGCATGACAGGTATAAGAAAATGGAGGCATGCATAACTCCATACCCAGAAACTAGATCTTCAGATGGAATCTCTGGAGGAGAGTGGAAGCCATTTCCTGACAGACTTAATGCTACTCCTTACAGAATAGAGAGTGGTGCTGTTCATGGAGTTTCCGTTGAAGCATATCAAGATGATATCAAACTCTGGACAAAGCATGTGAAATATTACAAAAGGGTAAACAAACTGATTGATACTGGAAGGTACCGCAACATTATGGACATGAATGCTGGTCTTGGAAGCTTTGCTGCAGCAATTGATTCCCCAAAGTTGTGGGTTATGAATGTTGTTCCCACTATATCAGAGAAGGATACTTTAGGTGTTATTTACGAACGAGGTCTCATAGGCATATATCATGACTGGTAAGCTCTTTTTGTAAATGCCTGCTTCCCAATAATTCTAAATTTGGTGCTATCTAGTGTTATCTAATCACTAAACCATGTCGAACTGTGATCTGAAAATGCGAACTTTTACATGCAAGTGGTGTACTTTTGGGTTAACAAAATTAGTTAGTGAATTGCGTTTCCATACCCATTCTCATACCAGGAATTAGGGAACATCCATGTGGTAATTATCTTAACCCTGGCTTATCTGCCTAAGGTAGCGAATTGTGTTTCCGTAGCCATTCTCATGAAAATTTGACACATCTAATCCTGTCACTTAACTGCTTTTGAGGCACACATCAAATGGCTTTATGGCTTATAATTTTTGTTTTGATAGTTTTCTTTTGTACTCATCTACAGGTGTGAAGCCTTCTCTACATACCCCAGGACTTATGACCTGATACACGCATATGGTCTTTTCAGCTTGTACAGGAACAAGTAAGAGCCATATCATCTTTCCTATCTCACATTCATTATATATGCTACTCATCCCATGATCCCAAATAGAAACTTCTGGTTGAAACTAATGAATTCTATGCAGATGTAATACAGAGGATATCCTCCTGGAAATGGATCGAATGCTACGACCTGAAGGAGCTGTGATATTCAGAGATGAAGTAGATGTGCTAATGAAGGTGAAGAGAATAGCAGCCGGCATGAGGTGGAACACCAAAATGGTAGACCATGAAGATGGTCCTCTCCACACAGAGAAGGTGCTCTTTATTGTCAAACAATATTGGGTGGCCAGCGAAAACAACTCCACCTCTGTGTAACTGAGTAGTAGAGAAAAAAAGACTTAGTTGACGTTACTGGTATTGCAGGAAAGACGATCACAGTTTTGGTGATCTGATATTGAAACAGCATGAGGAATCAGAGCTAGGCCTTCTAAGTGTTACCTTTCCGGCTACTTTTTATCGAAATTTTTGCATTCGTTGCAGAAGCAGCAGGTCTAACAAAAATGATCGAGTTTGTTTCCTTCTTTTTTACAGTTTTGTGATGTAACACAGGTACCAAGAAGCAGAGGTATCTGTGCTTTGTAGTTAGCTTCATTTGGCTCACTAGCTAGCTCGAACTGCTACTCTATGTGAAATTGATAAGAGATAAATTAGTAAATTTGAATAAAAAAAAAAAATAAAAAAATAAAAAAAAAAAAAAAAAAAAAAAAAAAGATAAAAAAATGTGAATGCTTATGAGTTTACCAAGAATGTCTTCGGACCATAACCCATTCCTTTTGTCCCTTGATACAACGCCGGTGGATCCAATTGGCCCGAAATTGTTTAAATTCGAACCTGCGTGGATTTCCACATACTCCTTTGATCCATGGGTTAGGAAAATTTGGCCTTATCAATCTATTCCCATTAATGACAAGCTTGAGTCTCTAAAAACTCAAATTTCGGAGTGGGCTAAAAGCAATGGCAATCCTATAAAAGAAAAGAAAAGACTCATGGCTAGGATTAACGGCACTCAAATTGCGCTCGAATTAGATCCCTACAATCTTTTTCTATGCAACTTAGAAGCTTCGTTAGCAAATGACCTAGAAAATATTCTGGATCAAGAAGAAATATTTTGGCAAACTAGGGCTAGATCAAACTGGCTCCTACAGGGTGATAGAAACACTTCCTTTTTCCAGCTGTCAACGATCCTTAAAAGAAAATCCAACAAAATTTTCATGTTAAAAAATGAAGTTGGTCATGAAATTACAAACATGCAGGAAATTAGTAGTCTAATTATTTCCCACATCTCTGAGCTGTTCACTTCTTCTTCCCCCCCAATCCCTCCTGAAATAGCATCGTCCCAATCTATAATATGTTCTCAAACCCCCAACCCCGTTGGAAGTAAAAGAGGCATTGTTTGCAATTGGAAGTAATAAAGCCCCGGGAGATGACGGTTTTCATGCCTTATTCCTTCAACATTTTTGGGATGTTTCAGCTTCGGATTGTATATACCTGGTCAAAAGAATTTTCACATATTTTGAAATGCCTAGGGATTTAAACTCAACTCTTATATGCCTTATTCCAAAAATTGAAAAGACGTTAAGAGTTGGAAACTTTAGACCAATTAGTTTGGTTAACACACCCTACAAAATCGTGACCAAAATCCTTGTCCAATGAATAAGACATCACTTACAAGATATCATTTCTCCAAATCAAAATAGTTTCATCCCTGGGAGGGGTTCAGAAGTCAACTATATCATTGCCTCGAAAATCCTTCATTCCATGAAAAGGAAAAAAGGGCAAAAGGGTTCTTCGCATTAAAAATTGACCTTGAGAAAGCCTATGATAGACTAGAATGGACCTTCATTGAGCATTGCCTAAAGTTTGTCAACTTTGACATAAATACTATCAAGCTTATTATGAGCTGCATTTCCTCTGTCTCCTCTAGCGTCCTCATTAATGGTAGGAAAACTCAATCCTTCACTCCCACAAGAGGAATCAGGCAAGGCGACCCTTTATCTCCATATGTATTCATTATATGTCTAGAATACCTATCAAGGTGTATCCATGATGCCTGTAGCGCAAAGTCTTGGACCCCGTTTAAATTGCGAGGTGGTAAGATGGAAATTTCCCACCTCCTTTTTGCTGATGATGTCCTTTTGTTTGGTGAAGCAAACATGGAAACCCTTCAGTCTATGAAACAGGTTTTGGACTACTTTTTCTCCATATCGGGTCAAAAGATAAATGAATCTAAGAGTCAATTCACTAGTGGAAAAAAACGCAAGGACTGCGGTACAAGGGCTGCGGTTTATTGCAAAACGCAGCCCTTAATAGTGAAAGGCTGCGGTTAGCCCAAAAACCGCAGCCCTTTATAAATTAAGGGCTGCGGTTTTTGGTCTGACCGCAGCCCTTAATTGAAGGGCTGCGGTTTTTGGGCTAACCGCAGCCCCTAGTAGGCCCAGTTATTTACTTGGGCGAAATTCTCCCGCGTACACATCCCAAAACAAAACCCTAACTTTTCTTCTCCCTCCCCAGTCGCCCGATTTTCCCTCTCACCTCATCAAACCCCCATCCCTCTCTGACTCTCTCTATTCGCATCTCTCTTCACCCTCCGCCGCCGTTCGCTCGTCGGAGCTTCTCTCTCTTCGCATAAGCTTGCCTGGTCTGACTCACAGTACAGCCGCGCCGGAGATTCACAGAGTTCGCACTTCTTCGTTAAGCTTCAAAGCGCCATTAAATTTAATGGCGGAGGTCCGATTCTCTCTCTCTTATTTAATTTGTTTTGTAGTATTATGTTTTGCAACATCCTTGCCTACACTTTTCCGCCACCGCGTGAATTCGTCGGCATCCCGTCATCTTCCACCATCAAAGCCCTAATTTCACAATTAGAGACCATCTACATTGGTTCTTATTTTCTCAATTCTACAACAAAATGGAAGAAAAACCCTAAAAAAGAAGAAATTGGAGTATGAATTATGGCAGGAATTGAAGAGAATGGTTTTTCATCGATTTTGATTGTGCTCGAGTTTGTCGCATTTTCAGCTTGGGTTGTTGATGAAATGTTGACGTTTTGTTGAATGATTTGTTTAACTTTTCGATTTTAGTCGTTGTTTATGTCTATGGTTTGTCAAAGGATTGATGAAATGTTGTGATGATTGATGAGAAATTTGGATTTGGTGGACCGCGTTTGCATCGTGGTCTCAATTAGCATATGGTGATGTATATGAGATCTTTGCTTGTGTATTTGATACTTTTAGCGATGATCTGTTTCCGATTGTATCTCTTTGTGTTTGTAAAATGTTATGGTTTCGTCGTTTATTCATCTCGATTTTGATGAAGCAAATTAATTCTTTTGTACTCTTAATTGGTTGTCTCAATATTTTCTACTTAAATATTGGCTCTTGATTAAACAAAGACAATGACAGATGAGGATTAGTGAAATTAAATTTCAAAGTAATATGAAGAATGAACTGAAAGTTTTGTTAGACATTGACTTCTTTGAGTATAAAATGTGTTTGCGTGATTGATGTGGTAGAATCTGAAGTATTTATTTGTGATCTAATGTTTGGTACAGTTGCATGTGTCTTTCGAACTATTTGGGGTTTCCAATCTTTGGGGAATCTGAGAATGCTCATTTATGTCAATACAGCGTTTTTTGGTTGTTTGAGGAGAGCAAATATGTTGTTGTGATTCCAATGAGTGCCGTCAGTCTTTATGAGTGCTCACAAAAAATTGTTGGTAGAAATTGCATGCTTCAGTGTATCTTTGCTGTTTGTGATCAAATTTATCATTGCGTGGCTGTGTTGCTTCATCAGATTGTGTATTGAAGATATAGGTTTTGGAGGTATAGTACTATTGGTTGTGCTGGGTCCGGAAGCACCTTTTATTTCGTTTTAGTAGTTAGATTTTTCCTTTACTCTGAAAACTTGTACAGGTCCTTGTCATACTTTGAAGTCTTCTTGTGTAGTTGTGTTCCTAACATTATGTACTTAAGAAGAAAATTTCTTCGTACTTGAATTTAACTAGAGTGATAATAACCTCCTCCTGTTTGTTCTGCATGTCGGTCATTAAATTGGCTTACTCTATACGTTTATGTACTTGTGCTGTTATATGACAGTGATGTTTGTGTCAGGACCCACTCGTAAATAAAGGACCAAACTTGGTTCCTATACTTGGTATAGATGTATGGGAGCATGCGTACTACCTTCAGGTGATTCTTTTTTTTTTTTTTAATTTGAGCATTTTGGTCTGTAATGAGACATTAACCTATATGTGGCTGAAAAACCTCATTGTTTGTTGTTTCCTAAAAACCCAGTGAAGGTTCCTGTGTTTCTATTGGCTGCACTATGTAACTCATTTATCACTTATTTGGATTTTAAAGCTTGCACTGAAAGACTCTAAAGTCTAAAGTATAAAATGTATTATTAGAATGTCATATTTATTTGTTATGCATTGCAAGGAACCTGTGTGTATGACATATGAAATATTGTCTTTGTAGAGCTTCAACTTATAGAATATGATGTTTCATCTTATAGTTCTCAATTTTTTGGGGAACAAGGAGTGTTGTGCGAAAAGAGCATAGGAATCTTAAGCTTAAGAACAACTCTATGTAGCAATGACTACATACTAAATTTTCTCTCATTATCCTTGGTTTTGATGAATATGTTTTTTGACTTAACTATAGTGAATGCCGCTGCAAGCGTGAAATGCCATCATTGTATCCTTATTTAAAAGGCATATTGTATGCACTGAAGGAAAAGGGTATTGATATTGTTGTTGCTTCTAGATCACCAACACCAGACACAGCTTATCCCACAGCCCCTGCACACACCCCCTCCCACAGCCTCTTGCACACAGACCCCCCTCCAATAGCCCCTGCACACACCCCCCCTCCCACAGCCCCTTGCACACACACCCCCTCCAATAGCCCCCGCACACACCCCCTCCCATGCACGGACCCCCCGCTCCACGCCCCCCCACCTCCGCTGTAGCCCCCCATCAAAACAGCCTGCACCTACTGCTGTAGCCCCCCATCCACGATTGTCTTCTTACATTCTATGTAAAAGCATAACCTTTTATATGTGCTCTCACGAGTGGGAGAGCCCTTACTATAATAAATTCGTAACTTTCTCTATGAGATTCTAACATGTGCTATAGCTAAGTTTCACAGTTTGCCTTTATGCTGCTTACAAAATTTCTGGATCAATATAATTGCGCCTGTGATACGAATGCTCTACAACAACGACAAAAGCCTTGGTCCCAAAATGATTTGGATATGAATCCTCTGTCGTCACTAAAATAGTATTTCTTTTTCGCACCTTATGTTCTTTCTTGTTGTGCGACCGACTCTAATCCATTTTCGTTGGATGCATTGTCTCGTTTTTATGTTACGCGTGCTTCAACGAGTTAATCATCGGTGCACGCCTTCGTCTAATCGAATAGTATGACATTCCGTATTGTTTCTAATCTCAGTAGTGTGCTTCTTTCTTGGGTTTTCTGTTTCATGCCAGGGAAATCTTGATATGGCATCTCCAAATGCAGGATATGTACTGCTTATGTTTTACCATCTCCAAAATTATGATGTAATTGTAGAGCATATATGAATGGTTTATCTCGATTTTCGGGGTTCGAAGTGCATGTTTGAACTAACTTTTTATGGATTGTTTGTTTTGAGTTACTTTTGGTTGGGTTCAAATCAAGTTAGTTTTTGACACTCTAGAATTACAAGTTCTAAAAATAGTATGCACTATGCACACTTGATCTTCAGTGTTGAGAGGCACAAGTTATGACTCTTTGTATGATATCTCTGTCTATTTTGTTGAAGGAGTCGTGGTTTCCCCAACTTGTGTGCTTCCATTAATCGAAGAAAATGTGGAGAAGGTATTAGATATGACACACACTGCCCCGCACACACACACCCAATGACCCCCTACTCCACGGCCCCCCACCTACCGCCATACCCCCCACCCCCTACATAGCCCTACACACCACCCCCATGCACATACACCCCCCCTCGCACGCCCCCGCACTCACACCCATGCACAACCCCCGCACACACACCCAAAGACCCTCCCGCTCCACGCCCCCCACCTACTGCCGTACCCCCCACCCCCCTACATAGCTCCGCACACCACCCCCATGCACGGACACCCCCCCCCATGCCCCCGCACTCACACCCATGCACAACCCCGCACACACACCCAACGGACCCCCGCTCCACGGCCCCCTACTTGTCGTACCCCCTCCACCCCTACATAACCCCGCACACCAACCCCATGCACGGACCCCCTCTCCCACATCCCCCGCACTCACACCCCCTCCCATGCACGGACCCCCTGCTCCCACGCCCCCACCTCCCGCCGTACCCCCCATCCCCTACACGACCCCTACACACCGCCCCATGCACGGACCCCCGACCTCCCACAGCCCCTGCACACACACCTACTGACTTTGTTTAATTCATAACACTAGATTCAAAAACGATTCACATTTTCTCTATATTTGTATAAACAACATAATTTGCAACCAAAATTGATACTTATATATATATATATATATATATATATATATATATATATATATATATATATATATATATATATATATATATATATATATATATATATATATATATATATATATATATATAACAGCCCAAACTGATTTTTGTGTTTAATTTTTCCTAATTTTGGTGATTGATGATTCTAGGCCTTGATTTCTAGTTGAGCTTGTGTTATGGCAGATTTTCTGGTGATTAAGCTTCTCATATTGAATTCATTGCCTGAAATCATTGTTTTAGAGTTTTGATTATGTTGTGTCGTGTGTAGAAAGTGGACATCGTCTGGGAGCACCTGAAGTACACTCCACCATGGGTCACCAAACTCAAGGGGACCAAACTTTAACGGGCTGTTAACTCCCAAATATCGGGCCTGATGGACAACTACAATTTTGGGCCTGCAAAACTGGAGTCTATTGAAGTAGGGAGTGAGGATGAAAATAGGGGTAATTTATTTTTGTAGTATGTTCTCTACACATGTAATGTAATCTATATTTGTGTAAAAAACATGATCTGCAATGAAAAATGATGCTTTTATATATATATATAACTGTTTGGGAACATATATGACTAGAAAATGAAAAAAAAAAAAAAACAAGGGCTGCGGTTAAGGGCCTAAACCGCAGCCCTTAACCCACCAAGGGCTGCGATTTTACCCCTTAACCGCAGCCCTTAACCCACCAAGGGCTGCGGTTTTTGCCCTGACCGCAGCCCTTGGGCCCCTTTTAACCGCAGCCCTTAGGCTTTTTTCCTCTAGTGATTGCTATTTTCAAAAAAACACAAACATTAATTGCATTGATGAATATGAGCAAGTGTTTAATATCCAAAGCACTCAGGACCTTGGAACTTATCTTGGTTTCCCCTTGACCCAAAACAAACCTTCGAAGAGCAAACTTGACTTTCTCATTGATAAAGTGAGCAACAAATTGGCAAATTGGAAATCAAAATCTTTATCTAAAGCTGGAAGGTTGATTCTAATAAACTCAACACTTCAATCAATACCAAGATATTTCATGCATACAATCCACTTTCCAATGTATATTTCAAAGAAACTTGACTCCATTTGTAGAAAATTCTTCCGGGGAGGGCTGGGAAATACAAAAAAACATAATTGGGTTTCTTGGAGTAACATGTGTAAACCTAAGTCGGATGGTGGTTTAGGCTTCATCACCAACAATCACCTAAACCTGGTTAGCCTTGCTAGACTCTGCTGGAAAATGGATAATAAATCTAATTGGGCTTCATAATTTCTTTTTGAAAAATATGTAAAGAACAAAGACCAACCGGTTAATTTCTCTAAAGGCTCACACATTTGGAATAGCATTGGGAAGGGTTGGAACCTGTATCAACAAAGTATGGTTTGGCATGTGGGAAATGGGGATCTAATAAACCTTTGGAATGATAATTGGCTTAATGATCAATCTCTTAGGATCCAAATCCAAGGTCCTATCTTATTCAATGAAACATCCTTGTCCCTAGCTGAAGTGAATGTGAATGGTAAACCTGATCTCTCGAAACTGTCATTTCCTATTCCTAACCATATTATGAAAAGAGCCCAAGTTGTGAAATTCAGTCAAAATGAGGATTTTCCTTTCTCCTCTTGAACTAAAAATGAGAATTTTAATTCTAAAAAGGCTGCAAACTACCTCGTAAATAAATCAGTATCAAATGAAAAGTGGGATTGGATTCGGGATTCTCCAGGATTGCCAAAAATAAAATTTTTCCTTTGGCAAATTTGGTGGGGGAGAATGCCTTGTAATGAAAATTTGCTAAAAACTATGAACCTATCTTATAGTACTTGTTCCTTTTGCTCATTGGAAGATGAGTCAATGGATCATATCCTTCGAAAATGCACTAGGGCTCAAGAAGTTTGGGAAACTTTGGGTATAACAAATTTGAATAATGTCAGCTTTAAGCCATGGATCAAAGAAAACATTTGTGACAAATCCTTCAATCACACAAAGCACCTTCCCCACAATGTGTTTTTTTGTCTTTGCTTTATGGCACCTTTGGATCCGAAGGAATAAATGGGTTTTCGAAAAAGAAAACATCCCAGCCAGTGTCCTCAATAAATCTATTTCCTGGGCTGCTTCTGAATGGTTCTACACACCCGAAGGAGGCAACCTACCAATCCCCAATCATCTCTTGGAAACCACCCCCCCCCAATACTATCTAAAAATTAACACTGATGGGTCGTATATTCCGAGTTCCAATGTATTAACTGCTGCAGGTGTTTGTAGAGATCATATGGGAAATTGGGTGGAAGGATATTTCTCTAGATCTTTCTCCCGAGATCCCTTAGAAGCGGAGTTAAAAGCAATATTACAAGCTCTTTCTTGGATTAATAGTAAAGGTTGGATCAATTGTATCATTGCCACTGACAGTGCAAATGCTATATCGGGAATCAAAGGTAACAGAAAAATAAAAAATAACCTTACTTGTCTAATGGAAAAAATGCAGGGAGTGCCTCCAGCAAGGACCAGGCGTCGAGCTTCAGTTTGAAGGGCGGGGTGGAAACCAACTAGCAGATGCCATGGCTAAGATGGCAAGACAGGAGGCAGTTTATATAGACCATGTGTATTTTTTGCTTACCCCTCCCCCGGCTTGTATTAAGTTTATGCTTCATGACACTACTATAGTGCATACCCAAACCTCTGACTCGGATATTCGTGAGGATGGACCTCATGGTGTTGTAACAACTTAAGCTTTTTATGTTACTTTTCCACTTTCTCAAAACAAAAGAACTAATAATTTTGTAACCTCTTCGATAGGAGATAAAGTCTAAGCTTCGTGTTTGGTCTCGAGTTCAAGGCAGGGTATTGTAATGATTATTGCTCTTGAGTATACTTTTGATATAAGTTTGTATGACAATTTGTCGTGTGTTTGTTAATGAGTTATATCATGTCCCTTAAGGATTGATGGCTTATATTATTAATCGAGATTCTAAGTAGATTAAGTTTACATGCTTATAAAAGACAACAGAATATTCAAGACAATGGAGCCATCTACGGAATATATATTTGTGGGTGTTGTGCATTATGCAATCTACTGTTAATTAGGGGCATATAGTCAAAGTTTTCTATTAAGGTGAGTTAGAGACGCAAAATCCTGAACTCTGACAAGGTAGTTATGAGGACAGATACGCTCGAAAGTGTAACATTTTCACTTCCTAGCTTATAAAAGTCCTCGTCATGCGCCCCTTAAGTTAGAAACTTAGACGTATTATCTAATATTAGATTTTGAATAGTATGATTGAATCTCTCTATGAGCTATATAATCGAGTCGATCGAGAATATGCTATGATATGCATAATTTGTGCTGATTATTTATTGGAGGTATATTTGAGTCGATCAAATTTAATTACATAACGGAAAATTAACACCGTTAATACTTGCCTTACTTATGAATTAAATTTGTATTTTAAGGGCACCATGTGAATATTGAAACTTCTTTGGCTACCACATGAATTTCCCCAAACCTCAGGGCACCCTATGAAAAATCCCTTCTTTATTGGATGTTGTAATATCCCGTATCTAAGTAATACTAATTCTTGAGTACCTCGTTGCAAATTGATATTACTGCTGCGAGTTTTATAAATTTTGTGTCATTGACACCTTTCAACACATCTATTTGTTCTCTTCTTCGAAAGGAGGAGGTACAAGCAAGTTGTCAACAAAAGAATGTTGATGTTCGCTTTGATTTTCGGCTACCATGTCGTCCGGTCTTTGCATGGCCAAGGGACCATGTTTACGCCACCATGATCGTCGAACCATACGACGCCTTTGAATATCGTCATGCTTGCGGTTTACACCACCATGATCATCCCACCATACAATGCTGTTGAACATCATCATTCTTAGGGGTGGATATCGACATACTCTACTACTGGATCTTTAGGGATAATAGATGGGTTTTTGATATAGTGTTATATCAAGAACTTGTAAATCAAGTACCACAAGATGTTCAAATAAATATCCGACCTTGGTACTTTCTTGGCGCTGATATTGCCAATATTACCCGCATCTTCAACAATTATTTGAGACTTCAAGTTGTTATCTTAAGTTAGTATAATTATTTAGTTAAATTAACATGTGTTTGACTTTAATTAGTAATGTTATCTAACGTGGAGTAGTCAGTATCCCCACTTTGAAGTCTAGGGTGAGTTTATTGTAGCCTATATAATAGGCATGCTTAATGCTCTTTGTAGAGAAGTACGCAGTTTGTTAGATAATCTCATCTTCATTAGCTTGTTTTATCTTTCTTGCTCCAATACTCTCTCCTCTTTTTTAAGTTCTTATAATTCAACATGGTATCATAGCCTAATTAAATTTCTTGAGGCGGAGATAGAATGACACATGACCCGCGTGCTTAAATAATAAAATAAAGCTTTCTTTGTATAAGAATTTGTCAATAAGAGAAATGTTGCAAGTATTATAAAACACCCCAAAAGGAACAATGCATAAAGAAAAGGATGTAGTATTAGATTTAGGAATCTTGTTAGGATTATGACACTTGTACTATATATCGATGTTGAGGATTAATGATAAAATAACCCGAAAGATTATTTTGACATGGTATCAAGAGCCTAATTAAATTTCGTAATTTTTTCCCCTAAATCCGGAAAAACCAATAAACCAAACCTTTCTCATGCACAACCATAGGAGACGAAACCTTGAAGAAGATAGATTTTTCTTCATCTTTCTACCTTGGATAATGATAATCCATGTAATGTCATCACTCAAGTTGTTCTAAATAGTGAAAACTATATGAATGGACACACTCAATTCGATTATCATTAAAGGCTAGGTGCAAATTTGGCTTTCTTGACGGAAAAATTGATAAACCTAAAGATGCGATGCAGTTTGACTTACAAGATCGGCTTTGTGTCGTGAATGGACCACGAATTCAATAACTCAAGACTGCCATAGGCGCTACAAGCAGGGTTCTTTTGAGCCTATTGTGAAGTATTTTGGTCGCTTGAAATAACTTTGGGATGAACTAGCACAATACAAACCCTTGTCCGGTTGTGGATGAGGCAAATGCTCCTCTGACAAATTCACCTAATTTTGTCGACAAATTTACTGCATATATTTCTTATTGGACTCGACTCCTCGCTATTTGGTCATGTCTGTTCTCAAATTTGGCCCAAGAGATGTTACCATCAGTAGAAAAGGCGGCGTATCATCAAACAATTCAAGAGGAGCAACTTTGTATTCCTTGTTCGACCACCATGAAAGACAATCATGAGGTCGTGGCTTTTCAAATTCATTCTGACACGTTGAAAAAGGGGGAAGATTCAGACTTTTTTTAAGCACTATAATCGAGAGAATCATGACGAATCTACCTGTTTTCAAATACATGGATATTTATCTCGAATGGTGGGGTGACCATCCCCTTGGTAGTGGCGGCAGAGAGCGCAGAGGAAGCGATGATGGGAGTAGTGGTGGTCGTGGGGGAACTAGCGGGGGTTATTGTAATATCCCGTATCGAAGTACTACTAATTGTTAAATTAAGTATAAATAAATTTTCCTAAACTAACAAAACAAGAGTTAAAGGTAATAAAAGATGTAAAAACTTGTTTCAAGTTTATTGTCCTAAGCCTGACTATAGACAATAATAGGAACAACAACTAAATATTTTTACAAAAGAAAATCTAAATAATATCAAGATTTTTGAGAATGTTCACACATGAAATCAAACACTTCACCTCTACATTTCAACACCCATGTCAGTAGCTAGAGCTGTCAGTTTGGTTAATAAACTGATGGTTGAACTGAAATAACTGAAATTTGAACTGAATTAAACTGAACTGGGATTAAGTGTAACTGAAATCAACTGAAAAATGATAAACTGAAACTGAAATAAACTGTAAATAAATAACCAAAACTGAACTGCAACTGAACTGGAACAAACTGTAACTGAAAATAACTGTGGAAAACTGAAAAGTTGATCGATCAACTGAACTGAACTGAACTGAATTAACTGAACTGATTCAAACTGAAACTGAAACTGAACTGAACTGAACTGAAACTGAAATGAAACCGAAACTGAACTGAAACCGATTTAAGTTGAAATTGTTATAAACGAATTTTTAACTCTAACGAACTGAATTAATTCACGGAATTTATGATGATAATATTAATACTCTCACATAAATTTATGATGATATTATATTATTAATATATAGTTATGACATTATCGCTATATTTCATTATAAAATGATATGTTCAAATCTATTAAACCTTTTTTTATTTCATTGAAAATTTGAGCCACAACACATTTGAAATATTGATCGTAATAACTTCCCATGACAATATCTTTTTAAAAACAAGAGATTTTACACATTTATCATTTTACATAAAGATGATTTATATCTACTACCTAAATTAGTCTTTAATTTCTCAACATACCCTTCACAAATTGCATATCAAAAACCTTCTATTAATATTAAATAATTTCTATTAATAAACATCCTTTTGAAAATGTTATCTCAAACCTTTAGGTAGTTTGAATGCTATGAGCTTTAAAGAACATTCACACTAAAATTACTATAAAGAAAAACATTTCAATAAAAAGAGAAAATTAGGACAAAATTGCTAATTTATTTATCCTCCAATATTCATATTTTACAAAACTAAACTAACTATACAAAAATCATAAATTTAATAAATTACAATAAAGATGAGACTACTCTACATTTACTGCCCTCCATTAAACCATCTGCCTTCCTCTCAAACACATGCCATAATCTTCTACTGCTTCTTGGCATTAAAAGAACAAAAACTGGATCAGAACACAAACTTATAAACAACATATAAAAAAATAATGCTAACAAATTGCCTTTAAACTTACCATCGCCATTGAAAAGATTAATATTATTTAATGTATTGGGCTCTCAGATCAGATAACAAAGAATGACAAGGCTCAAAAGCCCAACTTTGTTAGATGAAAAATATCATCATCGAGCACCATCCCAAATAATTCCCACAACCAATCAGCTTTAGTGCATCCAGCAAGGAGACCTATGGGCATCTCTTTTATATAAACCCAAAAATACCCCAAAAAGAAGAGTTCCCAAGCATAGGAATCCAAGGGTCACAACCAAAACTGATAGTAAAGGAAACCATTCGGGACTTTATTCATCAAACTCAACAGAGTATAGGGACATCATATCATTATCGAAAACCAGCTCAATGAAGTAATAGTAATTATACCATTACGGAAAACCAGCCCAACAGAACAAAAGGGGCATGTGTCAAGATCAAAAGAGAATAAGAGACAGCATAAGCATACCATTTTAGATAACGAGCCCAACAAGACAAAAGGGGCATATTCATCAAGCTCAACAGAAAAAATGGCATACCATTAACAAAACCCAAAATACCTCAAAAAGGAGAGTTCCAAAGCATAAGAATCCAAGGGTCACAACCAAAACTGATAGTTAAAGAAACCATTCGAGAATTTATTCTTCAAGCTCAACAGAGTATAGGGACAGCAACAGTATACCAGTTTAGATAACCAGCCCAACAAGACAAAAGGGGCATATTCCTCAAGCACAACAGAACAAACAGCCATTATTAAATTCAATACCACTAAACAAAAGGCTTGTTCATCTCCTTCAACAGTTAAAAACCAGCATACTAGCACTGAAAACCAGCCAAACAATGAAGTGAAAACAAGCCCAACAGAACAAAAGGGGATCATCAAACTCAACACTTGGACATCTACCATCAAAAGAACACAAAAGATTATATTTATCACCACTTAGTATCCACCAAAAAAATAAGCAACCAAAAGTTGCGGATATCAAGTGTTAGCAACACTTGAACACTGATGAGAAACAAAAACCCACTAATCAGTACAGTGGGGACACCATTCAACAATCTGGTGATAAATCTACATTGTCAGAAACTGCATCTTTAACAACCTCAAAACACTCATCAACTTCCTCTTCTTTTAAGAATCCAAACAACCAGTTTTGGGTTGTCACGAAAGCCTCAACATTTTTTGGAAGAAGAGATGACCTATATTTGGTCAAAACTCTCCCACCCATGCAGAATGAGGATTCCGAAGCAACCGATGTAATAGGGATTGCCAAAATATCTTTGGCCATCCTAGACAAAACAGGATATATAGAAACAGAAGACTGCCAAAACTTAAGGACATCAAAATCAACATCACTGCGTGGAATCAAGGGTGCATTTAGATATGCATCTACACCACTTTCAGCATCGGAGCCACTATAATTATTGGCCTCAAATTGCTAAAAAAACAGAATAGATATAATAAGACAACTTATTCACAACATTTACAAAAACAAAAATAACTCAATTGTTCAAAATAAACACCTGAATCATGCTAGCCATTGTTTGAGTAGATGTACAACTGGAGTAAGAGGTGGATGAGGGAGTGGTAGAAACGTTGTCATAGAATTTGTAAAGCTCCACAAATGCATTATAAACAACTTTTACTTTCTTCTCCGTTTCAACTCCCACAACCAAACAACCAAACATGCTTTGAACAAACTTCAACTTATAGCGAGGATCAAGCAAAACAGCAATAGAAAGCACAAGTGAATAATCAGCCCAATACTTCTCAAATTTTTTCAACATTTCCTTAGCCATTTCCCTAATACTCTCAACTTCATGAATATGACCTACTTCTAATAATCTTTGAATTGCAATGATATTCTTAAAATATAAATTAGCAGTTGGATATTCAGAACCAGAAAACAAAACAGTAATATGGTAAAAAGGCTCAAGAAAGTCACAAACATACTTAACAATCTCCCATTCATCTAAAGTTAGTCCATAATCAAAAGAGGACTCTCTAATAGCAAATAAATCAATAGCCTCTCTAGCTTGGAGAGTACTCATAATCATCAAATAGGTGGAATTCCACCTAGTGGGAACATCCAACCTTAACTTTCCAGAAAATGCAATATGAGAATCAACAATACATTGTTCAAATTTTGTCAACCTTGAATCAAATCCATCAATATAATTCACAGCACCACGTAACTTTTTCACACAATCATGAACAACATTCATGCCAGCTTGCACAATCAAATTTAAAACATGAGCACAACATCTCACATGGAAGAACTTACCATTTGTAGGTAAACCAGAACGAGTATGCAAATCAGATTTCAACCTAGTTATCATAACATCCATAGAACTAGCATTATCACATGTCATTGAAAATGTTTTTCCCTCCAATTTCCATTCCTTAATCAACCCCAAAACAAACATGCATATCAATACCTTTATGTGGTGGGGGAAAGTACTTAAAATTCAGAATGTGGGATTCTAAATTCCAATTATTATCAACATAATGCACTGTCAAAGCAAGATAACCACGAGAAGATACTCCAGATGTCCAACAATCACAAGTAAAACATACCCTACTATTAACCAAAGAAAGAGATGTTTGCAAAGAAGACTTCATATCATTATGCTGTAAAACACAATATTTCAATATTGTATTTCTAGTAATGTGTCTAACATTCGGGTTAAGATAAGAATGCAATTCCCTAAGCTTCTCATGCTCAACTATTCTAAGCGAATATGAATGACACATTATAGCCTCGGCAAACATTCTACAATAGGTTTTTTGATCAAACTCAGAACACACATTAGGATTTTCAGCTTTGTGTTTAACATAAGCAGAATACTTTTCAATGTGATTAGTAGCATTAGAGGTGCCATACGAAGGGTCAGCACAATATTTAGCTATATTGCAATAGTTACAAGTTGCCTGAGGCATAACCTTACCATCTTTACCTTCCACCATGGCGAATGTGTAATGAGCCCATATTGGAGCTCTTCTCTTACCTTCTGGTGGAGACTGTTTCTTCCTTTTTTGTTTGCTGGAGACAACAGGAGAAGTGTTTATTGCGGTCCTGTTGGACCCAATGGTCTCAATCTCCTCTGCAAACAGCAAGAAAGAAAATCAGAAATGTACAACTAAACATAAATAAAACTGAAAATGAAAGAAAACTGATGAAAAAAAATACCTTCAGAAAAACCAGGTGGTCCACGTGAATCAGGATCCATGAATATGATACTGGAAATAATTGAAATCAGTCAAACAACAACCAGAAACAAAATTGAAACTAAAAAACAGATAGCCTGGATCAAGTGAGACTAGGGCAGTCAAAACACCAGCAAAGACCAAAATTCAACAAAAAAAATAGATCAAGGGGTCAGGTAAGGTGGGCCTGGGTCAGGTAAGGTGGGTCTGGGTCAGGTAAGGTGGGCCTGGGTCAGGTATGGTGGGCCTGGGTTAGGTATGGTGGGCCTGGGTCAGGTATGGTGGGCCTGGGTCAGGACGTCAGGTAAGGTCAAAGGTGGGCCTGGGTCAGTTAGTTAATTTAAGGTTTTTGATTGCTTTTTGTAATCATATTTTAATCTAATAAAATCAAAAACTGACCCAGGCCATATAAATTATAATGAATTAATGATATAATGTAATTCAAATTTAATAAATTTAATTTCCAGTTAATAAATCAAAAAACCCAAAAGTGTAAAATATTGTCTGAAAATTCGAATCAAATTATGAAAAAAAAATTACATATGCCATAAAAAATTAAAAACCCTAAAACGTTCAGATCTAAAGCATAAATAATTAATCAAACCCTAAAACGTTCAGATCTAAAGCATAAATAATTAAACAAACCCTAAAACGTTCAGATCTAAGGCATAAAATATAAAATATCAACTGAAAATTCTTTAAAAATATAAATAAAGCAACAATAACATATACGTAAAAAAAACCTAAAACGTTCAGATCTAAGAAATTATCCTAAAACATTCAGATCTAAGACATATATAAAATATCGACTCAAGTTTCAAGAAATTCTTTTAAAAAAATAAATAAATTAACAATAACTGATAACATATGGCATAAAAATTCTAAAATGTCCATATCTATGCCATAAAACAAATAAAAAATTCCTAAAACATTCGGATCTAAGCAATAAATATAAATTATCGACGGAAAATTCTATAAAAACACTAAATAAATAGATACGCAAAATACCGCATGTAAACATGATTGAAACTTTAAAAAAACCCTAAAACGTCACAGATCTAAGACATAAAATTCAAAAAAAAAATTCTTTCAGATCTAAGGCATAAATAAACCAAAAACGTTCAGATAATGTAAACCATTAAATTTTAACAAAAAAAAGGCTAAAACAAGGAAGATACATAACCTTCCTTCAAGATTGAAGCCTTCAAACGCTTAGCCGTCGTTAGCCCCACCGTCGTCGTTTCCTCGCCGTTAAATCCGTCGTCGTCGCCAAAAACTCCGCTTCGCCGTCGTCGCTGCGTGCCAGAAAATGTGGAGGTATTTAGTGGAGATTTAGAGATGGAGAAAATTGAGAGAATTAGGGAAAAATTTCGACATTGAAATCGAAATTGGAAGAGGATCGGATATTGATTAAAAGATTTTGTTCAAGAGAAAGAGATGAAAAGATTTTGTATGTGAGAGAGAGACGAAATGATTTGAGACATGAGAAATGAAAAGATTTTGTGTGAGAGATGATAGGAATTGATATGAGCACCTTGAACTCTTGAAGCTCTTGAGTTTGAATGATGAATTCAGTGAGTGTAAGTCGCCGTTTTAGTTAGGGTTAGGTGACTAGGTCAAATAGAGAGTGAGGGGAAGTGTAGGATGGGAGTCTTCTATATATAGTGAGGGTCTTCGGCCATTAGGGTTAGGGCAACAGTTGGTTTCAATTGAAATGGGCCGGCCCATTGCATATTATTTTGAACGGTAATAATTTGTTATTTAAGTCTTTAAAACTTCATTATTTTAAATTGTATTATTATTTTTTATTATTATTATTATTATTATTATTATTATTATTATTATTATTATTATTATTATTATTATTATTATTATTATTATTATTCAATAACAATTTGTTAGTTGTTGCATACCATGAATTAAAATAAATACTTTTGCTACGAAATTAGAGTTACATGGAGACGATTAATTTAAATGGTGTTTTGAATTATTTAATTAAACTTTTGGCTTACATTAATGAATTGATGTTATCTAATAACATATTATTTTATTTCAATTGTATAACTTTAATGAGTTTATTTACTTAAAACGATCAAATTATATAGACCGTTGTTGTGTTCAGTAGAGAATAAAGAGTATATCAGAGTATAAAGTATCTTTAACATAAATGGTCAATGTAAACAGAATACAAAGTATTTCATAATACAGAGTATCTTTAACATAAACAGTCCATGTAAATCATATACACCAATTAACTTATCGACTTATATCAATATATAGATCTAATGCAACATCAGTAATTCAGTATACATTAGTCTTGTGCAATAACAAATTGTTTCAATTTGTTTATGTGTTTAGATGTATTCGCATATATAACGTCTAATCGAATAAGTTAATAACAACTTCACTTATCAACTTGTTTTGCTTTAGTAATATGTTTTGTATTTGCGACACATAAAGCTTAAGCAAGGTTCATTTTGATAGATCATTGCCCTTTTCAGTTACATTGTAAGCTTACATTGATACATTATATAATCTAGTATCAAGTTGTTTCAGTTAAATTAGATATTTGAAATTTAAAATAATTGTAACTTATAAACGATTAACTACATTGGAGTGTTCTTATCTTCATTTATGTTATCGTTTCACATTGATACAATATCTAATAACCTTACACTAACTTGTTTCACTTCAATATTATTTTCGATATCGTAATGGAGGCATGGAGCAATGTTATCTTCAATCAATTGGTCTTGTAAGAGACAACATACTCTTAATTTTAAACTGGACAACGGTCTAATCCCAATATTATGAAGAGAACAAACCATCTTTGTAATATAGTGACTAGTTTAATCTAATTAGTGACAAGTTTAATCCATTTGGTTCTCACATTCTTTAATCGTTGTAGTTCGAGATTCGTTGTAATCCAATATCAATTTGGTTCACTCGAATATTATGTTTTAAAATCAAAGTGGATACAACTTAATCTTACTTTAAATTAAGCAAAGTGATTTTCAATTACTTTACTGTCACACATAGATACCTTGATCTGATATAATATTAACTTATTTTACGTCGATTATATGTTTTTCAGCCTCAATGACTAGTATCGTTATAGACTTATAGTAAGCCCTTATAGTTAAAGTAAGACATTAATATAATCAACTTTTTTAAAATGTCTAACTCGTCTTTTGAGGAAGTTTATAATAATTTATATTGATATGAGACGACCTTTTTAAACCAAATATGATATGATTTGCATACAACTAAAAGTTTGAATATCGACTTATATAAATTTGTCTTATTCCAAATCATATATATCAGTAATAAAATACACTTTTACCAATGTCACTTTCATACACGTTTTTATGAAGTACAACTATTTTTTTCGAGGCAATTGCGGAAGTGCCGACAACACTTATTTGTTGCATTAATTTTTAACCGGACCCGAAAAAACATCTGGCCAAAACCCGACATGAAGCTCAATTTTTCCCGAACAAATACAAGAATGTGATTAACTTCTACCCGAACCGATGCGATTATCGCCGAAGTTATGTGGTTTTCGCCAATAACTGAAATAAATCGAAACAAAACTGAAAATAACCGCAACAAATTTTAACTGCTATGGATTCAACCGTTGGTTGGTTTAACTGTTTGGATAAAACTGATTTAAACTGCAACTGAACTGAACTGAAAATGGAAAGGAAAAAAACTGAATTAAACTGAACTGAAAAGTTTGTTAACTGAACTGAACTGAACTGTTAATTATTTCAACTGGTACAAACTGAACTGATATCAACTGAACTGTTTGGTTATAACCATAACTGAACTGTTGAACTGAATTGACACCTCTATCAGTTGCTATCCTCATATAGTCAATAAAGCTTGCTACAATATCTCACAAAATCTAGAAGAAGCCCCAAACTTTGAATTCTCAATCTTCCTCCATTAATGTAACTCGACCAAAGTTCATATTTTTCGAATGATAAACTGAGCAACAGTAGAAGCATAGCTTCCAATAAGTTCAATAAATACCGGGTGATTGTTCCATCTAGTCACAAGCAAAAATCAGAACAATTACTTAGCAAATAGCCAAGGAATTCTTCTATTTTTTCTTCCTCCTCTGTTTTGGGCAAGCTGCCCGCACCACCACGACGCCACCACCACCTGCTGTGTACCACGGCAGCAGCTCTAGTCAGCCCGCTTCCTAGCCACCGAACAACCCGCCGACCACTACCTACCCACCTTCGCTCACACCTTTCTCTCTCTCGCTACACCTTGATGAAGTGTTGGGCTATTAACTTAGTTGGATTTAGTTAATGTTAGTATTAGTTGGGCTAATGTCTAATGAGTTAACTTAGAATGATTGCTAATATTTATGAGTAAGGCTTTTGATTATGTGATTAAGTATTGTAACTACTTACAACTTGTTAAAAAAATGGTTCATCCATACTCAATACTTTGATTGATCAACTATAACTTAAATATAAGAAACTTAATACGATTTTACGATTTAATTAATTAAATGCTTCCTGAAACTATTGTTAATTATATAATTTGAGTATAAGCTATAACTATAATATGATTGCTTCATTAATATTCATGTTCACTTATAATAATTAATTAACTTGCTTTACTAATATGATGTGACTAAATAATATTATGATAATGATAACGGCTTCATTTTAGCAATATACTTAGTTAATTAATAGTAGACAATTAATTGATAATTAACTATGGACTCATATAATTATAATAACCTATGAACATAATAATGTACTTCTATAATCAAATGAAATAGCAGATACAGATATGAGTTATATTTGTTCAATGATTCTAAAATAGAATTAAAGGAGTTATTCCACTTATTAGTTGATTAAAGAGTCACCTTAATAAGTTAATAACAACTAAGATAATAATGACTATTATTGAGGCCTTTTATGATAATATGACGAACCCTACGACTATAATAAGTCTCTAACTAATATTAAGGTATAAATGTTAAATAATGAAACATATATTAATATCACTATTCTTGACTAGATTAAAAAGGATAAGGGATATTACAAGCCTCCCCCGGCTATCAAGGTTGTTTAGCAGGAATTCAGGTAACGTCTATTGCTAACACCCGCACTCCCCTTCCAGCTATGTTTTATGATGCTTTTATATAATGTTTATGTTATGCTATTTATGGTGTGCGGGATATGAACTGTTTTATTTTGCAAATGGTGTTTATAAGAAGTATGATTTATGTATATTATTTCTGTGAATGATTTGATATAGGCCCTGTTCTTTTGGAGTTATTTTCAGCAAAAATAAGTAAAAATAAGTTCAGTTCAGCAAAAATAAGTTCAGTTCAGCAAAAATAAGTAAAAATAAGTCCAGTTCAGCAAAAATAAGTAAAAATAAGTTCAGTTCAGCAAAAATAAGTTCAGTTCAGCAAAAATAAGTTTAGTATACTATGATGTTGTAATTATTATATTTGTTTTCAATATTACTATTAATATTGTTATTATTATTAATATTATAATAACGATGAATTTGTAATTATTTTTAAATTTTTAAATTTTTTAGTTTTTTATTTTTTTTTTATTTTTTTATTTTTTTATTTTTTTATTTTATTTTATTTTTTTATTTTAATATTATATTTATTTATTTATTATTATTATTATTATTTATTATTATTATTTTTAATTATTATTATTTATTATTTACTATTTATTATTTATTATTATTATTATTATTATTATTATTATTATTATTTATTATTTATTATTTATTATTTATTATTATTATTTATTTATTATTATTTACTATTTATAATTTATTATTTATTATTATTATTTATTATTATTATTATTATTATTATTTATTATTAATATTATTTATTATATATTATTATTTATTATTATTATTATTATTATTATTATTTGTTATTATTATTATTTATTATTATTATTATTATTATTATTATTATTATTTATTATTTATTATTTATTATTTATTATTTATTATTTATTATTTATTATTTATTATTTATTATTTATTATTATTTATTATTTATTATTTATTATTTATTATTTATTATTTATTATTTATTATTTATTATTTATTATTTATTATTTATTATTTATTATTTATTATTTATTATTTATTATTTATTATTTATTATTTATTATTTATTATTATTATTATTATTATTATTATTTATTATTTATTATTTATTATTTATTATTTATTATTTATTATTTATTATTTATTATTTATTATTTATTATTTATTATTTATTTTTATTATTTATTATTTATTATTTATTATTTATTATTTATTATTTATTATTTATTATTTATTATTTATTATTTATTATTTATTATTTATTATTTATTATTTATTATTTATTATTTATTATTTATTATTTATTATTTATTATTTATTATTTATTATTTATTATTTATTATTTATTATTTATTATTTATTATTTATTATTTATTATTATTTATTATTATTTATTATTTATTATTTATTATTATTATTATTTATTATTTATTATTTATTATTATTATTTTTATTATTATTTATTATTATTATTATTATTATTATTTATTTGTTATTATTATTATTATTATTTATTATTTATTATTATTTATTATTTATTATTATTATTATTTATTATTTATTATTTATTATTTATTATTTATTATTTATTATTTATTTATTTATTATTATTATTATTATTATTATTTATTATTATTTATTATTAATATTATTTATTATTTATTATTATTATTTTATTATTATTATTATTATTTATTATTATTTTTATTATTTTTTATTATTATTATTTGTTATTATTATTATTATTATTTATTATTTATTATTATTATTATTATTTATTATTTATTATTTATTATTTATTATTTATTATTTATTATTTATTTATTATTTTATTATTTATTATTTATTATTTATTATTTATTATTTTATTATTTATTATTTATTATTTATTATTTATTATTTATTATTTATTATTTATTATTTATTATTTATTATTTATTATTTATTATTTATTATTTATTATTTATTATTTATTATTTATTATTTATTATTTATTATTTATTATTTATTATTTATTATTTATTATTTATTATTTATTATTTATTATTTATTATTTATTATTTATTATTTATTATTTATTATTTATTATTTATTATTTATTATTTATTATTTATTATTTATTATTTATTATTTATTATTTATTATTTATTATTTATTATTTATTATTTATTATTTATTATTTATTATTTATTATTTATTATTTATTATTTATTATTTATTATTTATTATTTATTGTTATTATTATTATTATTTATTTATTATTTATTATTATTATTATTTTTTATTATTTATTATTATTTAGCAAAAATAAGTTCAGTTCAGCAAAAATAAGTTCAGTTCAGCAAAAATAAGTAAAAATAAGTTCAGATAAGTAAAAATAAGTTCAGTTCAGCAAAAATAAGTTCAGTTCAGCAAAAATAAAATAAGTTCAGTTCAGTTCAGCCAAAATAAGTTCAAAAAAACAGGGCCATAATGGTTATGCAATGACTCTGATATGATTTCTCAAAAGTACTTAAAAGACATGAAACATGTTAATAAAAGTGAAAGATGGTGAATGACAGTACTATGTTCTCTGGGCCGTGCACGTGTCATTATGTTATCTGGCGGCAACGCCACCTTCTGATGGGGGACCACGTCCCCGGTGGCACCCGCGTTATGCTTGGCGTTATGCCACCTTCTGATGGGGGACAATGTCCTCGGTGGCTCCGCCCTATGTTACGATTGACATTATATGCCACCTTTTGATGGGGGATAAATATCCTCGGTGGCTTTGCCTTTTATTACGATGATTTATGGCATTATGCCCCCTTCTGATGGGGGACATATGTCCTCGGTGGCTATGCCTTCTGTTGTGCTAGCCAAGTAACCAAATAAAGTTTTCTGATAATGAAATGTGATAATGGAGATTATACTCATGAATGACAATGTATATGAATCTTAAATTCCTGATTCGAAGTGTATGTTTGCGAAATGGTTTGACTATATATATATTCTCTCCTCCTGTTTTGCAAATAAAATGAATTGAAATGAATTTACGATGTTAGAGTAGTATGTTACTGAGCCTCGGCTCATGACGTTTTGTTTTTCTGTTTTAGGTATGCATATGAAGATGGGATGGCGTAGCAGTGAGGAATAGTTTACCTTAAATTATGCGACTATGACAGTTATATAATCTAAGTTTATAAACAGTAAATTACGCAACTCTAGTTATGCTTAACTTAAATATATATATTTCTAGATTTACTATAACTTTTATAACATGTTTAGTTTATGAAGGAATGTTTGCCTTGTACTTTCCCGAATGGAAAGTACGGCAGTGACGCACCGACTAAGCAAGCTAGGTCTTCCGCTGCTACTCCTTGAATTAGTTAACCTAGTAATAATGCTTAGAAGTTGGGGCGTTACAGATGTATACTTGAGTTTGTTCTAGAAAGAAACCATAGTAAATGTTTAGTTAGGTAGCACGTTTAGTAGCACTGCTAATGTTTAGTTAGGTAGCACGTTTTTTAACTGCAATTCTACAAGTGTGTATCAAATTGACTTATCATTATTTCTTGTTGTTGAAAGGTTTAGTTTGGCTTTCACAATAAATAAATAAAGGTTTTAGTTTGGCCACTATCCCGTAAAATAAGGACTCGATTTTTCTTAGTAATGGAAGATGGCTAATTGATTCAAGTTAATCTATTACACTACCGTAACTATCACAAAATGTGACGTTTCAGGGTTTTTTAAAATGGGATAAAATCTAATTTCAAGTAAATAAAATAATTTGGGGCATTATCCGAGCTAATAACTAGTTACTACATTAAATCTAGCAATTTCTTTTTGTTGCAAAGTAACCTACTAAAAATGAAGTACATTTATTAGATTAGATACTACTTCTATATGATTAGATTTATCTGCTACAACTTGAATTTTTAGTGTAAAGTTTCATGTACTAGACAAATTACCCATCAATTAACTAAGATTATATGCTATATGTTTGCCATCTTATAATCAAACAGCAAGCAATCAAATATACTTTTGTGAAAAAATCACTTCATTATATTCTCAAAAGAAATGATAGTCTCAATCACCCCATTTACATTCCTCATCTAAGTCGTATAAGGTCACTTGGGGTAATGTTGGCCCATATCTGATATGAATGGCTCATATCTTGCATGAATGGCTCATATCTTGCTCTTTGCTAACCACTTATTAAACGTTGTCCCTTCCTGTCAAGTTCTTTCTACTGTTGGATAAGTGCATAATTTTTTTTCCTTTTTTTGCCTTTATATCATCTAATATTGTTATTTCTTCTTTTAGTATCTAAGTTTGCATCTTTACGATACGCAAATGACTAACTTCTTAATTCTTATGAGTCATAAACTTGGTTTATTTGTCGCTAGCTTTGTACATGGTGGGTTGTTTTATTTGTGCATCAATTTTTCTAGGCCCGTAAGTTAGTTTTTAATCTAAATTACTCTTATATCTCTAGTATTTGGGCACAAAGTTTCTTGTAAAACTTAGTTCCAACATATCGCAATTTGACCCCTTGGCCCAAAACTGGGCCACTATACTATTCTAATAACTAATCAACTATAAAAAAAGAGGTAATATGATATAGCGTATATTATGTATCGCAAACGCTTCTCAAGAGAATTTTCTACCTAATGTAACTCTATGATGAGAAATTGTATAATTAGTTTCATATAGGACTTGGTCTTATATATAGTTTTTCATAAATGCACCTTCATTCTCTAAAAAGTTACGCAAAACTTATCAACACATTATTTACTTCACTAACTTACTACTGCCACTATTCCACATAGCTCCATTTTCCTACTAAAGTTTCAGAATTGTTGTGACAATGCATAATTGGCTACTAACATGTGAAAAAACTTTAATAAAGTTGTGTACTTAGTGCGAAGGGAAAATAACTCATCACGAAAAACTGAAAGACAAAGGAACGTATAGATATAAAAAATTAACGTGTTATATATTATTTGTTGGGTAGAGCAGCCATAGAAGATTGTGTCCTTTATGGGGAAATTTTTTTAGTGAAAGACAAAGAAAGATCTTTGAGGCATTTCATCTGGAGGTAAGGAAAAAGGTGATAAACTGTCAATGAAGCTTCAAGCATAAAGGGACCACATTAACTTTACTACCCATTATAAACTCAATATATACAATGCTTACACTAAGTTACCAAAGGCCTAAAAACAACAATGAACTAATTAGTCTTCTTTTCTTAACCTTCTTTCATCTTCATACTCAGCTCCTATTTCCTTTCTCATCCATAATTCTTAGCTTGTTCTCATGGCAACGACAATATTCTCACCATACTTCGCCAACGATTCCAGCCTAACCTAACCTACACTAGAGATGCATCATTCTCTTCATACCTTGATACAACCGAGAGGGACTTTGTTAAAAGCCTAGCTGAATCTATCAATAGTCCGTCTCCAATTCGAGAAATTTCCACCCCGCGAAGAAGCATGGGGAGGAATATTTCTCGAGTTCAAAGAAGTGGTGGATCAGATGTTTTTGGGGCCGAGAGATACTTCAATGAGAAGATCGATGATAAAAAAGGTAGTAATCTTGTTTCAAGTAAGGACGGAGTTGGTGAGAACAACAAGCATATGCGTAGAAGAGAGAAAAGAGATGATATATTTGAAAGGAAGTCATCAACTAGTAATATTAGTACTAGTAGTTTTAAGTCAGCAACACCTAGTCTTAAATCAGAAGGAAGTTTCAATAACCAAATTGGGTTTTTACTACAAAAGAAAGGAAGTGTTGGGCATAAAATATTCTCTGGTTTTCAATGTAAAGGTTCTTGTTTTGACAAGAAATCTGTTTATACTACCAACACACACCAAACAATCCAATCTTCTCCAAAATCATACCAAGGGAATGTGAATAATGGATATAGGAAAAGTAGGCTTTCCCATCAAGAGCATTTTGCATTTCCTATCATAGATACCGCCTCTTTTCACATAGATCACCCTAGGAAATCAATGGAGGTGTTTGGCCTTCATTCATTAGGAAAGCAAGAAATTTCACATAACCTCGAAAAGAAGCTTTCGATCCTAGCATGGGACGCGATCCCAAACACTTCAAGCTCACCATTCATAATCTCATTGAATAAGAAAAGTACTAGTCCTACTATTGTAAGGACTGATCAAGATGAAGATGTATGTAGTGTTGCAAGCTCCGATCTTTTCGAGATCGAAAATCTTTCAGGAGCTCCTTGTAGTCAAGCATCAACCCCTTATTATGCACCAAGCGAGGCTAGCATCAAATGGAGTGTGGTAACGACAAGTGCAGTTGATAATTTATCTGCCTTTTCTGATTATGATCATGATGAGAAAATTGCCATCCCTCGAGAACGAAGTAAGAACATAACCATGGAAAACAAAAAAGTGCAAAGAAGCTTTAATTATGGTGGGATGTTCTTAGGGTGTACAAGTCACAATGCTGTGGATGTTGTATAGAATTATAACCTACCATAAAAGATCATGCAATTTTATTGTTTTATGCTTATTTCATAAAAATGGGTACATTTGTACTACGTTTTTGGGTGTGTATGGCAGATTGGCAATGTTATGATTTAGTTTAATATCTTTTTTAGTGTATGATAAGATAATATTTTGGGAAATTCTCATTGGTAACCTTGTAGTATTGGAAATTGTATTTGGTAACCAATTTAAAACCTTATTCCAGAACGTGACCTTGTAGTATTGATTTTTTACAAAACGTGACATTAATGAGCTAAATCTCGTGTTTTGTAGGCTTACAAGGTTTAACCATGGTTATTTACTAACCACCCTCCATTTTCCCCTTAAAATCTAAACTTTTCCCCCCATAAACTTCCCACCCTGTTTCTTCATAATTTCGTGGAGAGAGAAACCCTAATTCGCGTCATCTCTCTTTAATTCTCCATCTCACATGGCTGCTTCAAGATCTTCTTCGTCGAATTCAAGACCTAGGGTTGGAAACTACAAATGGATTAAAGCTCGTTGTTGCAATTGTCATCCTCCAAAAGTTACTGAATTCAGAATTTCTGAGTCAATCAACAACCCAGAAAGACCTTACTACAAGTGTAAGCGTTGTGGGTTATTTTCATGGGTTACAGAAGAAGATGTGGGTGAAGATATGTCAGTTGTTGGTCATGGTCAGCAAGGAAGGGAAGGAAGGCCAGGAAGGGAAGAAAATGTGGGTCAAGATGTGGCAAATTTGAAGGCCACTTTAGAAAGCTTCATTAATCAGACTGCTCTTTTTGTTAAAATGGCTGTTGTTATGTACTTTGTGCTTTTGATTTGCATTATGTATTAATGAAGCTTAGTTATGTATCAATGAAGCTTAGTTATGTAATTCCAATGAATTTTATGAATGAAATGGAGATGGTTTTTGTGAATATGCAATATATGAACTTTAAGCTGTTTGAAGTTAAACAAAACAAACTGTTAAGATATGAACTTTAAGGTACTTGTAGTTCAACAAAAGACCAACTTTTGATTCCTTCAAGTTCAACAAAATACCAACTTCAAGGTACTTGAAGTTTAACAAAAAAAAAGCATGTTTTAAGTCAACATACAGATTCAAATGTAAACTGACAATGATTCACAAGTACTCACAATCTAAACAAGGAGTAACAGTTACTGCCTAGTGGTTGGAAGAGGTTGTGAAGCTGAAATTTTGGCCCTTTTCTTGCCTTGAACTGGTTGAGATGAGGAAGGTTCTAGGCTTGGTTGATGTCCCCTTTTCTTGCCTTGAACTGGTTGAGATGAGGAAGGTTCTAGGCTTGGTTGATGTCCCCTTTTCTTGCCTTGAACTGTTTGAGATGAAGAAGGGTTGCTGCTTGCTTGCTTTCCCTTGGTCTTGCTTTGAGTAGTTTGTGCATTAGGTGGTCCACCTTTACAAGTCCTAGCATTGTGCCCAAAGCTCTTGCACTTCTTACACTGAACAGTGCAGCTTCTCTTCCCCTTTCTTTCTTCATCCTCACCTCTCTTCCTATTCCTACAAGGCCTACCAACTCCCCTTTTGATTGTTGGTGGCTCAATAGTAGGAAGATTAATGTCATGCCATTGTTCAAAGTCTGGCACTGACTTGATACCTCTTGCATAAGCAAGCTTGTACACCTTCACAAAGTGTACATCTCATCAATGAACTTCAATGGATCCGCCAAACATGAAGTATAGCCCTCAAACCATGCTTACATGGTATACCGATTAGTTGCCAAGCATTACATGCACAAGATTGGGTGTGAAGACTAAGCGGTAACACTGATTTCCCATCTACAATCTCATATTCACCATCATTAGAGATATGTGCTTGACATGTTCTTGAATCCTGGCTAAGCACTTCAATTCTTTTCAAGATGTTTGGGCAAACATCATCTCTCTCCCATTCTTCACATACTTGTCTCCTTGTGGCTAGCCTGACCATTGTAACCCTCCTTATCCCTAGCAATTATGGAAAACCAGTTAGTAACCAAAATATGCCAAAATATGTGAGTTAAAAGATTGTTAGGGGAAAGTAACAAACCTTCTAAGAGTGTCAACACTGGTCTACATCTGTCAGTTCCCAAAGTAGCATTGAAACTCTCAACAAAGTTGCTTTTGTTCAGGTCACATTTGATATTTGGGTTGAACTTATGTTTACTCCATCTTGATTGTTCACCCAGCTTAGACAACCAAACCAAAGCCTGAGGGTTTACCTTCTGAATTTGATCCATGGCTTTCTTAAATGTGAAGGCAGAAGTGGCTCCACAAGCCTTCCAAAATAAGCTGAACATCAAAGGGCCTGGATGGGCCTTCTTCCAGTTTGAAGCTAAATGCTTGTAACAATATCTTCTACCCACTTTAGGCCATAAAGCAGAGAATGCAGCTTCAATGGACTGTAAATACATAATAATTAATAAAGAACAAATGCAAGAACAAAAAACATGAATTTTGGAGAAAAAAAATACTTTAAATACCTCACCTTGTGCCTATCTGAAATGATACACCATTCATCTCCTCTCCCACTGTCTTGTAGCACATTTTGAGATGCCAAACAAAAAACTTCCATGTCTCATTGTCTTCACCAGACACAATAGCCCAAGCAAATGGAAATAACTCATTATTTCCATCAAGAGCTACTGCAGAAAGTAGCACCCCACCATAATGTCCCTTCAGGAAGGTGCCATCAACTCCAATAAAACTTCTACACCCAGCAAATAACCCATCTAATGCACCCCTGAAATCTATGAAAATGGATACAAATGCTAAGGGCTTTTCAGGATCATTTAGTGGTTTCCATGCACAAAATGCAGCTGAACCTGGGTTTGTGCTTTTCACTACTTCACAATACTTAGGCAGATGGCCATAAGAAACATCATGTGCACCATGTATTTCAAGCAATGTCATTGTTCTCATCCTATATAGGGTACTAATGGACATTTCCACCCCGAATCTGTCCCCAAAGAAGTTTATTCATAGACTTCGCGAGATATGTCATTGTTTGCTCTAATATCTTCCATTAAGACCCTAGAAGCCCAAGCTGAGCCGACCATAGGATTCCTTGTCTCAAGTCCCAGCACGGGTATGTTCTTGGTTTTGAATGGATTTGATGGCCCATGTGCTCCCATCGTGCAACTTACTAGCATGTAATCTCCACTCACACTTATCATCACTGCATCTAACAGTGTATACAAAGTTGCTAGCCTTGTCAACCACAACAGAATATCCACATTGGATGCAGTAATCCCTAACCACATCTCTTAAATGTTGTTTATCAGTAAACAATTGCCAAGGCTTTATGCAAATATTTCCCCATTCTTGCTGGGTGTACATCTCTCCATTTCTATACACCTTGGCCAAATTTAAGTCAACAACATCATCACCACCCTCATTTTCCCAGACAGGTCCTTCATAAGGATCAAAAGAGTCTTGGACCATTGGTCCATATGAAACATCATCCTGCTCTCCATCATCCTGCTCTCCATCATCATCACTATCAACTACACTCTCAGACACATCAGTGCATTCACTCTCAGTAGGTGAATAACCTGACTCATCATCTCCCATGTCAGCTTGCAATTCAGCTAGTCTTTTCTCAGCTAACTCCCTCCTCCTAGTGAGCTTGTCTATTATTTTTGTACCCCTTGAAACCACCAAGCCTTTCCTCTTTGCATGTATTAGTCCTACCAAAGTAATCGAAGAATGATGTATGATTATACATTTCTAATATCTCTATGACAATCATGAACATGAGCTTTATTCTTTGCTTTCTTGTCAGCCAAAGTTACAATATTTCATGGGACACAAAATGGGGATCCGGGTATTTTTTTCCCTTCCTTGTTTTTAAACTTTTAAATGGACCTATTCTAGTTGCACATTTGCCTAACCATATTGGTCCATTGAAAAAATTGTTTTATTGGCTTTTCTTCTTCGACTTCTTTTGCTTGTGTTGCATTTGTTAAATGTCGACTATCTTAACTCATTTCTGCCAGGTTTAAGAAATGTTTACATATGGTTTGATTTACCTGCCTTTAGTTGTAAACTTGCAATGTAGCAACGCTTAGATTATACATTTAGGAGCCTCGTATACAATACGCTTTTGGTTAATGTTCTTTTCATTGTACCAATATTCTATTTTATCATACTAGTATGTTCTTTTACCTTAGTTCTTTTATAAATGAAGATCAAATACATTCTTTTATTTAGAACAGTATATTCTTTTACTTTGAAGTGTATATGCTTTCGAGATCATGATGCACATCATGCTCTCAAAGTCCATGTGTAGGACCTCATATCATTTACAAATATAGTCGCAACTCATAAAGACACAATTTTCAAACAAATCCAGTGCTTAGGCTATATCATAACCATCAAATATTGAATTGATTTTATGCTCTCTCCAAAAATTAATGTTTCTATTGTTGAAATAATCTACAAAAACCTTGAACACTCTAGATAATATGCATTGTAAATCTAGTTGTGAAATGTGTAGAACCATCTAGAAGTAGAAGAAGAAAAAGATGAGACAAGGTAAATAAGAATCTAGATAAATAATCTAGTGTAATTTAGCAATGTGAGACAAACTTAGAAAATTCTGGGATATGTATGAAAATGCAAGTCGGTGGAAATACCGACATACAATGCCTATATAAGCATGTATTGAGTTGGGAGCATGTAATGGAAAAGAAGGAAATATATCATTTGTCAACTAGCTAATTAAAATACAGTGTCCATATTTCTTTCTCTTCCCAACAACAACAACAATTAACTAACCAAAACCAAGATCTATTTGTCTTATAGTATAGAAATTTGGTAATTAAGAAAAAGGACAATATTTCCCAACATTCTATGAAGTATGATAGTATTTCAGACTATCAGCTCCGGAAAGAGAGAATATTTCATACTATGCTTGTTAGAACTTAGAAGAGTTGTTTAGCTACACACAAGCTCTTGACGGAACTAAATATAAACATGTATTGTATTCTATCATCTTAATTTTGAAATCATGGTTATTTTTGGTATTAGAAGTCTTTCATCTATATAAACTTGTATTTCATCATCTTAATTTTCAAATCTTAATTCGATTATGTATAGCAATTATCTAAAACATTACACTTTCTCCTCTTTAAATTTCAGTGGGGATAAATATTATCGAGTGAAGTTGTAGGTGAGCCTTAATTACAAAGGAAGAGGGATGGGGGGATACTACTAAAGTATACTAGTCATAATAGCTGCTAAAGAATGTCGCAAAAACGACCCACTACGCTACACCAGCCAGATATACTTAAAAATTCCTTTTATCTGTATGTGATATCTACATCTTTTTATTCTTATGAAGTGGATTGGGCTCTTCTGGGTGTGCTTTGTCCCTTGCATTGAAAGCTATGATGGCAACTAAAATGTAGCATCTGTGGACTCTTCTCACTCGTTGAATTCGGAACAGGCAGGTCCATACAAAACTCCATAATTAGTTATTACAAAACACAAATTCTTAAGTATAAATGTTACGCCATAATTTATGGTGTAAAAACCCACAAATCACCGCTTCTTTTGTAAAAAGAATTCAAATGACATGGAATACATGACAGAATTTGATATGATATTCATGTCATTATTTGTACAGTCCATATCATTCTGGTTGGAGTCTATATCATTATGCATGTTACACAATAAGTTATAGTGTAACATGTTACACCCAATACACACTCATTACAAAAACTAAAACACATTAGGTGTACTATATATAATAATTTTTTTAAATAGAAAGGAGGATGATCTTATTCAAACCTCAATTCTGACAGTTTCTTGGTATAACATTTTTTGGTCAGGGTATATAATAAATAAGAGATTTAATGGTTTCCAGTCAGATACAAAATCAATTTCATACACGATTGACTACTATGTGTTTTTATTATTGAGATGCAATTTATTCGAGTTGTGTGTGCTTATTATTTATTAGCTTAAAGTGATTGGAAATGGAATCTTGCAGCAACTAGAGAGAACTTTAGGATTACCACATGATGAGGTTTAAATGGAGGCTTATTTAAGAAAACAATTAAATTACAAGATTATATGGTATAAAATTTTTAACTCACTCGATCCCATATTAGTTCGAACACTGATCATGACATATAGTCTTAGGAGATAAGTGTTTTTTTTTGCTAAGTAATTAAGATATATATTTTCAAACAATGAAACTTTTACAACCTAACACAAGGGGCAAACTAATTAAATTCCATGGCAAGCTCCCTTAACCGGCCACTCCCTATCTTTCCTAGTACATTTTCTAGGAAGTATACTGTAAATCCTGTCTATAATTGTTCTCTTAACTCTATAAACATGTTTATGCACAAAATCCACCTTACAATTCCACAAGGCATCATTCCTTGCTAACCAGATCTGATACACTGAAGCACACAAGACAGCAGAACACACATTGCGTTGAAATCTGGATTTGCCACACCTGACTATATTTTGCACAACATCCATGACAGAACCAACTTGAGTGTTTATCTGCAATCATTCCATAATCAGTCTGAGAACAACTTTGCTACAACAACAATTGAAGAACAGATGTGAGTGAGACTCCACATCATCACCATATAGTAAACATTCTGGCATTGCAACAACCCCAATTTTAAACAAAAACTCAGCTGTGTGTAGCCTCCCTTGAATCATTAACCAGCAAATAAACCTATGCTTTGGAATGTTCATCCTATTCTAAACAAAATCACACCACATCACATGAGGAGTAACACCCATATATTCCTTACATACAGCCTGAATATTATAGAGTGGCAACAGTCTGACCTGTTGCAACGTCATTATAGTCTTCAGTTGCTCTTTTGTTGAACATATCATCCTCCAGTACCAGCTACAGCTCTAAGTGGGATAATATGCCCACCAATCTTCCTCTTTAATATAAACCTCATGCACCCATCTAATCCATAAGTTGTCCTTCTTTGCAGCAATTGCCCACACATATCTTCCTAAGGCAGCTTGATTCCATTTAACAATGTCCCTAACACCCAATCCACCTGCATTCGTAGGAAGACACACTCTCTCCCAATTTACATTGCCAGGTCTTTGACTATAATACTCACCACTCCAAAGATAAGCACGACAAATTCCATTAATATCCTGTAAGATCTTCTTGGGAATTATGAGGATTTGAGCCCAAAAAACATGAAGACTCATGAGCACTGAGTTAATTAAACACAACCTTCCCTGATAAGAAAGATTTCGACTGCTCCAACACCTAATTCTAGCCGTCATTTTTTCCACCAAACTATCACACTCCTTTGCAGCAATCCTCTTATAACAAATAGGCACCCCTAGGTACCTGAAGGGGAATTGACCCAAGCTGAAGCCAGACACCTCTAGAATTCTTTTCACCTCCTGCCTCTCCATTCCAGCAGTGTATATTTCAGTTTTCTTATTGTTTACCTCAAGTCCTGACACCTCAGAGAAGTGCTTAAAAACCTGGAGTAAATACAACACTGATCTATACTCACCCCTATTGCACATTATGATGTCATCTGCAAAACACAGATGATTCAACTTGACACTAGTACACCTAGGATGGAAGTGAAAACCATCTTTTTCACCAACTTTCTTCATAGTCCTGTTGAAGTAGTCCATACAGATTACAAATAACAAAAGAGACAAGGGGTCTCCTTGCCTAAGACCCCTTTTTCCTTTGAAAAAACCCACAAGAGAGCCATTGATCATTAAAGAAAAACTTGGAGTCTTTACACATTCCATGATTAGCTCAACAAACACCTCAGGAAATCTAAGAGCCTTCAACAACTCCTCAAGAAATTGCCAATCAATCGAGTCATAAGCCTTCTTCATGTCCATTTTTATTATGCACCCAGGAGCAGCCCCCTTCCTACCATATTGGCTAACAATATCTTGGCAAATCAAGATATTATGTGCAATAAATCTTCCCTTAATAAAAGCCCCTTGGTTAGCAGCAATTATCTCATGGAGAACATGGCTTAATCTAGTGCACAATAGCTTGGTAATGCATTTATAGATGACATTACAACAAGCTATTGGCCTAAATTCTGTAACACTGCCTGGACTTTTAACCTTTGGGATCAAAGCTAAAATTGTATAGTTTATTTCTTTCAAAAGTCTTTTTGATTGAAAAAAATCAAGAATGGCATTAACACAATCATCACCAACTATATTCCAAGCATCCTTGAAAAAATAGGAACTATACCCATCTGGTCCTGGTGATAAATATCACCAGGAATTGAGAAGAGAGCCTCCTTTACTTCATTATAAGAAAAAGGAACCATCAAAGAGCTTCCGTGATAAACCTGGTGCAGATGCTAGCTGGTATTGGAGGAAAGTTTGTGAAGTTAAAGAAAAATTGAAGATATACTTTACTAGAGAGGAAATGAGTAACATGACTCATTACTCAATCAGAGCTGTCTATGATAAGATAGTTGGAACTCAAGAGAAGGTTACATGGGACAAGATTGTATGGAATAGGTTGAGTACACCTAAACATAGATTCATTCTATGGCTTGCAATACAAAGGAAGCTGCAAACTTCTGAGAAACTGAAGCAAATAGGAGTCGTCGACTCTGATCTATGTTTAATTTGTGGAGATGGATCTGAAAAGCATTCACATCTTTTCTTCAAATATAAGTTCAGTACTGAATGCTTGAAGCAGAATAAGAGCTGGCTGGGAATAAATACAAGCAGTCTGGATTTGCAATTGATTTGTAGATGGATAAGAAGAAGTGCAAAATCCAAGTTTCAGAAACGGGTTCTTTTAGCAGGCATTTCAGTAGTTGTGTATCATGTTTGGAAATGTAGAAATGGTTGTTATTGTGTATTCCTACTATTGTTAGTAGTGTGATTTGTATAAAAAATGAGACTAAGATTAGAGTTTCAGCTATAATCCCACAGAAGATATCTAGAGCTGATTTAAGGTGGCTTAATAGGTTGTAATCTTCCTTAATAGCAGGAAATTGCTGAAATAGCTTAATTGTTTACATGCTCTTATGTCAAAGAGTCCAACTTAGTTGGTTTGTTTGGCTTTGAGCTTGTTTAGGATGTATGTTGAATGAATCAATGAAAGACTTACTTATTTAGCAAAAGAAAAAAAAAAGAGCTTATGTGGTCTTCATTTAACACCTGACCAGCTTCAATCATTGCTTGGTGAATTAAACCCTTCTGATCTCTTTCAGTGCCCAGCAGATGTATGTCATACTGTAGAAATGCTTCATTCACTTCATCAGGCTTATCTACCCACTTCCCACTCATATCTGCAATGCCATACACAGTATTTTGCAATCTTCTAGATCTTATAGCCTGATGAAACATATGAGAATTTTTATCTCCATTTTTCATCCAAGCTAATTTTGCTTTTTGCTGCAGGTAAGAATAATACTTGGCATGAATATCTTTATAATCCTCAGTACATCTCCTTTCTGTATCACTGGCCAGAATATCTGTAGGATCATGATGAAGCTTCAACTGAGCTTCTTTCAAGGCCAACATAGCCCTAGTATCACTAGCCTAAATCTGAGAGAAGCCCTCTCTATTCAGAACCTTCAGCTTTTGTTTCACATTTTTTAACTTCTTGACAATTTGATACATTGCACAGCCAGTGATGTTCACATTCCAAGCATTTCTTACCAGATCATTAAACTCATTCCCCATACTCCACATATGGTAGTACTTGAATGGAGCTCTATTTATACCTAACTCCTTATGAACATTTATCATGACAGGGAATGATCAAAGATCCCCTCTGACATGAACATAGCCTCTCCAGTAGGGAACATATCAACCCATTTTTCATTCCCCAATACTCTGTCCAACTTTGAGAAGACTCTATCATTTCCTTGTTGTTTGTTATTCCAAGTGTAAAATCAACCAGCAGCTTTTATATCTTCAAGAGCACAATGATTCACACATCTTCCAAAAGAAATCATCTCATTATCTCTAACAGTAGAATCCACCCTTTCATCATTATTCAACACACAATTAAAATCTCCTCCTACCATCCAAGGATCCTCCAACTTATCAGCAATTTCCATCAACTCCTGCCAAAGCATATACAAAAGAGCAATAAAAACCATCTTTACAGCTAGCAGGTTTTACAAAGCAGTGAATGACTTGAGCACTAATCCATCTAATATCAACTTGGAAGCTCAAAGGGTTCCAAGCAAGAGTAACTCTTCCACCAGGGTGATGAGAAGAATTAGAGCAGAAGCACCAACCTGCAAACAGATTCTGGTACATTTTACCCATGTTTTTTGCTTTTACCTTAGTCTCAATTAGACTAATCATTCCAAGGGATCTGTTATTGATAATCTTCTTAACCTCCTTCTGCTTAGATAAGCAGTTGATCCCTCGGACATTCCAGATAAGAATGCTATCCATTGGCATCAGGTTAGTTCCCCTCCTGCTACCTTCATCCCTTTCTCTTACACATGGAACATACCTTACCATGACATGTTCTTCATCCATTTCATCCAAAACTGTGAAAGAATTCTTCACACTCACATTCTCAACTAATTTCTCCTTCCTTCTAGCAGTCTGAGTTACCACCTGAAACTCACTCATTCTTCCACTTTCATCACTAACCATCTCCTTCCTGACTGGCTGAGTTATGACACTTTTGGCCTTCCACACCTGTTTCAGCATCTTCCTATTACACACATCAGCATGGTGCCTCAACTTCTTACACAATTCACATCTTACTGGTTTCCACTCATAAGAAATTTCAATCACATTTTCCACTCCTTTTTCATTAATAAAACTGAGCTGATCAGGAAAATCTTGCTCAATTTTAACCTCTACCATAACTCTGGCATACTGCAACTTCTCTCTTTTTGCAGTAGCAGAATCTACCTTCACAAACTTACCAATTGGACTCACCAATTTACTCAAACATCTATCACTCTAATATTTGAAATCAAGTTGCAATTGAATCCAAGTTGGAATAACATCAAACTGATCTTTAATAACATCCATATCCTGCTCCCATGCTTTCACAATCATCGGTTTATTATAAAAAAAAGCAAGGCACGACTCCAGCTAGAACTAAATCCTTCTTCTCCATTGATAAAAACCTAACTATGTAAACTCTTTTTTCAGCAAAGCAACCTTATCTACACCATTATTTCTCCAAATGCATCTTATATAGCCTTCCATAACATATGGAGGAGGACTAGCACCGACAACATCGCAGATTACAGAGGAATTCCAAAAATCTAATTCAGATTGAACATCATCTAATTCAATTTTCACAATATTCTTCACATTTTCAATCTGATCATCAATTTCATCTAGTTCAGAATCTACCTCATTATCCGACATTTGCAAAATTGGCACAGGTTCAACCTCTCGAACACTTCGATCAGCAATTCCACTCTTCCTGCGCTGAATATCATTCGCTAAGGAATGAATTGATGAAAGCCATTCCGAAAACATTCTATGAGTTTGCATACTGTGCTGCACAGCACGAATTTCTTCCTCTTCTGAGGTCTGCTCCGATTGAAACTCCATCGCAGACACACCAAGGATTTCTTCCATTGACTTAGTCTTCTTAGTATTGAATCTGACGTCGGTCCTTTTGGTTTTCGATTGCTAGAATTCAAAGTCTGCACTTTAGAACTCCTCGTCATGGCTAGGGAGCTTCTAGAGAGAGAAACACTCTAGCTTTTTTTTCTTAGGAGATAAGTTGTTGAGTGTTTATCAATTACATCACGTAATTAATTTAAAAGATTGCATGTGATAGAAAGTTGGTGAATTATTTTCTATTAAATGAGAGCATAAATGGGTATCTTTAATTTTAAAAAAATTAGTGTGGTGTGACAAAGGATTATCTGTATTAGAGAAGTTTAAAAATATTAGTGAAACAATTCTTAAAATTAAAAGAGTGGTCAGCCTATTTTGGAAAAAAAAAATTCGAACTAATTTGGGACGAAGTATTCAATTTTCTATGGATGCCTCATGCCATCTAGTTTAGTTGGTAAAGTCTTATGAGGGTGTACTCAAGACATGGGATCGGATCTCATCTACATCACTTCACTTAAGCTATGTTTAGTTCACCTTATTTTTAGTTATTTCAGATCAGATCAACTCAGATCAGAAAAAATAAGTTCGGATCCGATAAGTTCAGAGCAGATCAGATAAGTTCATATCAGATTAGATAAGTTCAGATCATGCTTATATTTAAAAACTTATTATTATTGTTATTATTGTTGTTGTTATTATTGTTATCGATATGATAATTATTATGATTATTAGTACTCTCTCTGTTTTTTTTATCTTTCTCACTTGGAATCTTGACACTATTCATACTTGGAGAGAATCTTCTTAATTTTTTTCTATTTATAAGAAATATATATTCATGTGGGGTCTTGTTTGATTTGTCTCGATTAGTACTTTATTAATATTCAATCGTTATAATTTTTACAAATATATAATGAAAGATATTAAGTTGAAAGAGGTGCATTGGAAGACGTGCACAAGAAAGTTGGAATGATAAAAAAGAGGGAGTATTAATGCTATTATGATTATTATAATTATTGTTATTATTATTATTATTATTATTATTATTATTATTATTATTATTATTATTATTATGATGTTTATGTACGGATTAATAGATTGCCAATTTTTCGACTGTATTTCAACTCGAAATTGTTTGATAGTTGTTAGATACCCGATTTGCACAAAGTTGTACGAACTTGTTATAGGGATGGCGAATTATGAATGTATGTTATGTAAGAATTTAATTTGATTTTAATTCAAATTTTAAGTAAAATAATGGTGTTTGTATTGTATGGAGTAATATTTTTGAATTGTAGTTTCAAGGTTTTTTCCCCTTCATATAACAACTTTCCTCATTATTCAAAGATTTGGAATCAATGTTAAATGTAATGGTTTTTTTGAGGGGGAAAAGGAATGTTCTTTGAAACTTGTATTGATTGACAATTATGTCAAATAGGTAATTATTTGACTTATTGAATATGGTTGATTTTTTTCTTTTAAATTTATTCTTTATTATTAATTACATGATTTATTGTGTGATTAAGGGTATGGGGTCATTTCATGTGGACATCATTTGCTCCCCCCTTCCCTTATATAATAGAGATAAAACATGAGTAGCATGGGATAACCTAATGATGTTGACATTACCTTCAAATTCCCCTTACAAGGGATTTCAACTTATCTTTTAAAACAAAGTTTATATTGAACATGACAACGATATAAGAAGAACATTTAACAATTTAGTTCAAGATCATATGATTATATATAATTTATATGTTTATTTATAATAAAAAAGAACAATCAATTGACATAACAAAGAACGTGTTGTTAGTTAAAATCCGAACATGCCATCAATATAAAAATAACATATATCTTTTATCTTTAGAATGTGTTCTTTTAATAGAGTTTGTATGCTCTTTCAATATATGTTCTTTTTTATTATCATTATATGTTCTTTTCATTACTACCTAAGTTCTTACTATAAACTGACCTTAGACATTTACCTAATTATGCGTTCTTTTATTTTATTAGACCAGACCAGATTAGACTAAATCCGAAAAAATAAGTTCAGATCAGATCAGATAAAATAAATTCGAATAAAATAAGGTGAACTTAACATAGCCTTAGTTGCTCATTTACAACAACAAAAAAAGTATTCAATTTTCTAATCACAACAACGAGGATGAGAGCATAAAAGTCACGGGGCTTATCTTACAACAAGAAAAAGTATTCAATTTATGGCAGACCTCACTTGAACAGAACATGACTTACATCTTATGGGCTCAACCTAATTTACTCACTTTCATAACGAGCCCAGCAATCAATGATGGGCCTTCTTGATAATCCAACAATAAATCAATCCAATTTCATAAAAAAAAGCCCCTAACTTTATTCTAACATGTGTCCAACCCACACATGATTATAAACAAAAAGTGTCAAAAACAATTCCACTCCCCAAAACAAAATTAATTTCATAACGGCTAAAAAAAAGTTAACAACAAAACCCCACTTTAATCCCTCTCAAAATGACAAAAACACCCTCAATTATACACGTGTCACATACCCATTAGCTAGGGTTCAAGCTAATCACCCCCCTAACATAAAGCAAGTTGCCAAAAACCCTAATACTACTTCTAGTCTTCTACTCCACTTTGTTGCCCCTTCACACACAAACACATTTTCTCTCTCCTCTCACAACTCACAACTCACAACTCACAACTCTGTGTTCTTTACTTTGGACTTTGGAGGGGGGGCCTCCTGAAACAAACAAACCGTTTTTTTAGGGTTTTAGAAAATCTAGTTTTTTTGTTTCTAGGGTTTTTGTTTGGGAGGAGAGAGAAAGTGAGAACAGAGTTGAGAAAAAATGGTGGCTGATAAAGGTAAGAAATTGAAGACTGAAAAGAACGATGAGGAGAATGCTGAGCAGATCGATGGTGAACTTGTTTTCTCCATTGAAAAGCTTCAGGAAATCCAAGATGAGCTAGAAAAGGTTCAATCTTTTGTTGTTTTTTATTCATTTATGTTGAGTTTCTGAGAAAGTTTGTTCATAATGATGAGATTTTTTTTGTGGGTTTTTTTTGAATTTGATGTAATTATGTTCTGTTTGTGTAAAGTTGTTGTTTTTTGCTAAGTATGGTCCAAAATTTTAGTGGGTTTTTGTTGTAAGAAGTTAGAATTGGTTGTTTTGAGTGTGCATGTGGAATGTTGTGAAGTTTATCAACTTAATTTTGTAGAAAGTGTGCGCAATTTATTCAGAAAAGTAAATTTTTTTTGTTTTGAGATTACTTGTGAACAAAAATTTGTTTCATCATTTGTTTGCTTAAACAGAACAATTGGTTTAATTGTGTGGGATAACTTGAGAAATGTAAGATACTGGGGTTCCCACTTTTTTGTGGATGTTGTGGAACTTGATTGTGTTTTTATATGGAGGGAAGAATTTCCGTGGTAATGCAATAAAAATGTCTACCCATCTATGCAAAGAAATTAGCGAATTTGGATTTTGACTAAAAATGAGGGAGTTCCAGCTGAGTATTTGACCCTTTTGTTAAGGATTTTATCTGATTTGAAGGATAGATTCATATAATTGAAGTTTGTCATGCTCAATTTGCGAGTTTTCAGGAGTATATGGCATGCCGTAGAGTCATTAATGTGCGAAGCTCAAGGGGTCATATCCAAAATATGAATGTTTTGTTAAGGACATGATTTGATTTGAAGTTAGTGTGCATTTAATTGAAATTGTTTGTGTTTGATATGCAAGTTTTGGGACTATACGATGATATCCCATAGTCATTAATGTCTTAGGTTTAAGAGGTCAACGTATTTATACTTTTTCTATCTTCTTATACTGGCATATTTTGTATTTTTGAGATTGCTACAACTTTTAGGAAGGATTTTTCTTGACTAAGGTCGTTGCTTCAGTATGTATCTAGGAAAGAATCTCTATACTTGTCTGAAGCTGCATCCGCCGATTGTGGATACATAGTTAGTTATGGTGATGGTACATTGTTCTAGTGGTGGTTGCAGTATTCATAACTTATGGCTGTGATCTTGGAATGGTGAAGATTGCCCCTGTAATCTTTTAGTGGATATGTAACCAATTAGTATGTAATTTTGTCGCGTTTTTCGGGTGTGAAGGCATTCAACTTAGTTAGCTTGATAGTACATGACTAATTTATGTTACCAAAGTGGGAGTAGTGAAAACTTAATTGATTGAATATGCATCTATTAACTTACAACGATAGGTAATGAGTATGACATTTCGACTTGTTGATGTATTAATTAGTCCTCATATATGAGCTTTTTTTCTATTTTTTGGGGGGATCTTCTCTCATACATGAGCTATAGGCAAAGTCCTATCAAACACCAACAGATGTTTGAAAACTTTCATTTCACTTTTGATGTTGTTAGTTGAGCTGAGTTATGCAATTACGACCTGTTAATTTAGAGGGTCTCTTTGTATGTTGCTCCAGATCAATGAGAAAGCTAGTGATGAGGTTTTAGAGGTGGAGAAGAAATATAACGAGATTCGCAAGCCAGTTTATGACAAGAGAAATGAAATCATATCGTCTATTCCAGACTTTTGGTTGACTGCTGTAAGTCTATATGTTTTTGATTCCTGTCTAGACATTTGTTCAATTGAAGTTATAAATACGTTTTCCTGATTGATTCCATAAAAGCCTGTCTGAAATTGACTTTATATTTTATTCTAATTTTAACTTAATTTTTTCTCATGTTGATGCAGTTTCTTAGTCATCCTGCTCTTAGTGAGCTTGTGACTGAAGAAGATCACAAGGTACATTTATCATTTAACTTTGTGCAAATTTTGATAAAATTGGATGCTTCAAATGCAAATAGGAGGTTGATTAATATCGAGCTATATTTTACAACTTGTTTGGTAGGCAGTTGTAAATGGTGGTTATGATAATGATCTTGTATGTGTTTTTCCTAGGAAACTCCCATGTCAATTTCCAATTTAACTATTCTCCTAAGTATGTGTATCTTCATAAATTTCCATAGTTTTATTGCCACCTCTCGATGCGGTAATGAGTGGTAATTAGATTTTTATGAACCAAAGTACCAACTTAGAGATTGGTATTCATTACTATGGATATCGTCATGAGATTTTCCTAGCAGAACTACATGCAATATTCTCATACCTATTACTGTTATTAATTACTTGCTTTATTGCGTTCCAAAAGGCGCATTAAGGCTATGATGACACTATTTGACATTTCTACACATTAGCTCATTTCACTTTGCTTATTGTTTATTGCATAGGTTTTTAAGCACCTAACTTCTATTGAGGTGGAAGATTCTAAAGATGTGAAATCAGGATATTCCATTACTTTTGTAAGTCTTCGTGTATCATATATTCGAAGCTGCATCACTTGCACAATGTCCGACTTTTAGATGCTATATATCGATCTTTTCTCATTATCGCAAACTACTGTCTTTTGCATCCAGAATTTCAGCCCCAATCCTTATTTTGAAGATACAAAGCTTACCAAGACATTCACATTTCTTGATGAAGGGACTACCAAAGTAACTGCAACTTCTATCAAGTGGAAGGAAGGCATGGTAAATGGTCTTTCTTCTCTCTCTTTTGAGGTTGCTTCATTGCTTGCTGTGCTCTGATGGAAGGTTCGACTTTGGCATCCGAATATGTGCAGGGAATCCCGAATGGTGTAGATAGTGAGAAGAAAGGGAACAAGAGAGCTCACATTGAGGAGAGGTAGATTTTCACCTAATGATCTATGGGGTCAATCTCAAACTAGACATTAGTTGTATATATCTTGTGTTTTTTCCTTAAATTAGAATACTTGTGAAGTGTAATGCTCGCCAAAGTTAACTTGTTTTGCATGTTAATTGTTGCTTGAGAAATTTTGAGTGGTAGACATGGTTTGTGGGATTCAGCTTTTCGTTTTGAGTGGTGGACATGGTTTGCAGGATTAAGCTTTTCCAGTCTTGTCTATTTGTCTTATATGGATAAGTGTTGCAGATGGGGGAGAGGGAAGGAGGTAAAGAGAGAGTGAGAGATAGGAAAAAGGTGGGGGTATAAGAGATAGGAGAAGTTTAGGTGAGTGTACGGAGCTCCATTTATCAGTATTTTCCCTCAAATTTGAAATTTTCATCATGTGGTTTGCGTATGGTTTCTCTGTTGTGATTCCTGTTTTTATTCTACTGAACCTCTATACATGAACCTTCTATTGGAATTGTGTTACCTTTCATGCTTAGCGCATGTATAATAAAGCTGATAGAGTGTTAGACATCTATTCTGACTCTTTAAGGACTGTCAGATGTGTATGGGTTGATATTTCACTATTGATACTTTGGCTACTAGCATTCTGCTAATCCATCTTGTAGCTGAACTTGTGCGCCTTGGGTAAACATAGTGATCTATTGTTTTTCCCCGTCTTTCACCTCTACCCTGGCAAAGCCTAGTGCATGCTTGAGCTTTCAATGCGAAGTGACCTCCATTCAATTCCCAAAGCCAACTATTCTTTACTAAGTAATCTGAGCTTGCGGAGCTTGGGCTCGACTTGGCTTGATGAAAACCATCCTATCGATGAAATGACTTTGAACAAGATGGTATTCTTGTAACTACTTAAGGAGGAAAACTATTACCTTGTTTAGTGTCTTTAAAAGGCATCAGCAAGGTTGGCTTGGCTTGGCTTGGCTTGGCTGTATCAGTTGATCTTTTGATGGTTTGAGCCTTAGGCTTTTCGAGGCACTTCAGTTTTCCTATACCCCTATCTGAACTAGATGATATTTCAATTGATAGGTCATATATGCTGCTTCCACAGCTTATTTGGGAGTTCCTTTGGTTGCTTTACAGATTAGCTAAATGTTTTTTTCGTGACTGATCACTAATTTTTAAACAGTACATATTGTTGTTTTCTATGTTAGCCATGAACCAAACTTTTTTTTTTTGCCCCAACATTTAGAATCTTTTGCATCTTGTATAGTGTGATTTTGCTTATGAAGCAAGTGCATTAAAGTTCTCTTTGCCTTTTCTATATCCTTGCAGCTTCTTCACCTGGTTCAGTGAAACTCAGCAAAGTGATGATGACATCCATGATGAGGTTAGTGGGGTTATTTTGGTGACTCTTTTGGGCAAGTTGCTGAGTTACAGGAATAGATCAATAGTTCCTACTCTCCTTAGAATTTGGCAATTTATGTTAGATAGATGATAAATTTGCAGGTCGCTGAAATCATCAAGGAGGACCTATGGCCTAACCCTCTCACCTACTTCAACAATGTAATTGTTCAATCGCATTTCTATTTTTCTTACAGTTATTTTTGTTCGGTAATTCCGAGCTCATGTTTGATAATGTCCGTATATCTCATCATCTATATGATTGAGTTTTGTATTTGCTACAGGAGGCTGATGAAGAGGATTTTGAGGGAGATGATGATGATGAAGAGGTAAAATATTTGACTCCTATGTTTGTTCATTGTCAAATCACTCCTTTTGTTTGTAAAAGCTATTTCTATTATGAAAATAAAATTCAGTTATCCAACCACACAAAGAACTATTGTTTCAGAGAGCTCTTTGAGACTTCTATTGTCTTAGAACTCCTCTCAAACACCCACTTTTGAAAGATGATTAATCTCTGTCTATGGATTATATATCTTAATTTATATAGATAAATTCTAGACCCACATATTCAGCTGAGTTCCACCCTTACATGATTGAAAACTCTTATTAATCCTTTATATGGCGCCCTTTTTTATTTGGGGGTGCATGATAGATATTGAGGAATATAAATCTTTGTTCATAGAGATATTAAGCCTCCTAACTTGACTAGCTATTGAGAACACCCATCTTTTCTAGGATTTTTTTATGGGATTCAACCTGGGAAACAAATTTCCTTGTTGTACCAAATGGGTTTTAAATTGCATGGCCTTAATATGTCCCCAGAATTTTAATAGATGCTCTCAGCTATATCTTGAAGGTTAATTGTAGTCTTGGATAGTTGAGGTGTTACCTGTACCTCCAAACCTTGAGGGAGGGGGTTCTGTTGATGGGCCTGTGCTCTAAAATTGAGAGAGGTCAACTTAGCCCAGCCTGTCTGTACCGATCCTAATATTTGAAAGGTTGTTTCCATAACTGAACCAAGATAAAGCAAAACAAGGTTTTACACGTATCTGATACAGTGCTGCTCACTGGGTAACCCGTACACTGCTCATCCAATGCTGCACCTCTTGGCTCGTGCTGCATTCTTTGGTCCACTGCTGGGCTTGCTCGATCATCCAATGGTGTATGGACATTCACCTTGTGTCTTGTGCTGCAATCTTAAGCCACTGCTGTGTTTACTTGGTCGTGCAATATACAATGTTTATGCACTGTATGGCTTGTGCATCTACATTGTATTGCTTCAGTGTTTCAGATTTTGCCTTCATTTTTCTTATCGTCCTTCCCTTTTCATTGCAATGAATTATACTATATTAGGATGATTGCCGGGACAGGAATAATTAAAACAGCCAGTTCTACCAAACATCTTTCTTACAACTTGTTCATAATCTGTTGATTTTGTCCTTCCTGCTTTCTGTTACCTGATTCCGTTATCATCTCTAATATTCCTCCACTTGCTAGAAAACGTAAACAAGGATGTGAAGTTGACTTCATTCTGAATTGTTACAGGGAAAGGAAGGCTCTGACGATGAGGATGATGAGCAGGATGATGATGATGAGGAAGAGGAGTAAAATGTGGTTGGGTTTGAATGAGCCTTCTCTCTTGCAGATGCTATTGCAATTTGATTTTGCTTTGCTTTTCGGATTACTATAGTTTTTTTTTTCTTTTTTGTAAAGTGGGTCTTTAGTGGGGATGATACTGAATTAATAGGATGAGAAGTGACGAATTATGGCTTTTGTTTGGGTGTTGGTTCGTGCTCAATTAACACAGCAACTACCTAGTTTGGGAATTTAGCTCTTTAGTCGTCTGGTGGTCTCTACTCTTACAATATATATGCAAGGTTTTCCTGATAATTGTTCTATGTTTTGTATTTTCCCTTTTTTTGTTTGTGTTGCAATTATTTGTATAGGTAGTCTGTGTGAACAGAGATTTGAAGGGATAACAGGGTAATAAGTGGCAAATAGACCTTGAGAGTAGAGGATTGTTTGAGAGGACCTGAACTGTGGCTTTTTAGTTGCAAGAAAAAGCAAAATGTGAGGGATAGTAGGAGTTTTAGGGTGTCAATTAGTGTGTGTTTGAGCCATTGAGCTCAAATTAGGCTATTGCCAGAGCTCTAGTGTTTTAGTAAACGTCCCTAGTTTTTTTAGGTGTAGCTCTACTTTCTCACTCTTAATTCGAGTTTTGACTTCCCCACTCTCACCTTAGTTTTTTCTCTCTCCTCCATTGCAAACACTTAGCACCATTCCTCCTCCACCACCACTGCACATTGCATCATCTCTGCCACCATCGCACGTACATCACATTTGAACCATGGTTAAAGCAGTGTAGAAATCACATCTTGGACATAAAATGTGCAAGTCATGGCCAAGATACCAAGGTTTGGCTTATACATGCTATTTATCCGTTTGGCCCATTATATACCAAGGTGTGGTTGAAGGCCATGTATCATTTTTTCCAATTTAATGACGATGAAATTCCAACAAACAAATTATGTTAGTATTCTGCAAGAAAAAGCAAAAGTGTAGAGAGAGCTTGGAGAGAAGAGAAGTGAGTGAGTGACAAATCGTGCATAGGGTAATTTGTCTAAAGTAGGGTGATGCCTGGAGATTCTAGGGAATGTTCAAGTGCTGGATTCACTGTACACTCGGCTTTTGCCAAAGAGAACATGCAATCATAGGCTGCTTCTTAGTCTTCCAAGACAAATGAAGTAAGTAAAATTCTTATATGGACCTGGTCCACACTAAATTATTGTGGACCTAATGCTAATTCATGTGATTTATGAAAAAAAAGGGTCACTATATAAATAAATATATATAAAAAAAAGAGTAGATATAGATTCTAAAGTTTGACTATGTGAAAAAAAAGGTTACTATGTCACAAACTGGAAATTTCATCATGATAAACTAATGTAAGAAAGAGTGACTATATTAAAAAAAACGGTCACTATGATAGAAAGTAACTGTATAGTGTAACTTAAATTTTTTAAAAGGTTACTATATGGAAAAAAAAGGATCACTATGTTAAATAAGTGGCTTTGGTCCACAATAATATTAGTGTGAACCAGGTCCACGCAAGACTAACTCGACTACCTTTAATGTAATGAAAGACACATGAAGCTGCGTCTCAATGATCAATATCCCGGACACTCAAAAATTGTGGAAGAACATGAACCGAATAGTTACATACACTATGGTCCCGTTCTTTTGGACTGGGAGGAACTGAAGTGAATTGAGAGAAACTGAAAATAAGTCCAAAAGAACAGGGCCATAACATTGTGCAAATGTACTATATCGGTATGTGTTAGAAGGCAAAATTCCCAATACACCTGTTAGGCTGTTATGGATTTATCACCCCTCGGTTGAGGAATGGTGGAACAAATAAACCTACTGCTCAACCGACAGCACTGCTTTGGGGTAACATCGGTCAGCTCTTTCAAATTGCAAGACAGTGGTTTTGCTGCATAGTTGTATCAATGGGCTTGCAACCCATAATTCCCTCTCTCAAATAATCGAAAGTATACTTCCTCTGTGAAAGAAACAGTTGGTTCAATCTACATCAAAACCCAAGTAGGCTCAAATTCCTTCATGTGACAACACAAGCTGATAAGTTTTAGAATGAGCAATAGCATTAGTAGATGTCCTTACAATGATCTGATCAGCAACCTAGAGCATGACATGGAGAATGGTAGCAATCTTGCTATAAACAAAGAATAATCAGCATACGGTTGCCATAAACTGAATTGTTTGCAGTTGTGGACAATTTTGCAAGGCTTGACGGAGCCATACTACATCTTCATTAGCCGAAGGACTTATCTCGTAGTAGAAGTAGAATAGCCCAGAGGTTGAAACGGACCTCCTCATTTAGGTCACCATGGAGAAATGCATTTTGTATATCCATTAAAAAAAAATAAAAAAAATTATCCATCTGGTATAGTTGTCAATTTTGAACCGTATCAAGGGAAAGGAAAGTTCGAATCATACTCATCTTATCAGTCTGAGCAAATGCTAATACCGGGTTCATTCAATGATTCAAGTACATCAAACCCATTGCGTTCTATGGTTCCAAGTCATCAAGGGCATAAACTCCTCTTTCATGGCATGGATCTTGCCAACTTTGATTTTAATAGTTCCAAATTTTTGAATAAATGCATGCTCTTTAGTATTGATGTGCAAATTTAATATAATGATTTGAATTGAATTTTCATAGTTTATATATATATGATATTATTTAATTTCAATCTTGATAAGCGAGGTCCTCACTGAGCTAGGAGCTATCTCCCCCAGCATGGCGTGGGTTCGAGCATTGGTATTCCCCTCCCCCTGCGAGATTATCCCCTGGCCCGCCTATGTATCTTTTAAAAAAAAACTTGATGACCATCCTATTTCATCTCTGATTTCAAATATTGCAACACTTTTTTTGTTCTTTATTTGATGTTTAGAAAGCTTAGATACTAATAACGAAAATTTCCCCTTAATCAAACAATTAACAAAATCAAACAAGCAATTAATAGTTAATTAACTAATTAATAAAATTAACCATCATAGTTAAACAACTACATCAACCACACCTCCTCCCCTCTCTTCTCCATTCCCAGCACCACCTTCGTTCAAGACTTAACCAACTACACCTTTTCCACTTAGCTCTCCTTAAACAATAATGTAAGAATAAGATCAAATTTTGAAACAAAAAGGAAAGAAATGAAACTATAAACATAAAGAATCTGAGTCTTTTTCTTCTTCTGCGTTACGTCGATCGATCTTCTTATTATTAATCTGTTGTTGCAAGAACACTAATTCCTCCATTCTTCTTCTTCTTTGTTGTTATCATCAAACCTGAATGCTTCATTGATTGTTGAAGGAAGGATAATGGGGAGATGAAAACATATTGGTACTAATATTTGTGAGTTCTTTGGATATCAATATCAAGTGGACCATCGATCATATTCGTACGCTAGGCAAGGATTTCTTGTCATGTCGAGTACAAAAGGTTTCTAGGAATCAGGTAGAATCGGCTCACAATCTAACCCGTTGGTGTAGAATCGACAGGATGGATGTACCTTAGGTTGTTTTTTGTTTTGTTGTCGTTTGTTTGTTGTTTATTTTTTCAGACTTTCTCGATGTCAAAAAAAAAAAAAAAAAAATTTGTGAGTTTTTTTTTTCCACATCAAATTGTTGCAAATTTTCTAGTACAAACTATTATTTACATACATTCTATACTTGAATCACTTTAAACTAAATAAATTTTTCAAGGTAATATATTGTAGTTAATTCCTGCCCTTTTTCATTTCAAAAGAAGCCATGAAATGGAAGGTAAGGTGAATAAATTACGTAGAGGTCTGTTGAGTATCACTATTAACTTTTTTATTTTCATATTTTAAAAATCATATAATATGTAATAAATAACTTGTATAATGAACTTAAAATTAGACATATTTGTACTACTAATCATCTATCTATCTATACTAATATATTAAAAGCGCGTTCCTAAAGTGAATCGGTGCGCCACGCACTCTCCATTAGGATATTTTAATCTATGTAATTCACATACAATAAACAAAATTAGAAAATGCTTTGTATAAGATTTGATCCCGTGACTTTATGTTCATATATTAAAGTCTTAACCATTAAACCAAGTCATATTTAGTGTTATCATTTCAAAGTAAAATATTAATAAATTAAAAATGTCATTACACGGGGCGTAGTCCGGGCCTGAAAACTAGTTTTTATTTTAGAAACAAAAATCAAAACTCAAAACTAAGGGCTCGTTCGTTATCGTTCTCCATTTCCAGTTTTCAGTTTTTTTTTTAAATCTAAAACAAAAATATGGAAATCCGAAAAAGTAGTTTTCGGTTTTTCGTTCACAATTTTCAAAATTGATATGTTTAGTATAAGTATGACTAATTTTGAGATTATTATGCCCCTATATCATATGCCTTATATATTCATAAAACCAAAAACTGGGACTTACCGTTTTGCCGAACAGGTTCTAATTCTTATGGTTTACATAAATTTTTTTTGTGTTTTATAAAAAAAATGGAAACTGCAGGAAAAAAAAAAGACAACACAATAATGAGTTGTTATATTTCTTTGTTAATCAAATCAAGCATAGTTATTGATTGCTACTTCTTAGAATCATGCCACTTAAACTTGTTTAAATCTACATCTTTGTGCTGACTAGGCTAGCTAGATCTTGATGCTCAACAACAATTTATAGGTTGCCTGGTAATGATATTTGGCACAAGTATATCCCAGCGTTCCACCAAGATAAACTTAAAAATAATATTTAATAATACAATTTAAAGAGCGTCACTTTCTGTGTCTCAATCTGGAATGAAGCGTTATTTCTTCAAAAAGAGAAACAAAAGATCTTCATTCTTTAGTCTCACTGGTGATAGTGCTAAAGGATTTGATTTGTAAAATTATACTTTGACAACTTTTCTTCATGTTCACTACTTTTTTGTCTTGTAACAACTCATTTCTTGGATCTTTTAACTTTTATTATTATTTAATGTTATCTTCTACCTGAGTCTAATCCTAATTGGAATACTAATCAAAAAGAGAGTCGAACAATTTATCATTGTTTTTGTACATTTCTGACCTAATTGTCTATCAAGCGTTAATCTTTTGTCATGGCCAACTATGATGAGAATTAAGTGTCTATATCAGTATTAGATTTTTTTTCTACTTTAGTGCTTCGTTCTCTAGTTATCCCATGGACACTATATATGACACTTCAAGTTACTCTTCTTTTGGTCTAATAATGAGAATAAATTGCCTTACCAACTTAGAAAGCTATAAGACATATATACTCCCTCCGCTCTTTATTAGTTTACCCCTTTCTATGGGGCACATTTACCGATACACTAATTTGAACCTTAATATCTCTAATTATCAATAAGCAAAAATTACAAAAAGTTGATATTTGGATACTACACATTGAGATGAATCTAACAAGATCTAACATGACTATATTTTTCCTTAAGTACAAATCACAAGAGATAGTCAAAGTCATGTATGTGAATAGTGTCAAAAGTAAAAAAGCAGAAACTAATAAAGCACTAGGAGGAAGTATTTATTAACATTCGAAGTCAGTAATGTAGTTGCAAAACTCAATTACACCTTCTCAATCTTAAAGAAGAAACCATGTGCAAATTGAACTTAAGATCTCAAAACACTGAGTAGACAAATTAGGTTATAAACATATACATATATATATGTATATCAATATATATATATGTGTGTATATGCATGTATGTATGTATAATGTATATATGTATGTGTTGAGAATTAGACTAAGCAAAGCACTAATTACTTGTAATTAACATTAATCAACAACTAATGAAAAGTGATGAAAATAAGCACAAATAGGAAAGCAATGAAATACACACCGAATAACATGGGAAAATCCGAGCACCGGGAGAAAAAACCCACCAAGCAAGCACCTTTGATTAATGACAACAATGGATGAACAATACAAGCATTAATGAATGAGTTAATGCTATTTTCTCTCTCCTCTTTCACTAAACCCTAGGTTGATCTCTTTGTGTGAATAGTAACCTACATGAAAGAGGGGGTTTATATACTTTAAGGGGGTTAATACAAATCAAGGGTCGAGATTAAAGCTTAAAACCGTAAAAAATCCCGACAGATCGGCTGCTTCTGACGAGCCCGAAAAAAAGGCCCGCCCGGGGCAGACAATCTCAAAGTTCCTGCCTCAACCCCACCTCAATTATGCACGCCCGAGCACGAGCAATCCCACCCGGGGTGGGTCGCCCGCCCGCCCGGGTGCAGGGTGTGAGCCACATTCTGCCTTCAAGGTAGAACCAACCAGAACAGCAGCAGCCCGCCAGGGCTCCCTGGCCCGCCCGAGCCCAAGCTTGCCCGCCCTGGCAGCTGGGTGGGGAGTTTGGGCTTCGCTTGTTGGGCTTCCTTGAATGTTGGGCATCCAACTTTGCTCACGCTTAGCTTGCTTCCATTGTTTAAGCAACTCCACATGTTACCCCAACATTATGTATGTATGTATGTATGTATATGAAATAATTAAGTATAGACCTATTATACCTAAGAGTTATTAACTTACTCTAACACGCTATTATATATATGTCATGCTAAGCGCTTTAAAGTATACCCAATTAGGGGTGAGATTTAGTTGATTGTATGGATTGTGGTCTCCTCGTGGTAATATTATTCATTCAAAACTTAACTAGAGTTGAGTTCAATTTGAACTTCGAACTCCACTCAATATCTTAATTAATTTGTAATAACCAAACCTATAATTAATCGTGTCTATTTTGTTATATTGATATGTTGTGTCTTTGTTTCTAACTAATCAATTTTACTATATACTTTTAGATGTTTAACTGTAAGTTGCTCGGAAAACAATATGTACAAGGTTTCGAATCTCAATCGTAATTTGCAAACACCACGACCCTGTCCTATATCATTGGTAATTACCAAATTTGATGCATATTTAGAATCATAACTGGCTCCACTAGGGGTGGCAATTATGCGAGTCGAGTTCGAGTTTGAGCTAGCTCGACTCGACTTGTTAGCATTTCGAGTCGAGTTTGAGTTGAGTCGAGCTCGCTCAAGTAGAGTTTTGGCAAAGTTTTGTCCGAGTTTTGACCGAGTCGAGCTTTGATCGAGTAGATTTCGAGTAGCTTGCAAGTGTCTCATGTTAAAAGCAACAATAAGGTAGAAAAATGTTGAATTAAGGTATTTTCCTATTGATATGATTGGGTATTCGAGCTTCTCATGAGTTTTCGAGTCGAGTATCGAGTTGCTCAACTCGACTCACCAACATCTCGAGTCGAGCTCGAGTTCAATTCGAGCTCACTCAAGTCGAGCTTTGACCGAGTCGATCTCGAGTAGCTCGCGTGTTGTCTCGTCTCATTGCCGCACCTAGGCTCCACTACCCCCACATACCAACAAATGTTAGCAGGTTATTCATCTTAATACTACTCCCAACTAATCACTTTTAAATGTGCACTAACTTAGTATATGAGCACTTCCAAAAGAAGATGAGCTTTATCTGTGTAGGTAGTATTATTCAAGTATTTTAAGCATTTGTGGGTGTTACGTACACCCTCATTTTAGGAGCAACACGTCCTCCTTGCGCTTAACAATTGATCAACTTATGCATCCACTTTACCAGCAAACCAATCTACAATTTTTCACTACTAAAGCAACCAACTCCGGCTCTCTCATCCACAAGGTCCACATGTGGTTGAGGACATTTTCACTGATCAATCCCTTTGCACACAATTTACCTAAAAAAACCCAATAAATATGTAATTTTTTAATGTATTATAAACATGTGATTGGAATGTTATATGATTGAATCACATTTATATTATTACCATTGTAATTCCCTAAGCAACCAGAAAAAATCTTGATGAACATGTTGTGCCTCTAAGTATGAAAAGCAACTTCCAAAACTAGCCAACAATATAAGTAAACCTCCTTAAAACAAAGACGACCTGTTTTTAGTATCTTTGTCCAACAAGAAGTTATAAAAATGAGCTTTTCTTGTCTCAGCAAGAAACTAAGATTCCTGTAGATGTTCTTCACTTGGGCTTGTGCAACGCAACAATGTGCGAGTCCTTGGTCCGAGCCGAGCTTCGCTCCCGAACTCAGTAAAAGGGACCCACCCCGGAGGTTTGGGTGGTGGTTCCCCCTCCGGCTTAAGTCGGATATCGGGAGTAAAAGTAGAGATAGAGAGAGAAAGTGAGAGAGTAGTTTTCGAAGTAACTTTGTACTGTTTGCATTGAATGATCTTTCTCCTGATTTCAGGGGTATTTATAGTGATTGTAGTATGACAGCTAACCTTAAAAATTGCCCTAGAATAGTGGCATCTGATTGGCTAAGCAATCAGATCATGACACTTGCCGCACTGGGATTTGTGAGAGTTTATCATCCAATAACTTGCGAGTCACCTTCAAAGAGCCGGGCTCTGACTAACTTTTGGGCCAGAAAGGTAAGCCCTTTCTTCCCAACTGGATACAACCCAACCCAAGGGTTTAAATCTTTTTTCCTTTATTTGTTATAAGAGGACACGTGTACGGCCCTGATGGACCCAAGTGTCTCTAAAGGAGCCGTAGATCTTTTAGGCTACAACATTTGCCCCTACAAGGGTTTTTACTGTTGGCCTATCTGAGGGTTAAGATCCTTTTATCAGAGGTTGTTTATTCAAATTCAAAATAGAGGCAATGACGCGCCCTTTTTCCGAATTTTACCGGTCATATTCGACCATTTTAAGCTCTTTCGGTCTTCCTTAACCGGCTCAACGGGTTTCTTACCCCCCTATATATATCCTTGGTGTGACCTCATTAAATCATTTCACACCTTGAGAGAATTTTTCTAGAGAGAGAAGCTCTGCACATTTTTTCTAGAGAGAGAGAGAGAGAGAGATCATCCAATCTCAGTCTTCTTCACCGAATCGTCCAAGCGTTTCGTCAGGTATCTTTTCTTTCTTCTTTTTCACTTTCCTTTATTCTTTATTTTTTCTTAGAAAATCAATAAAATGGAATCTTCTTCTTCGTCAAATAATCCTAGCCGACCAAGAGCTTGTCTTAAACCTAGAACCGAGAGTATTTCTTCTTCGGCGCATTCTAGAGTTGGGCCTCTTCTGGCCGAGTACATATTTTTTTATAGTTTTGGCCGAGAAAGTCAGACGACCCAGTCTTTACCTGTGCAGGGTAATCTGGCGTGCGTCAAGCAAACGACCCGTTTAAGACGAAGGGTAGTACTCTCAACACATAGTTCCGACATGGAGGAGTCCACTGGACGAGTTCTAGATGAGACGAGGGAGCCCAAAGTGCTCAACCTTTGGACGGGCCCCCTTCCCTTGACCACGCCTTCGAAGATCCTCAAATAAACCCTGAGGCCAGTCCTTCTGGCAGGGACGTCAATATGGAGGAAGCCGCGAGGACAATAATGGGAGTGAATCCGGTACTGCCGAGGAGTCAGACGAACCCTCTACTACCTCGTCTGAGATTAGAAGACGCTTAGGTCCCCTTTCCGACCCCGCATTTATTTTAGTAAATCGTAAATGGCTAGAGAAGATAGGACCTGACCCTAGCTATTTATCCACTTACATGCCCATGCCGGGCTTCTCTTTCGTCATCCCAAATAAGGAGGCCACTCTTCTGAGTGCCCCCAAAAATCACTTCGCCGTCTACAAGCTAGCTTTGGACGCTGACGCTGGATTAAGGTTCCCCCTCCACGATTTTATAGAACAAGTGCTAAGGTATTACAACATCGACCATAACAAGCTGGCGCCTAATGCCTGGCACAACATTCTTACTTTCATAGCCGTCTACGAGCTGCGCGGTCTGGCTCTTTCTCTCCAAGCCTTCATCCACATTCACTATGCGGCCAAGGTTCCCGGGGCCGTGGACGGGACGTGGCTCAGCATCTGCAACCGCCCCGGCTTTCTCACCGCTTGGGGTAAGCCGTCGAAGATGCACGAATGGAAATCGGACTTCATCTTCCTACAGGCGGCCAACGACTACGCCACTGAGGGCTATCGATTTTATAATCGAGCCGTCACAAATACTTGGACGGAAGCGCCCCGGGCCGGAGTTGGAGGACCAATACGACAAAGAGGTGGTGGAGTACTTTCGAATGAAAGAGTATTCCAGTCGGGTCGTCATCCTTTAAAGGGCCGAACCGGATACCCCTTTTAAAGAAATGTTTTATAATGATGACTTCTTGGTCGCCGCCGGCCTTGCGGTTGGCAGAAGATAAAGGTATACATTCAAAACCCCAAGAAAAATGCCTCGTCCATAAACTATATCGGACTAACTCATTTACTTCCTGTTGCGAGATCCGGCTCGAGCTCGTCTCAAACATTCTTGGACAGGAGATATCGGTATGTCCAAGTTTACCGATAATTTGTGGAAGGAGTTTGCCAAGAGCGAAGGCTTAGAAGAGGGCGTAAACACCGGTGTGAAAAAAAATATATATATATATATATATATATATATATATATATATATATATATATATATATATATATATATATATATATATATTCAGACGAGGATCATTCTGACTCGTCAAGAATTGACTTCCAACCCTTGGACGAGAATCACCCAAAGATGGAAGGCGTCCATGCTTGGACGATCACCTTCTTTGGGCCATTCTCGTCTGAGATACTGAACAGCTTTGGACGAGTATCTTTTGGGTTTGTCCAAGTCAGTTTTCATTCTTTGGACGAGAATCACCCGAAGAAGGAAGGCGTCCATGCTTGGACGGCCACCTTCTTTGGGCCCTTCTCGTCTTAGATGCTGATCGGCCTCGGACGAGGGTCATTCTGGTTCGTCCAGGTTGAATCTCAATCCTTGGACGAGTACCACCCGATGAAGGAGCGCGTCCATGATTGGACGGCCACCTTCTTTGGGCCCTTCTCGTCTGAGCGACTTTGAGTTCCAATACCGCCGAAGAGTTGATTTTCAGTCCTTAGACGATAATCATTTTAGTCCGTCCAATTTTGGACGGCTTCCTTCTTTGCATCACTTTCACCTGTGTGTTTAAACTACTTTGGACGAGGTTCCCTTAGGAAAGGGGTTGTCCATTCTAGGACGCCTTCCTTCTTTGGGTGATTCTCGTCCGAAGCCATATAATTATTTTATAGCTTTTGCTCTTTGGACGACCCGTATAATGACTTGTTCATGTTTTGCAGAAAAATGCTCCTACCAACAAACTTTCACCTGGGAAGTCCTCATCGTCCAAGAAGAGGCCTACACCGCCGCTGCACCGACCTTCCAAAGAAAAAGCCTAAGGACTTTACAAGGAAGAAGACGGAGAAGACTACTCCGGCTGGAAAAGAAGTTGGGGAGAAAGCCATGCTTCCCCCGAAGGACAAGGTCCTGAAGGAGGAGCCTTCCGCTGCTGCCCCTGCCGGGGGGGAGAAGGGTGAGGCTCCCGCTGGTCAGCTTGATATAGTGCCTGCTGATCCAACGGAGACCAAACCAGAGTCGGCTTTGGCACTGGTAATTCCGGAGCCGGAGACGGCTACTGACAACTTCCCGGGCTTCAGTGGCTCGGTGGCGAAGCTGATCTCTCAGATGCCGCTATCCGTCAGGACGGCATCCTTATCGTCGGGTGAGTCATATTACCCAAATAGAGTTAGGACGGTGCGGGTCGGCGAACGGTCGATGAGTCCGTCCAACAGACAAGCCATAGTTTTTCCCATCAAGAGAACTGACTCCCCCCCCCTCTTTCGAGATAAGGGCAAAGGACCGGCTTTACCCAGTGTATTCCCACAATAGACTCGGACGAGGAGTCTTCTCACGCTTTTGCCAAAATGTCAAAAGGCGAGCGTGATTGGCTCAGCGGGAGCCGTTCAAATGTTACCCCGAATCCTACATAAAAGGGTGGAGGGGGGCATCTCGCCGGGCATGTGGGCTACATGTCACAACTTCGCCGAGGTATAATTAGTTGCGCTTTTGTTTTATACTTGTACAAATAATTTTTTCTTTTGTAACTCGTCTAATGACTTGCTTTGCTTTCATTGTTCCAGCTTTTTGCTCGCAAGATATCGACCGAGGAGTGGGCGAGGGAGCTTAGAAAGGAAAATAAGCAACTCGTCCACACGGCTACGACGGCCGGGCGACAAGGCCATCCACGACATTGAGATGGTTAATACTCTCTACCGCCAATCACTGGAGGCCTTGGAGAATAGATCAGCACTCCTGGAGTCCGAAAATAAGAACTATCTTGTTACTATCAACCAGCTGTACAAGGAACAAGACCGACTGCAATTGGTCGTAGACACCATCTCAGCTGAGTTGAAGGGCGAAAGGGATACTGCTCTTCTGGCCGCGGCCCAACTGAGGAGGGAGAATATAATCCTAAGGGGTAAGAATGCCCGTCTCGCAAAAAGGAAGCAGCCCGGAGCCTTCAATGACGCCAAAGAAGGCTTGAATCAAGTCATTGAGACGTCTAAAGACTGGGTGTCAAAGCTTTTGACGAGATGCTTGGCCGAGCCTAGTGAGGTCCTCGGCTTTGTCCCGTCCGGAATTTCAAGAGAGCGTTCACCGTGCAATGGTGTCTGCTGAAGAACCTCCTGAGTTCACTGAGTCGGACGAAGAGGGTGCGGACGAGGAAGAAGCCCCTGAGGACGACCAAGAAACTCCCAAAGAAGGAGATGCCTAGCTTTAGGTTTATTTTTCTAAGTTTCTTGGCTTGTTTGCCGTTGTAACTTTGTCTCTTCTAGCTTTATACTTAAGCTGTAAGTTTTTGACAAGTATATAATGAAATTGCCTTTTGTCAATTGCTTGTCCTTTCTTTTATTGCACTCAAATTTTCATCAAGTATAAATGGGACTCGTCCATCACTTCTTGGACGCCTTCCTAACTTAGACAACAAGTACAGATGAGACTCGTCCTGACTTTTGGACGATCTCGCAAGCTTATAAAAAGTATCATCCTTGCCTTTGGACGATTGCAAAACATTCTAAAATGTAGCCAAGTATAAGATGAGACTCGTCCCGACTTTTTGGACGGTGCGTCAGAACTTGGACGAGTCTTGACTCAAGAAGGAAAGCGGCCAATATAATGCGGTTTATGGACGAGCCACGCTTTAGCCGACTTCCTTGAGGGAGCTGCACTCGTCTTGAAGTAACGAACTCTTACTAGGGCTTTTATTTCTTAGGTCATCCTGGCCTTTGGACGATTGCAAAACATTCCAAAATGTAGCCAAGTATAAGATGAGACTCGTCCTGACTTTTGGACGGTCTGCAAACTTGGACGAGTCTTGACTCAAGAAGGAAAGCGGCCAATATAATGCGGTTTATGGACGAGCCACGCTTTAGTCGGCTTTCTTGAGGGAGCAGCACTCGTCTTAAAGTAACGAACTCTTACTAGGGCTTTTATTGCTTTGGTCGTCCTGGCCTTTGGACGACCCCTGACTTCCCTGGAAAGAGGCCAAGGACGAACCACGACTCGTCCTAACAAATTTCATGGTGTATAGCGTTATCCCCCCCTTCTTGGGCTTAGCTCATCCTTGTATTGTGGACGAGCCATGCACCAAGAAGGAGAACGCCAACATGGACCAAGCCTACTGAAATTATTTTGGACGAGCCTTAGAATTTTCGGACGAACCATGCTTTGGCCGGCTTCCTTGAGGGAGCGACACTCGTCATGAAGTAGTGATCCCTTACTAGGGTCTTTACTACTTAGCTGACCGTGCATTTGAAAGTAAGTATCCTCTACTAAGGGCTTATTTCAGGTCAGCTTTCTCTTAGAGACTTTGACGTTTCTCTTACTAGAGATTTTTGTCAATTTGTTGCCAATTATGTGTTTTACCCTTTAGGTTGTTACACTTTGGCCGGTCTCTTCGAGGGAGTGATGTTCGGCAGAGAAGTGAGCATTTTTTACGCTCTATTTGTCTTTGTAATTGTGTCCATGTTATTGTCACTTTTAGACTAATAACTGATTTAATGCCCCAAAGTGAACCAACTTGGTAAAAAACAAACAAAGGCGAGAAGAAAGTAGGAATTGTATTATATGAATTTTGCTTGACTAAAGGCCAAGATACATGTATACAATTCTTTTTCTCTTGCTTGTGCCGTGGCACTTTGGAGTGATTACAAACTACTGGCCAGTTTCTTGGCGATTAACTGAGTCAGACGTGGTACTTCTTCAAAGTATCTGAGTTCCAAGTGCGCTGCATTGGTCGTCCATCCAGATCTTGGAGACGAAAAGTTCCGCTTCGCACCTCTTGGACAATCAGATAGGGTCCTTCCCAATTTGGTGTTAGCTTCCCCAGCTCCTTAGCTCGTCCAACTGCCTCCATCTTCCTTAGAACCAGGTCCCTCACCTTGAGCGGTCGTCGAGCGACTCTCTTGTTAAAGTCCCGAGCCATTCGCAGCTTGTATAATTGCATTCTTAGCAAGCCATTGCCCCCGACTTCGGTACATGATCCAAAGCCGTGCGCAATGCAACCCGGTTGGCATCTTCCGTGTACGAGCATGACTCGCGAGGTGGGTTCTTCAATCTCAATGGGCAAGACGGCCTCGGTGCCATAAACTAACATAAAGGGTGTCTCCCCTATAGATTTTTTACGGTGGTTCCGATGGACCATAATACCAAGCCAGTAGTTCTTCAACCCACTCGGTCCCTTAGCATTATCCAACTTCTTTTTGATTCCATTGGATAGAATCTTGTTGAAGGACTCTACTTGCCCATATGGCTTGTGGGTGGGCGGCTAGCAGCGAAGTGGGCTTTGATTTCCTTTTCGCCAACCAATCTTTCGACTTAGGCGTTTCAAATCGTGGACCATTATCGAAGACGATGCAAAGCGGGTTATAATGCTCTTCCAAATAAAGCCTTTGACGTCATTCGTCGTTATACCCCGTATGGCTTGCTTACCTCTATCCATTTAGTAAAGTAGTCCACAACTACGATTACAAACTTCTTTTGTCCAGCGGCCAGTGGAAAGGTCCGCGGATATCCATGCCCCATTTGGCAAAAGGCAAGAGGGAACAAGATAGGAGTTAAGTAGTTGGACGGCTTCCGACTGCATTTCCGTGCTTCCGACAACCGTCGCACTTCTTTGCATAGACGAGAGCATCTTCCTTTAGGGTAAGCCAAGTAGTACCCTCGTTCTTAAAGCCTTTTCTCCCAAGGCTCTTCCCCCAATGTGAGATGCACAAGCTCCTTCATGGAGTTCCTTCGTAACCTCTAGACCATCTTCCCCGGTGATGCACTTGAGGAGAGGACGATTGAATGACTTCTTGTAAAGGGTCTCATCCCACAGTTCAAACCATTTGTCTCGAGCCTTCACATACTTGGCCTCTACAGGGTCTGAAGGCAGCCGTCCTGTCTTCTTGTATTCTATTATGGGCTCCATCCAAACTGCCCCTCTGCTAAGAAACATTATTTGCTCTTGGTCAATACTCTTTTTGGGCTTAACTTCCCAAAACACTGTTCTTGGCGCATCACCTTCAATTGAGCCGGCTAATTTTGAGAGAGCGCCTTGATGACTTTCTCGACCTTGGTACTTGGTCGAGAACAAATCGTTTTAAAGGCTCAATCTCATCTTTGATCAAACGCATATATTTTCCCATCGATGCTTCTTTACATTCAAAGTCTCCATTGACTTGATCGACGACCAAGAGAGAGTCCGATTTGGCCTCAATTTCAAGAGCTCCCCGCCGCTTTACACATTTTGATTCCAGCTAGAAGTGCTTCGTATTCAGCTTCGTTATTGGATGCTTGGAATTGGAATCTTAGCGCATATTCAAACTTGTCTCCTTCTAGAGATTGAAAAATGATTCCTTCCCCACATCCATTGACAGTGGACGATCCATCAACCATGAGCGTCCAATGCTTCCTTCCTTCAGCTGGATCAAGCATTGGTTCTATAGTTGGCCGAGTAAGCTCAACTATAAAGTCTGCCAAAGCTTGCCCCTTAATGGCTTTCCTTGGTTCAAATGATATATCGAACATGTTAAGCTCGACTGACCAATTTTAACATCCGTCCGGAGGCTTCCATCTTTTGCAAAACTTGCTTCAAGGGTTGGTCGGTGTAGACGAGTATATCGTGAGCCAAGAAATACGGCCTCGGCCTTCATTTGGCCATGACGAGGGCCAACCCAAACTTCTCGACCGGAGTGTACCTATTTTCCGCATCTTTGAGCACATGACTCACAAAGTATATTGGAACTTGCGTGCGTACTCTCTTTCGGCCAAACGGAACAAAGACTCACAACCCGAGTGGACATAGCCAAGTATACAAACAGTTTCTCCCCTCGACGGGACCGACCAACCCAGGTAAACGACGAAGGTGATCTTTGGCTTGTCAAGCGCTTGCCTCGGCCTTCGCGTCCACTCAAACTTGGCCTTTTCTTGATAGTAGCGAAAAGTGATGGCACTTGTCGCCCGACTTAGACAAAAGCGTCCAAGGGCGCCTAGCAACCCGTCAATCACCGAACTTCCTTTATCTTTGACGGAGATTTCATGTTTATAATAGCTTGGATCTTTTCGTGGTTGGCTTCTATTCCCCTTTGATCTACTAAGAAGCCTAGGAACTTCCCCGACAAGACTCCAAAGACACATTTGCTGGGGTTCAATCTTAGCTTGTATTTTTCGAGAGTTTCGAAAGTTTCTCTCAAATCACCAACATGATCTTCCTCTTGCCGACTCTTGACTATCATATCATCAATGTATGCTTCCATGTTTCTTCCTAACTCGTGGCCGAAAGACGGTGTTAATCCGCTCTTTGAAAGGTGGCCGGTGCATTACGGAGGCCAAAAAGGCATCCTCACCACCATACAACCCTTTCTCGTAATGAAGGACGTTTTGTCCCGATCTTCGACCACATGGGAATCCGTGAAAGCTCGAATATGCGTCCATGAAGCTTAACAAAGCATGGCCGA